>CM052807.1:71529567-71594996 GCA_028533885.1 Nasua narica
GGCCCCTCCCCCCGCGGTCTCTCTTCCCGTCGCTTTGGAATCACTTTTCCAAAAGTCCTACCTTTTCGAAGGTGGTCGATTTTCTGCTCCTAGAATTGCTCTTCTTCCTCTCTTCTCCCTCCTGTTGAGTATGCTCCAAAGGCAGAGGTTTTAACTCACTGAGCCACCCAGGCGCCCTAAGGGCTTCATTCTGAGTAGTTTGATTCCTTGAAGGACAACAAAGTAAAAGTCTACTAAATGATTATTTTATCCAGTTGAATATTAATAAATTCCGAGAACTTCTTAGATTTCATAAACACTTTACCAAAACACATTTTTGTTATAATAGTCACAGAAATGTACATTAGACTTTCAAAATATTATAATGTATGTCTAGAATTATAGAACTTCTAAACATTTTTTAGATATTCTTGACTCATATATATATTTATTCATATTTATCATGCACTATTAGGTACTCTAAAATATGAAGGTAAATGATGAGATAGACATATTTACTGTGCTCATGAATACCAAAGGAACATTAAATAAGGACTTAAATAAATAAATTTAAAATATAATTGTGATGAAGTTCTATTTTTTAAAAGTTCAATATATATGATGAAATAGCAAAACATGAAACATGGTTTGTATCTTCAGACATAATTTTACTAGCTTCAAAAATTCTAAAAAATATAGAAGTGAATAAACAAATTAACAAAGTCCTACATACTTCCCCTTAAAAATGATTTTCTTATTGTACCAGAGCAGTGTTTTCTGTTTTAATTTTGTGAAGTTATATGATTATTTTAACAATGAAGGCATTTCCTTCGCAGCATAACACCATAGTTCATCACAATTTCTCACAAATACTATATGCCTCATAAATATTTGTGTAGAATTCAATGTGTTAAAAGTTCCAAAATTTATGGGGTGATTTTTTTAATCTCTTTATTTAAGGTTAAAAATAACAGAACCATTGATCATTGACTTGACCTAGTTATAAGGGCCAGAGCAACTTGGCAGTCATGAGGTACAGTGACAACCTACGTATTTCTCAGTATCACAGACTGGGAAGAAAGGCTTACCAAGAGTAGTCAGTTACAGAATTCTCAAAAGAATGGTGTATATTTTGACTGAACATGGAAGCCATAGGTCCAAGCTATGGCAGCAATAAAATTATTTCCGTGTTTTGAAGTGAGGACTTAGCAGAGGTAGAAACTGCACAATATAGAAATTGATTAGAAAATAGAGAGTGTAATCAACTCAAACAATGATTATGGGATTTTTTGCTTTATGGGATGTTTTAAACACAAATATAATTTCTATGTTTATAAGTGTTTATGGCAGGGGTTCTTGGGTGGCTCAGTTGGTTACATGTCTGCCTTGGCTTAGATCATGATCCCAGGGTCCTGGAATTGAGCCCTGTGTCAGGCTCCCTCCTCAGCAGGGAGTCTGCTTCTCCTTCTCCCTCTACCAATCCTCCCTGCTTGTGCTCTCTCTTTTTCTCAAATAAATAAATAAAATGTAAAAATAAAAAAGCGTTTATGGTAGTGCTTATCACATATCTAGTGATATGTGTTATTTAAGCAAAATGGTATCATGGATTCAGGTTATATTAACAAAAAAATGGGGTATTGACTTTATGAGTGGTTTGATTCATCTCACAGAGGTAAATATGCCATTTTGAAGAGTGAGGTAGGATTGAATATCATACTGTATTTTCTAGAAATACATTTTCTTCTCCATATGTTAACACAAAGTCTCATTAATCATAATTTTTTGTTTGCATCCCTACTGTTTTGAAAACTGGTTTCATCTTCAGTTTTTATAAATTATCTGATTCCGATGATTGCCTTCCTTTGACTTATGATAACCTACCTTTTCATAGAGTCTGGTTTTCTGTTTTCTGGTTTGGTCTACTTTATTTCTGATGTATTGCTTGCCTTGTTCTAAGTCCTAAAATTCCATCTAATAACTTTCTGGATCCTAGTTCTTATTTTGTCATTGGCAGATTGATCACTTAGTTCCTTAGTTCACCTCTCCTTGATAGTTGGCTTTTATCAACTATCTAGATTTTGGCTAACTTTATTTCCCTTTTTCTTCACTCACAGCTTGTCTGTAAATCCCAAGTTATTCTGTGTTCAACTATATTATGTGGTTACAGCTTATATTTAAATGTAATGCACATTCTTGTAACTCCTAATGCTGTTTTCTACACTGAAGTTGTTATTCAAATAGATGAGCTCAGATGCTGAGGAAGGAGAAATTCAGAAGAGGAAGAAAATGAATGAATGCAGAAAGAACCAAGTAAGGAAACTTCCAAACATTATGAAAAAAGGTTTAACTATTTTAGAGGAGATAATTTTTTCTAAAACACCATGCTTTATATCTTTTTAAAAATACAACTTAGGGGTGCCTGGGTGGCTCAGTTGGTTGAAGGTCTGACTTGATCTCAGTTTAGATCTTGATCTCATGGTCATGAGTTCAAGCCCTGCATTAGGTTCCACATTGGGTGTGGAACCTACTTTAGGTTCCTACTATATATCTACCTATAGACAGATAGATAGATAGATAGATAGATAGATAGATAGATAGATAGCTTAAAAAGTGGAAGAAGGGGTCTCTGGCTGACTCAGTCAGTGAAGCATGTGACTCTTGAGCCCCACATTGGGTATAGGGCTTACTTAAAAAAAAGTGAATGAACAATAAATAAGGATACTAATAGTTTGCTGAGTTTCTTTAAAGAGCCCAGGGAAAAGGAAGTTGGAATCAGACGAATATAAGCAGACTTACTTCAAAAACCATATCAGAATGAAAAATGTTATAAATTTTTAGTTCTTCATATTTTTAATTTTTTTAATTTGACTATAGCTGACACACATTGTTACATTAGTTTCAGACATACAACATAGTGATTCAACATCTCTGTACATCACACTGTGCTCACCCCAAGTTACAACTACCGTCCATCACCATACAACGCTGTTAATTTTATAACATTTTTATCGTTGTGAATATTTCTCTATTTCTGTACATCAAGGGAAGCTAAATAACACTGACTGTATGTATTATTATGTGTGGAACTGAACACCATGACAGCCATTTCACTGACTCATAAACAGATCAGAGTAGGACTGTTATGAGTCTCCAGAAAACATGAAACCATTACCAACCATACTTCTTTATCTCCTTCTCTTTTTTTGTTCTGTGTGGAAGTTGTCCCCCTAGAAAAAAAACTCCACAGAGTTGGGCAGCATCCACTAATTTTAGATAGAAATCTTGTATTTCATACTTGTGTCCCCATTAATTCTTTATACTATTTACAAAAGGAAAGAGAAACATTAGGTCTGCCTTCACAGTAGTTCATATTTATCTCATGTCACAGGAGACTTCCTGAAATTCACATAATATCAGGCAAAGAAACTAAACAGAAAAACCAAAATCTGCGGAAGCATTTAAAACGGAACTAGATGGCAATAAATCCCATAAACTCCAAAGCGCAAGTAGGTAGGGAGGAGTTCTCATGGCAGCAAGAAGCAATGTTAGCATCTCTGTACAAGTAGAAGCAAGGAGACGCAAGCTAACATCTGACCCATCCGAAAGCAGGACGCCGAAATAGGCAAGAAGTATTTGTTGGGTTTTAGACGTGGCAGGTGGCTTTGCATGCTGCAGGTGCAGCTACGGGGCTTTCTCCCGCTGTGATAGAGGGTGTGAGGGCTTTTAATGATTTTAACAGGACTGGAGCAACTTTACCCTTCAAATGATTGAACTGGTGGCCTTCCAGAGCCGCTTCCAGGAGCAGACACAACACTGAGGAGAAATTTCTTTCTTTTTTAAAGATTATTTATTTATTTAAGAGAGAGACCGAGACAGAGTGAGAAACAGAACGCGAGTGCACACAAGAGCTGAGAGAGGGGCAGAGGAAGAAGCAGCCTCCCCCCTAAGCAGGGATCCCGACACTGGACTCAGTCTAGACCCTGGGATCATGACCTGAGCTGAAGGCAGACGCTTAACCAACTGAGCCACCCACCCACCAAGCCACCCAGGAGCGTGGAATCAAACTAGTGAAGGTAGGACAAACAGAGACAAAGGAGGGCCATATAGAAAACTTGGGAGTGATTAGGCATGAAAGAAAAAGCATCTAAACCATTTTGTAAATGAAAACAATTGAAGTAGAAGCCACAGAGGATTGAATAAATATAACAAAAAGCACAGTGTCTTAATAAGATAAGTAGAATGTAGAAAAGAAAAAAAATACAAAAAATCAAAAATCATTTTATCAGTGATAAAAATGATTAAAGAGAAAATGAAATATTGAATATAGATAATGTGGAGATGAAAGGAAGCCCTAAAAGGATGATCCAAAGCAAAGACCAGACTTAAGACTAAATACTATAATGCAAAAAAAATAAACTTTCCTGAAATACTGAAGATTTGAAAAGTACATATTGAAAGAGCATACTCTGTACCTGAGAATGAAGAACAAGTTATATTCTAGCAAAACTCCTGAACGTTAAAGAAAAAGAGGAAAAATCCTTTGTGTCTATAGGCAAAAAGACTGGATGACATACAAAGACTGAAAAACAAGGGCCAACACATAGCAATAAGCATTTGTGATTTGAAAACTGTGATTTAAAATATCATTTCCCATTAAATAAATATGGCATGTCTTGGAGAAATGCAAATTTTAGCTTGTGCAAGATAAATCTGGATCTCTGACATAGTAGATAGTAAGGGACTAGTTTCCCAGTTTTTGTTTCAGATTAGAACACTACCTCAGAGCCAAGGGAAAAGTGAAGTATCCTGCTCTGTTTTAGAAGTATTTATTATCACTTTTCACCCAGATTTCAAAAGAAACAGATTTATCACATTTATAAATATTCAAGCCCTAGATCACCACATTTTATGATATTTTCTTCACTTTGTACTGCCTTCTTAAATGTATGCACACATTCTAAATATTCATACAATTTTGCCACTTCCATATCATACAAATATTAAATTACTCTTGGATATTCTTGAATACAAAGATTTTTTTTAATGGTCACATGGAGTCCCATTACATGAATGCATTTTAAAAACCAGTCTCTAATTGCATATTGTCCTATGATAAATTAGGCTTAGAAGAGTATTCTTGTCTTTTAATTGTCTACATCAGGGAGTCTACCATGTGCTTCTAAAGGATTATGTGATTTTCCGGTCAAACAACTTCTTATATGACACAATTATTGCAACTTGAATTGCCTATTGGATTATTAAATGGGACTGATTACATTGAAGATACCCTTGGAGATAATACAATTAAAATATTCTCCAAAGATCCAGTATTACCCTACAAGCCCTGTCACGTGCATATGCCATTTTAAACTGGGTTCGCCAATATTTCAGTAAGATTAGAGAGAACATGGTGGTCATGGGAAGGGTGACAAAGGAGGAAGCGGGAAGGAGGGAAGAAGGGAGAGAATTGCTACCGCGCGCGCGCGCGCGCGCACACGAACACGCGCACGCGCATGCGAAAGAAAAAGAAAGAAATAGTTGAAAAGAATAAACAGGTAAAAATAGAAATAGCCAGGGGCTAGAAGGCGAATCAACCTGAATACAGAGAGATCCAAATTCCATATGAAAATAAGAATCCCTGATTTAGATGTTATCCATTCCTTGAAGCCATATTAAATTCATTATACTTGTTACTTTTTAATGAGCAAACAATAGGCACTCATTTCATTCCGCCTGTGGAAATAGGGACTTCAGATCCATCATTTAGCAAAGACACATCAAGAAGTGGTGTTCCTCCCAAGAAAAACTATGCAGATTTCACTGAGGGAAACTTCTAATCCTGACAAATGTTAATTAGATAGTCTACAAATAACTTTATTAGTAAATACTAAGTAAGCCATTCTCAAACTTTTTGGTCTCAGGACCCCTTGATGGAAGAGGTCATCAAGAGGACATAATCACTGGTTGACCTTCAAGCTAGACCTGGGTAATTAGAGGCTTCTCCCTACCTTCCCTGTCTTTGGAAAATGCGTCTGCCTGCCCACCACAGGTAAAGCAACTCCAAGGGTGCAGGCAGCCCTGAGAGAGCAGTGTGTTGTGGAGACCATCTGCGAGGTATGCCTGACAGAACCCCATTAAGGCCTCTGTCTAAACTTTAAAGATTCTAGACAGCAGGTGCAGAGATCTACTTGTCTTGCAGCCGCCCAGAACAAGCCTCCTAAGTAAGTTCCTTTGCTTGTTAAGTCTGTCACCTGCCAACCTGGAGTGGTTGCCTCTTTCTCAGGTTTCTCTTTACCCTCTGTGTACAGGGAATTCACCAATTCACTAAGAAATTCCCAAGATTGTGAAATAACATCCCTTTTAACTATTTAAAAATTATCGAGGGGCACCTGGGTTAAGCATCTGACTTCAACTCAGTCAGTTAAGCGTGTGATTCTTGATTTCCAGCTCAGGTCATAATCTCAGAGTCCTGAGATCTAGCCCTGCCTCTGGTTCTGCGCTGGGCATGGAGTCTGCTTAATCTCTCTTTCTCCTTCTGCCCCTTCCCCACCCCCTAAAAAAAAATCATCAAGAAATATAGGGAGATATTGTCTATATGACTTGTATCTATTAATATTTGTCATTAGAAATTAAAACTGAGGAAAATATTTACTTATAAAATCATAAACTTATATGTTAGTATAAATAATTTTTTAAATAAAAATAATAACAATTTCCCAAACAAAAAACTTTAGTGAGAAGAATGGCATCGTATTAAATACTTTTATTTATTTATTTATTTTTAAAGATTTTATTTATTCATTTAACAGAGAGAGAACACAAGCAGGCAGAGAGGCAGGCAGAGGCAGAGAGAGGAGCAGGCTCCCCGCGGAGCAAGGAGCCCGATGCGGGACTCGATCCCAAGACGCTGGGATCATGACCTGAGCCAAAGGCAGTTGCTCAACCAACTGAGCCACCCAGGCGTCCCAATATTAAATACTTTTAAATTGCTGTAATGACTAGCTTAATAGAAGACAGTAGCTTTCTCATATCTGCTTCTACATTGTAGCAATATGTTGTCTTGGTTGAGGTAAATAAATAAAATCCAGTCTTACAAAGATACTTAATTAGAGACGTGGAAATTGTGGAAATGTGATAATTGTTTAATCCCACTATAAAAATCAACATCTCAATCAGTGCACTCATTTTATTCCATAAAATTGATTGATCTGCCTTGTACTTTGCATAGATCCTTTATACATACATGATTTTTATAACATCAGACATTGATTATTTGAGAAATATTGGTTCACTAAATAATGCAGATCTTCTAAATATTTGACGTATTTCATTACACAGTATCAAAAAGCCTTATTTTTACTAGTCCAGCCAATTTCATCAGTAAAGTAAGTATTGGGAAGCTTTCAAGCCTTCAGAGACTAATACAAGTTTTCTAAAATTCTAATTTTCACTTGAAGATCCAAATTTGATTATTGACAAAATTATGGTCAGTTATTTTCCTTGACTTTACAGTCTCCTTATTCATTGTTGACAAAATTTGTATCAAATACATCAAGTCTGGTTAACCATAGGTTGTCCACTCATTTGTTTTTTTCAAGTAAAAATGATTTTCCAAGAAAAAAGCAGTTAGATCAGCTGTCAGCATGTACAATAGCACAAATGCTTTACCTTGAATTACTCATTACACTTCAGTACACCTGGAAAATGATTTATGCATATTTCTCATTTTGTCACATAAAATATTAAAAAGATGTACTCAAACATCCTGATTTAATAAAATTAATAATTTTTATAGATTCTTCAAGGACAATTTTTTAAAAAAATATTTTATTTATTTGACAGATCACAAGTAGGTAGAGAGGCAGGCAGAGAGAGAAGGGGAAGTAGGCTGCTGAGCAGAGAGCCCGATGTGGGCTCGATCCCAGGACCCTGAGATTATTAAGATTATTAAGGCAGAGGATTAACCCAATGAGCCACCCAGGCACCCCTCAAGGACAATCTTAAGTGAAACTGAGTTTTTAATTTTTTTCAACAAGTTTATGGTAATGAAAAATATGATGATAGAAACATTTTGGGGCCATACCTTGTCTTGTAATTTACCGGGAGGTTTTCCACCATTGCTGTTGCACTGTCAATGAAAATATCCCAGAGAGAGAAAGACACAGAGAAAAGATAATATGATATCATAATTGTAGTATAAAAATGATTTTGAGCTTATAGATCCTCTGAAAGTGTTTTAGGAACCCACAGGGGTCCGTAAGCCACCCTTTGAAGACTAATACTATGGTAAAATAAAATTCTAAAAATATGGTAGTTCCTGGCAGACAATCAAATGTGAGATTTCTTCGGTTGTCTTTTAGGAGTGCTTATTTAATATATACATATTTTTTCTTTTTTAACAAAGTTCTGAAGAATATATTGTTAGCAGAATAGGACTGAGATAAGAGCACCTTTGCCTTTGTTTTGCCCTGAAAGTTAGAATAAGACTGTTTCTAAGGGTCTTGATGCCATGTTCAGGTATTTTTTTTTCTGTTTCATCAGTGCTGTTAATACATATGGCCCTGATAACTGATAATAGTCATTTAATAAATATATGTTAACTAATATATATTTTATGGCTATTAATTAATATACATTAATATTTATGATTATCAATTAATGAAGATGGATCATATGAATAAATAGGAAAGATCTGAGTTTTAGTTATGTAGCTTCCCAACTGTGAGACTTTGGGGAACTTAGCCTGTTTTTTTTCTTCAGTATCAGTATTTATAAAAAAAAAAAAAAAAGAAGAAGAAGCATTCTATGAGTTACCCCATCATAGAGCTTTGGTGAAGTCTATGCTAGAAGTTCAACAGTGCCTAATTCATGGGACTGTCTCAAATATTAGTTCAATGTATTTAAATCTATCAAGCTCTTCAATCATCTCATTGTATTAGTTTGCTTTTTTTTTTCCTTCAAGATTTATTTATTTGTTTTAGGGAGAGAGACAGAGAACATGCATGAGGGAGGGAGGGGCAGAGGAAAAGGGAGAGAGAATCTCAAGAAAACTCCCTGCTAAGTGTGCAGACTAATGCTGGACTCAATCTCAGGACCCTAAGATTAGGACCTGAGCCAAAATCAAGAGTTAGATGCTTAAGTGACTGAGACACTCAGGTGCCCCTGCTTTGCTGTATTTCCTAAATATCATCACTGAGAAGAATTTTATATCTATGAGATTTTTTCATACTAATGCATATGTATGTCATAGTTCAATTTAAAATAAAGAATGGAAGGAAGGAAGTAGGGAGAGAAGGAAGGAAAGTTTCACTTTAAGGTCAAGCAGCAGGGAGAATTTAATATAAGGCATTAGATATAAAAATGATGCAGGAGAGGATAGTTTGGGTGTCACAGTCAGTTAAGAGTCCAACTCTTGGTTTCAGCTCAGGTCATGATATCATAGTTGTGAAATCAAGCCCCACCTCAGGTTCCATGCTCAGTGCACAGTCTGCTTAAGACTTGTCCCCACAAATTTGTATGTTGAAACCTAATCCCCAGTATGTTGGTAATTGGAGATGGGGTCTGTGGGCGTAATTAGGTTGTGCAAGTAGAGGCCCTTGTGAATAGGATTGGTACCTTATAAAAGAGACCACAGAGAGCTCCTTTGCCCTTTCAGCCACGTGAGGTAACAGAAAATACAGCTATATGAACCAGGAAGCAGGCCCTCAATGGAGACTGGATCTCTCAGTGCCTTGATATTGGACTTCCCAGGCTCTAGAACTTTTAAGAAATACTTTTACATGGAGCGAGAAAAGACCCCGAATAGCCAGAGGAATGTTGAAAAAGAAAACCAAAGTTGGCGGCATCACAATTCCAGACTTCATGCTCTATTACAAAGCTGTAATCATCAAGACAGTGTGGTACTGTCACAAAAACAGACATATAGATCAATGGAACAGAATAGAGAGCCCAGAAATTGACCCTCAACTGTATGATCTTTGTCTTTGGCAAAGCAGAAGAGAATGTCCAATGGAAAAAAAGACAGTCTCTTCAACAAATGGTGTTGGGAAAATTGGACAGCCACATGCAGAAGAATGAAACTGGACCATTTCCTTACACCACACACAAAAATAGACTCAAAATGGATGAGAGACCTCAATGTGAGACAGGAATCCATCAAAATCCTGGAAGAGAACACAGGCAGAAACCTCTTCAACCTCAGCCACAGCAACTTCTTCCAAGAAACATCACCAAAGGCAGGGAAAGCAAGGGCAAAAATGAACTATTGGGACTTCATCAAAATCAAAAGCTTTTGCACAGCCAAGGAAAAAGTCAACAAAACCAAAAGACACCTGACAGAATGGGAGAAGATATTTGTAAATGACATATCAGATAAAGGGCTAGTATCCAAGACCTATAAAGAACTTATCAAACTCAACACCCACAGAACAAATAATCCAATCAAGAAATGGGGAAA
This sequence comes from Nasua narica, assembly GCA_028533885.1. Taxonomy (NCBI): domain Eukaryota; kingdom Metazoa; phylum Chordata; class Mammalia; order Carnivora; family Procyonidae; genus Nasua; species Nasua narica. The sequence goes on from CM052807.1 coordinate 71,540,003, forward strand.
AGACACGAACATACATGTCCGCAAAGAAGACATCCAAATGGCCAAAGACACGTGAAAAAGTGCTCAACATCACTCGCCATCAGGAAAATACAAATCAAAAGCACAGTGAGATACCACCTCACACCAGTCAGAATGGCTAAAATTAACCAGTCAGGAAACAACAGGTGTTGGTGAGGATGTAGGTAAAAGGGAACCCTCCTACACTGTTGATTGGAATGCAAGCTGGTGCAGCCACTCTGGAAACAGTATGGAGGTTCCTCAAAAAGTTGAAAATAGAGCTACACTACAACCCAGCAATTGTACTACAACCCAGCAATTGCACAACCTAAATATACAAATGTAGTGATCCAAAGGGGCACATGCACCCAAATGTTTATAGCAGCAATGTCCACAATAACCAAACTATGGAAAGAGCCTAGATGTCCACCAACAGACAAATGGATAAAGAAGATGTGGTATATATACACACAGTGGAATACTTTGAATTATGAAAAAAGCCACAAAATCTTTCCATTTGCAACAACGTGGATAGAACTAGAGGGTATTATGCTAAGCAAAATAAGTCAATCGGAGAAAGACAATTATATAATCTCACAGATATGAATAATTTGAGAAATAAGACAGAGGATCATAGGTGAAGGGAGGGAGAAATGAAGTGATGAAACTAGGGAGGGAGACAAACCATAAGAGACTATTAATCTGAGGAAACAAACTGAGGCTACTGGAGGGATGGGGAGACTGGGTGATGGACACTGGGGAAGGTATGTGCTATGGTGAGTGTGTGAATTGTGTAAGATTGGTGAATCACAGACCTGTATCTCTGAAACAAATATTACATATGTCATTACAAAAAAAAAGAAAGAAAGAAAGAAATTTCTGTTGTTTATAAGCCACACAATCTATGGTTGTTTGTTACAGCAGCACAAAGAGACTAATCTAGGTTTCTATATTGACCTGGAGATGATATTCAGAATAAGACACCATGCCCCGGACAATACTACCAGCCCTTCTCTCAGAATCACCAAGAGCCACTGGCAGCCTGCCGCTAGCTGGCACCGCTAGCACTGCCCCAGCCATGGACACTGCTAGATTCCTCAGCCTCCCGCTGCTGTGCTTAGTCCACTCATACCAGAACTGCTGCTAAAACAAGGAAAATGATAGAAGGATAACTTTTTCCCTCCACAATTTTGATTTCTTGCCAGTGACTCCCATTGGCAGAACAAAAATAGGAGTCTGGGAAGGGAATATGTGGAATTCCAGTGCCTGGACTGTAGAGTGGAGCCCAGCATGGTGAAATGGAACTGCTGGGAAACAGGCGAATAAGGGGAAACAGAGTCAATAGAAGTACAGCATGTGGCTACAGCATTGTGTGATTGAGCAATGTCTGCGACAAGCTCTCATCACCACAGATTCTAACCCTCTCACTGCCGAGAATTACTGAGTTCTCTGAAGACTTGAGAAAACTGGAACTGAAGGAGGAGAGAGAGAGAGAAACGAGCCAAGATCCTGAGAAGAGATCCAATTTGGTCAACATTTATTTATTTGTCACATATTTAATCAAGCTCATGCTAAATGCCAGTCACAGCACTCTTACATTGCTGTGAGAGACAGAGTGATGAATAGAAGAGGCCACTTGTCTTCCGAGAGTCAAAAAGTGAAGCGAAATATGCTCACAAAGAGTGGGAATCTAGAGTAGTATATGGAAAAATTATATAAGTAGTACAGTGTTTTGTAACTAGAAGAATAGGTACAATTTTTTTTTTAAGATTTTATTTATTTATTTGACAGAGAGGAGAGAGATCACAAGTTTCCAGAGAGGCAGGCAGAGAGAGAGGCGGAAGCAGGCTCCCCGCTGAGCAGAGAGCCTGATGCTGCACTCGATCCCAGGACCCCGAGATCTGACCTGAGCCGAAGGCAGAGGCTTTAACCCACTGAGCCACCCAGGTGCCCCAAGAATAGGTACAATTTTGATGAGAAGAAATGAGGGGGAAGATATACTGCGGAGTTCGATTTCAAGTGAAGACTAGGGAAAGTTCAAGGCTAATTTAACAAATAGCCACTATATCAGTTTATTTTTCCTCCAGATAGCTATAATAGTTACCAGACAGTTGCCTTATCTTTTAGAAATATTAGTGTGCTATAGATTTTTTTTTCTAGGAGCCACAAACTAAGTCTACAATTAATGTATTATAACTAGGAGATAATTCCCATTTTCTCCCTATTATCATTATTTCCCCTTGAATATAAAGTCATTGTAACTGAAACCGAAAATAATAAAATATTTTAATGTTTTCCTAATGGTAAGAAATTAATATTTCTTAAAATATAATTTAACTATTTCTAATGTTTTTAATCAAAACAGGCTCATTTTAGACAATGTGGGAAATATCCTATGCAATATCTTGACTTCTCCAATTTATTGTTAATTTATTGTAATTAATATAAATATGTGATAAAATAGTTTTGTTTAATAATTGAGGTCATCTCTGGTTCATTCCTTAGATTAAAATTCCAGGAGTGGAGAAACTGCATTATGGAGAAAAACATACCTAAGATTTATGTTGTGTATTGCCAAATCAAAATTACACTTCTATCAAATTAGGTTGGTTCTTTTGTGTTGGGCTTGAATTTTCATTATTTTATTGAAAATACTTACATATATTTAAAAAATCAATATATTGTTTTTACGTTTGATCAGCCTTTGGTATATTTATGATATTCATTAAGTAGTACTGGAGATTTTTGTATTATTTTTGCCCTATAACAACCTATATGGCATGGAAATGAGTGTTTGAAAGAAATGAAGAAGCTGGTAAAACTATGCAGTTCTGGGGGTATTTTACAGAGACAATTTTCTTTTGTTTAGATTTGATTTTGATTTTGATAGATTTCTGTTTCCTTTTTCCTCCAGTTTTTATTGAAGTATGATTGACAAATAGAAAATGTATCTATTTAGGTTGTTCAACCTGATATTTTGATATATTGTATATATTCTTAAATAATTACCACAATCAAGCTAATTAACATATCCATTACCTCATATCCATACCTCAAGAAAAAGCTCCACTTTTTCTTTCTTTTTTTTTTTCATTTCTTTCAAGGAACAACAGGTGTTGGTGAGGATGCACCTTCTTACACAGTTGGAGGGAATGCAAACTGGTGCAGCCACTCTGGAAAACAGTCTGGGGGTTCTGCAAAAAGTTAAAAGTAGAACTACCCTATGATTCAGCAATTGCACTACTAGGTATTTACCCAAAGGATATAAAAATACTGATTCGAAGGCATACATGCCTTTTGGTCTTTATAGCAGCATTATCAACAATAGCTAAACTATGTAATGAGCCCAAATGTCCACTCTCCATTGATTGATGAATGGATATCAAAGACGTGGTGGTAAGATATGTATATATGTGGTTTTGAGATATATAGTTGACATGGTTGCTTTTTCGTACACACACACACACACAGAGGAATATTAGTCATCAAAAAGAATAAAACCCTGCCATTTGCAACAACATGAATGGAGCTACAGTGTATTATGCTAAGTGAAATAAGAGAGACAAATACCATATGATTTTACTCCTATGTGAAATTTAATAACAAAACAGATGAACATAAAGGAAGGGGAAAAAAAAGAGAGAGAAGGAAGCAAACCATAAGAGCCTCTTAACGATAAAGAATAAACTGAGGGATGATGGAGGCAGGTGGGTAGGGGGATGGGCTAAATGGGTGATAGGTTATTAAGGAGGACACTTGTTATGATGAACACTGGGTAATATATGTAAGTGATGAATCACTAAATTCTACTTCTGAAACCAATATTACACTATATGTTAACTAAGTAGAGCTTAAAGGGTGCCTGGGTGGCTCAGTTGGTTAAGCATCTGTCTTTGGCTCAGGCCACTATCCTGGGGTCCTGGGGTCAAGCTCCTCGTGTGGCTCCCTACTCAGTGGGTAGTCTGCTTGTCCTTCTTCCCCTCTCCCCAGCTCAGGCTCTCTCTTGCTTGTTCTCGTTCTTAAAAAAATAAAATCTTAAAAAAAAAACCAACTAGAATTGAAATAAAAATTTGGAGAAAAAATACATTATTATTTTTGTATTTTTTATATTTTGTAAAATACATTGTTAACTATAGTCACCATGTTGTACATTAGGTCTCCAGAATTTATTCATCTTGTTTGCACTCTTTGGCTGATGTTTCCCATTTCCTTCACCCTCCAGCCCTTGGTGACCACCAGTCTACTCTTTGTTATTATGAGCCAGACGTTGTTTTAGCTTCCACATATAGGTAAGATCATGCAGTATTTTTTTCTGTGTCTGGCTTCTTTCCCTTAACCTCATGTAGTTTAGGTTCATCTGTATGCTGCAAATGGCAAGAATTCCTTCTTTCTAATGGCTGAATAATATTCCAGTGTGTGTGTTTGTGTGTGTGCACGTGTGTGTGTATCTTTTTTATCCACTCATCTGCTGATAGAATCAGGTTTTTTTCCATATTTTGGTTATTGTGAATAATACTGTAATGAATATGGGAGTGCAGATATCTCTTTGAAGTACAGATTTTATTTCCTTCAGATATACCCAGAAATGAGATATACAGATTCTATGGTGGTTCTATGTTTAATTTTTTGGAGACCTTCCACCCATAAAGGCTGTTCCAATTTACATTCCTACCAACAGTGTATAAGACTTCCCTTTGCTCTACATCTTTGCCAACCCTAGTTATTATCTGACATTTTGATGATAGCTATTTTCATATGTGTGAGGTGATATTTTGGTTTTGATCTCTATTTTCCTGATGATTAGTGATATTAAGCATCTTTTCATGTGACTGTTAGCCATTTTTAATTGGGGTATCTTTTTGTTTTTGTTTTTCTTTTGCTGTTGAGTTTTAAAAGTTCCTTGCATATCTTGGAATTAACTCCTTAACAGATATATGATTTGTTAATATCTCCTCCCATTCTGTAGTTTGGCTTTTCATTCTGTTGCTTGTTAACTTTGCTGTGCAGAAGCTTTTTTATTTGATGTAGCCACTTATTTGATTCACTTATAGTTATTTTTCCTGATTTAAAAATGAAATAACTTAAATCAATTCATCTATATTTTCATTGGGGATGATACTTTCAGTCTCCACAAGTTTTGAGATATATTGATTGTTGACATGGTTGCTTTTTCCTAAATAGTCCACAATTATTGCTCTCATTTCCTTTTTTACTCTCTGATTTTTGTACTTATAGTTGCTTTTTTTAATTTATGTATGGTGAGATTCAATCATCTCTCAATTAGCCTGTGGATTAAAAATGGCTTCAGATTCTTTGATATTTTGCACATGGATAAATAGAATTCGGTTTATTTTCCTTTGAACTTGGGATAGTCTTAATGGCTTCTCAGAACGTGGTTGAAGTGACGCTGGGTGACTGACCTCCAATGCTAGTGCAGCCAAACCCTTTTAATCCACTAATTTTCAACACAAAAATAGATAACTAGAAAAGGGCTTTTACTTTTTGTTTTGTTTTTCAGAAAATGCATAAACGGTGAATATATATTTCAGCTTTTACCTCAGAGTATCTTCATTTATTATCTCTCTCTATATATGTATGCATTTATTTTCATAATGACCAAGAAAAAATAATGACAGAGTTGGTATGTATTTGTTGACAATGTTTTCACTCAGAAATTTGTAGCTATCACTTCATTTTCTGAAGGTATTTAATGTTTTGGAGTATGTTAATCTCAGCCTATTTGTTATACTTTTGCATATGATTTTTTTTAACTTTTTTTTTTTTTTTTAAGATTTTATTTATTTAATTATTAGGAAAGAGAGAGAGTGAGAGAGAGCATGAGAAGGGAGGTCAGAGTGAGACGCGGACTCCCCATGGAGCTGGGAGCCCGATGTGGGACTCAATCCTGGGACTCCGGGATCATGACCTGAGCCGAAGGCAGTTGCTTAACCAACTGCGCCACCCAGGCGCCCGATTTTTTTTAACTTTTAAAATCTCTTAATCCCTATGGGAATAATCTTTATTCATGAGATTTCTGATTGTTTCTTCAGTGTGTGTGTGTGTGTGTTTTTAAGACTTTTTTTATGTTTTATTTGAGAGAGAGAGAGAAAGCGTGCACATGCAAGCTGGGGGAGGGGTGGAGGGAGAGGGAGGGAGAGAATCTCAAGCCAACTCCCCACTGAACAGGGAGCCCTATGCAGGTCTTGATCCCATGACTCTGAGATCATGATCTGAGCCAAAACTAAGAAGAGTCCGAGGCTTAACCAACTGAGACACTAGGGCATCTCTCAGTGTGTTTTTTGTTTTTTTGTTTTTTTTCAATTTTTTTCCTGCTTAATTTTAGTTCATTTCAATCTTTAACCATGGAGTTTTATTCTAATACAGTGTTTACTTTTTCTTCTGTCCTTATTGTTATGGTTACTTTAGAAAAACAAAATGTTAAAAACTTTAAAAGATTTTTCCTTTTATTTTACAACTTAAGTAACTTACCTCAGCATTATTTTTCTTTTGCTCCTACACTTTGCATTCTGAGAGAATATCACAAGTTACCTTACATATTATTGAGGATCCTATAGTATTTATCTTACCTTCTACTGTTTCTAATAATCACTTAAATTCTCATACTCATTCTTCTTTTTTTTTTTATCCCCTGTGTCTTGGAGACACCTATATTATCAAAACAGGTGAATGAAAAATTATAATTCACAGAGTATACCTAACACATGGCTTTTTTCAGGCTTACATAGTCCTCATTCACTGTTGGGTCACATGTCCCGACATAAATCACCCTTTTTTTTTTTTTTCATTTCTGTCATTCACTAACCAGGATCAGCATATTATATAAGTATTAGTAGGGGAGTTTTTGTTTTTGTATTTTACTTTTTAATTTTTACATAAACTCTTCAGAATATGCCCATTAAGTATTATAATTATTCTCAATTTACAATTATTTGATTTGACAAACACTGATATAGCATGTAATATGCCCAGACTGTGCATATCCAATGCCTCATATAGGATCAACTCATTTTATTCCACTAGATGCAGTATTATTATTGTCCCATTTTACAGAGGCAGAGACAAAGACACAAAGTAGATGGATGAGTAAGTGGCCCAGTGTCACCCACTATTATGGAGTGAATGCTTGTGTCCCTCCTAAATTCATATGTTGAAATCCTAACTCCCAATATGATGGTATCAGGAGGTAAGGCCTCTCGGGTGTGATTCAGTCATGAGGGTGGAGCCCTTATAAAAGAATGGAATTAGTGCCCTTATAAAGAAAACTCTACAGAGCTTTCCTACCCTCCCAACATGTGAGGACCAGAGAGCCATCCCTGTGAACCAGGCCCTTCAGAGATCGTGGTCTATGAACCAGGAACTGAATCCATACCTTTATCTTATACTTTCCAGGTTCCAGAACTGTGAGAATAAATGTTTGTGGCGTAAGCTACCCAGTCTGTATTTTTGTGATAGCAACCCTAATGGACCAGAATACCCAGGCAGTAAATTGTGTAACTGGGGTTCACCCCCAGGCAGGCCAGCTCCAGTGGCAGCACACCTAACCACGATGCTATCATGTGCTGCTGCCTACAGAGGAAAGGGACCAAAAATTGATTTTCTAAACTATTATCATAAACACGTTTATTAAATGCTTATTCTGAGCATTGCACTCTCCCAAGTAACAGAGATAATGAAATAAGACATTATATCAAAGGGTTTATCATCTAGTTTTCTCTTTTAAAAATTATCCTTTTTCAATAATTCTTTAACTGTCTTAACTAAGATCTACCCAGCATTTTATATTTCTTAAAAAGAAAATGATACATTACAATGTTTTATGTAAGTATTACAGTTAACATATGGCAAATTATTGTAGGCAAGTGCTGTGTAAAGATAATTCAAACTTTTTTTTTTACTTAATTTACATTTGTATTGTTCTAAATGTTTTTCTTTCACTTCTTTTTAAATGTGTTTTTCCCTTCAGGATCATCATGATAATATATATTCTTTTTTTTTTTTTTTTTATAATGTATATTCTTAATCCCCTTTGTCTATTTCATCCATCCCCCTACTCCCTTCTCCTCTAGCAATGACCAGTTTGTGCTCTGTATTTAAGAGTCTGGTTTTGATTTGAGGTTCTTATGGTCTCTTTCTCTTTTTTTCTTTGTTTTGTTTCTTAAACTCCACATATGAGTGAGAATATATGGGATTTGTCTTTCTCTAACTTATTTCATTTAGCATTTTTCCTTCTAGATCCACCCATGTTGTTGCAAATGGCAAGATCTCATTCTTTTTTTATGGCTGAGTAATATTCTATCGTATCTATACAACATCTTCTTTATCAGTTCATCTACAAATGGGCACTTGTGTTGTTTCCATATGTTGGCTACTACAAAAAATGCTGCAATAAACTTAGGGGTACATATATCTTTTCATATTAGGTATTTTCATTTTCTTTGAGTCAGTGCCCAATAGTGGGATTACTGGATCATATGGTAATTTAATTTTTTGAAGAACTTCCATACTGTTTTCCAGAGTGGCTGTACCCTTTCACAATCCCACCAGCAGTGCACAAGGGTCCTTTTTCTCCATATCTTTTACAATAATTGTTATTTCTTGTCTTTTTTATTTTAGCCATTCTGACAGAAGTGAGGTGATACCTCACTGTGGTTTTGATTTCCATTTCCCTGATGATTAGTGATGTTGAACATTTTTTTCATGTCTTTTGGCCATTTTTCTTCTTTGGGAAAATGTCTTTTCAAGTCCTCTGCCCATTTTTAAATTGGATTATTTGGTTTTTTGGTGTTGTTGTGTAAGTTCTTTATATATTTTACATATTAACCCCTTATTGGATACATCATTTGTAAATATATTTTCCCATTCAGGAGGTTTCCTTGTTATTTTGTTGATGGTGTCCTTCGCTGAGCAAAAGCTTTTTATTTTTGTGTAGTCCTGATAGTTTGATTTTGCTTTTGTGTCCATTACTTGGGGAGATATATCTCAACAATGTTTGTTTGTTTGCTTGTTTGTTTTTATAGCTGATGTCATTGAAATTACTGCCTGTGGTTTCTTCTAGGAGTTTTATGGCTTCAGGTCTCACATTTAGGTCTTTAACCCATTTGAGTTTATGTTTGTGTATGGTGTAAGAAAGTGGTCCAGTTTCATTCTTTTACACATAGCTGTCTATAGTTTTCTCAGCACCATTTGTTTGAAGAGGCCATATTTTTCTCATTCTTGTTTTTTTAAATCATAGATTAATTGACCATATATATATTATATATATATTCTGGGTTCTCTGATCTGTTGCACTGATCTACGTGTCTACTTTTGTACCAGTACTGTTTTGATTACTACAGATTTGTTGTATATCTTGAAATCTGGGATTGTGATAACTTTAGCTTTGTTCTTTCTTAAGATTGTTTTCACTATTCAGGGTTTTTGTGGTTCCATACAAATTTTAGTGTTACTCAAACAGCAGGTTAGTGTTTGACTGGAGATGAGGATCAATCAAGGAAGGGCTGGGCTGTAAAAAAAGCATGAGACATTTTTTTGGAAGGTGTTGGAAATGTTCTGTAACTTGATTCTGGTGTTCTCCTGGGTACGTACAGTTGTCAAAATTCATTAAATTACATGCTTTAAAAAAAAAACAACAAATTTTAGTGTTACTTGTTTTAGTTATGTGAAAATTGTTGGAATTTTGATAGGGATTGTGTTAAATCTGTAGACTGCTTTGGGTGGTATGGACATTTTAACAATACTGTTTTTTTTCAATTCATGAGCATGAAATACCTTTTCATTTGATTATGTCATCTTTAATTTCTTTCAAGAGTGTTTTGTAGTTTTCAGAGTGCAGGTCCTCTTTACGTTTATTCCTCGGGATTTTATTATTTCTGATGCAGTTGAGTAGGGAGATTCTGCGCTGAAAATGCTGCAGCCACTTTAGAAAGGATATCTAATATAAGATGTATTCCTTTCCAGTGGTCAGTGAAAGCATAGGGTATATTAGGTAAGGATTTTCATTCAGTAGGGATGAATTCATTGTCATCTCTTAAACCATTCCTCTGCAGAACCCAGCTGTTCTTCAGATGTTCATTGAAAATTTAGATAGTAAAATCCTTCCTGGTATGTTAGAGGTTTGTGTCCATTGCTATAGAAAGCCTGTTTTACTTTATAACTCTTTTATAATTATGTTAATGGGGGTCGCCTGGGTGACTTAGATGGCTAAGCTTCTGCCTTTGGCTCAGGTCATGGGTCCTGGGATCAAACCCCATATCAGGCTTTCTGCTCAGTGGGTAGTCTGCTTTTCCCTCTCCCTCTGCTCCTGTGCGCGCGCTCTCTCTCTCTCTTTCTCTGTATTTCTCTGTCTCAAGTCAACAAATAAAAAATAATAATAATTATGTTAATGGTATTAGAAGTTTAAAAACAGTTGATAAAGTCTTTCTTTGGAAAATAAAGCCCATCCTTCTGTGATTTGACCTATTTGGTTTTATTATAGTGCTTTTTCACCTAATATGTTTTGGTTTACTTTTACTATTGCTCAACAATTGCTTCAGAAAGAAATCTCTTAGATAATAGAAGTTAGTTCTACTTTTTTCTTTCATGCCTAATCAGTGGAAAAGGAGAGCAAAGTGGAAGCTTGGAAAGAACAGTTTTATTGCATATAGAAATAGAAAACATTTTTCTATAATCCATTTCCAAACACTCAGAAGCTACATATAAGCACATTAAAATATGCCCGGCTATGTTATATTAGACCTCTAGTTATCTTATAGTTTATATTTCCTAGGATAGTCCCTATTTCCAATATTCTACCCCACATTATTCTCTCATATGCATTCATATATGACTGATCAGATGCTCTGGTATTCTGTCTGCCTCTCTCTCTCTCTCTCTCTCTCACACACACACACACACACCCCACAAATTCCCAAGGATGACTTTAAAGTAGATGAACCAAGATATTATAGCCACTCAGAATCTTTGTATATAGTTATTAACTTTTACTTAATTTAAGAGTTGAAGATTTGAAAGTGAAAACAGGCAGATGTAGGCATATGCAGGGACTATAATTTTTCAGTTACTCACCTTGTTTCACTTTAAAATTTTTGAAATATTGAGAAATAATTATTCATGGGAGCCTGTAAACTTCAGAGTAGCATTTATGTGTTGAAGGAGAATTAGATATTCCATCTTCTGAGAAATCTTCTAATACAAAGCTTATTATTTAACTCCATTCTAGACAGATCCTTAAATGCTCAGTGTCTTTTTTTGCCCAAGTGTGTAACTTTCATTTTTATTTTTTTGTATTTTCTTCTATTTTTTAAATTTAAATTCACTTAATTAACATATAATGTAATTATTGGATTCAGAGGGTGAGGTCAGTGATTCATCAGTCTTATATAATACCTAGTGCTTATTACATCACATGCCCTTCTTAATGTCCATCACCCAGTTACCCCATCCTCCAACCCCTCCCCTCTAGCAACCTTCAGTTTGTTTCCTACGATGAAGAGTCTCTTATGGTTTGTCTCTTTCTCTGATTTCATCTTGTTTTATTTTTTCTTCTCTTCCCTTATGATTCTCTGTTTCTTAAATTCCACATATCAGTGAGATCATATAATTGTCTTTCTCTGATTGACTTGTTTTGCTTAGATAGTACCTTCTAGTTCAATGTCTTAAATCTGAGTCTATAATGCTGTCATAGGTGACTCCAGCAATTCTTGTGTGGTTCTAATACAGATCACTTTCTCTAACTACACACCTTTGGCACCATCTCTCCTTTCACTTTCTAGAAGTTGACCTGATTTGGAGAACACTATAATCCACCTCAGTAGGACATCGACTAATCAGTGCCAGAAGACATTAAAATTAGAGTCAGAGGAAACTCCTCTGCTTTTCTTGTTTAGTTACAATTGCCTAATGGGTGGGGATGTACTTCTACAATTACCCTTCAAATCTCCACGTTGGGTGTAAGGAAAGAGCACATCTGGCATCCCCCAACCTCCTTACCAGCAGGCTCTGCCCGCTAAAACTACATGAAAGCCAACGAAACTAAACAAAACCCGCACAAATAACAACAGGCCAACAGCAATAACCCATGTCATGTAAGTTTGCTTAAATGTTTTTGTGACTCTATGTAGAACATCACAAATGCCTCACAAATCTCAGTCTCTCAGTGTTTCCCACATTTATAAGGCATCAAGCAACTTGTTGAGTACAGAATATAGATTTTCTAGGGGCATGTCAAAAGTTAAAGCAGCAGAAAAACATTTTTAGCAACTGGCTTCACTTATCAAGCACCAGAACTCGAAAAAGGTCTCTGGCACCTGAAATCATTTAAATGTTTTTATGGCAGTGATAAAAATCACTTCAGGTGTTGCTGCAGCAACAGCTTTGAAAGCAATAGAGTTCCAATGTGGAGAAGATCCATCAAAAATAAATCAAACCTTGTTTCACTGGTGCCAAAGGAAGTGTGGGTAGTGGAGAGTTATTAAGAACAAAGCCATGTGCAAGCATTGGCCCCTGCACAGATTCCTCTTGCCTGAGTATTCCCCAATCAATCACTACCCCTCTCATTTCTTCTTCCTGGTATTGTCAGGAGATTCATAGGCTGTAGAAACAGAAGTTCTTTAAAGGCTTTGATAGCTTTCCTGGCGTTCCATTTTGCCACCACATTAAATACATTCACAAACCCACACTCAGAGGAGAGAGAGAGAATGAAAGGTACTACAAATCATCTCATAGTACTTAGAAGGTTTATCCCAATAATCATATCACTCTTTCATCATCAGAAAGCCAGAAATATTTACCTAACATCTACTAATTTCTGTCCTCTTTTTTTTTAAAGATTTTATTTATTTGATACAGAGAGAGAGATCACAAGTAGGCAGAGAGGCAGGCAGAGACAGAGGAGGAAGCAGGCTCCCTGCTGAGCAGAGAGCCCGATGCGGGGCTCTATCCCAGGACCCTGAGATCATGACCTGAGCCAAAGGCAGTGGCTTAACCAACTGAGCCACCCAGGCACCCCTAATTTCTGTCCTCTTTAATGTGATCCATTTAATATTTACAAAATCCCAAGTATAACCCTGCAGGAAATGTATATTTAATCACATATTGCATACCAAATACAAGTGCTCACAGAAGTTATATGTTTTGCAATATTTACAAAACTAACAAATGGGTGGAGCTAATTCACTATTCAAAATCTTCAATTTCTTCTGTAACATTTCCATTTTACTTCCCTACCTCTAAAGCAATATTTTAGAAACCTGTTATATATATTCAAAATTACTTTTAAGTAGAAATTATTTCTATTTTAAAATGGATATATTAAGTGGGAATACTATTCAAAAGTAAATTTCTTAGGGCACCTAGGTGGCTCAGTCGGTTAAGTGTCCGACTCCTGATTTTGTCTCAAGTCATGATTTCCAGGTTGTGAGATAGAATCCCTGGTCAGGCTCCCTGCCAGGTGTGGAGCCCACTTAAGATTCTCTCTCTCCCTCTCCCTCAGCCCCTTTGCCCCTCCCCCCGCCCCTTTGCCCCTCCCCCCACCTCTCCCTCTCTTAGAAAAAAAAAAAGTAAATTTCTTTCCTGAAAAGTGAGTGTTGATGTATTCACTTTTAAAATGTCATATTATAAAAGGGCACCTGGGTGGCTCAGTTGGTTGAGCGGCTGCCTTTGGTTCAGATCATGATCCCAGGGTCCTGGGATCAAGCCCCACATCAGGCTCCCTGCTCAGCAGAGAGCCTGCTTCTCTCTCTCCCTCTGCCAGTCTGTTTACTTGTGCTCTCTCTCTATCTCTCTGTCAAATAAATAAATAAAATCTTTAATAATAAAATAAAATGTATTATATAAAGTTTTGCATACTGTGTGCCATAGCTTTTGAATACCATAAAAAGCAAGTAAGAATATATACAAAAAAAAATTCAAAATTAAAATGGAGCTCAAGTTAACATGTCTGAAATGTTACTCAGTTTTGTTTTTTGTTTTTTGGTGTGTGTGTGTGTGTGTGTGTGTGTGTGTGTGTGATTCTTTCACTTAGTATGATGTATTTAAAAGTCATCATGTTGTATGTATTTTTTTAAGGATTTATTTATTTATTTATTTGAGGGAAGGAGAGAGAGCACATAAGCAGGGGGAGGGGCTCACTCACATTGCTGGTGGCAGATCTTAGTTTCTCATTAGGTACTGGCCAAAGGCTTTTGTTCCTTGACTTGTGGATCTTTCTCCTTGAGCAGCCTGAATATCCTACGACAAGACAACTGGCTTTCAGAGTAAGTTATCTGAGAGAGAGAGAGAGAGAGAAGAAAATAGTATGTGCAATCGAGACAGAAGGAAATGTTTGTTATAACTAATCTTGGAAGTGACATCCCATCTCTGCTTCTGTATTCTATTGATCGCACAGGTCAATCCTGGTGTGATGTGGGATGGGAATATACAAGCATGTTAATACCATGAGGTGGGGACCTCTGGGGGCCCTCTTGGGAGGTGGCTACCACAGACATTATCTATATTTTGGGCAGTATGTTATTTGCTAAACAAGAATATCCAGTGTGTTCAAGGATGTTTAGCATTCCTGCCCACCCCATCTCTGTGCCCTGCTGCATGGAACTAAATAACAGCCATTGTGAAAATAAAAAAATCCACCTGAAATTTGAAAAATCCTTCCATTGAGAAGCAATATCTGAAATAGGGGTGTCTCTTGTTTTCAGAAGCTGCTTGTTAAAAAGGAGTCTCTCTGAACCTATTAGAAATGCAAGAGAAGTTTATGTGAATTAGTCAACAGATCCTTACTTAGAGCCACGCCAGCCAGCTTGAGCTCTCCATGTCAAGGTGCATCAGAGTGTTCATAAAGGTGATTCATTGTGACAGCAAGAATGCCTAATTATGCGCATAGCTCATTGAATTTTTAATAGAATAACCTATACATGAAGGACTGAAAAATGTACTTTCATATAGCAATGTATGTGTCTACGTTCCCATTGTTCTTCATCAAACAGCATTAGTGTGGAGACCTTCAATTCCACCTACTGTAACAAAGTTGTAATTATTAAATCAATTAAGTCCTTAGCCTATTCAAATTCTATTTACAGATGTCTTTACCACTGCAATGTCTGCAGACTTAAAATTATTCTTCATTTTTAAGACAAATAAAAGAGCAGATATTAAACTTGTTTTCCTATGTCAGAATGATGAAACACAAAATCAGTTTTTTCAGATTTATTGTACAAGTAACACACTCCTATTAATTATCATTGTTTATCAGAATGCCAAAGAGCACAGCTTTTTTTACTTCATTTAGTCAGAATTGAATAGATTTATTGAGCATACTAACTATTTTTAAAAATGTGTTGGATACCAACTAGATTACAGAGATGAATCTCATCTAGATTCCATTCTTAAAAGGTCTACACTCTTTTAAAGAATGTCCATAATTTGTAGTGATTACAGGGAAATTCATGGTTTTTTTATTTTTAATTAAAAGTTTCACTCAGGTAAGATATAGGTAAAAATCATTCTCAGATACTATAGAACGCTGAAAGTCCAAATAGACATAAAACTTCTTAAAGCTTTTTAAATACTCAAGTATAAGAAATAAAGACATCAATGATTCATTAATATTGGATGAATATGATCTACTAGACCAAATTAAATGTTGTCTTGTTCTCAGCAGATATTCTTTATGGCATCAGATTGATTTTAAATTATGTTATTTAAAAGAGATCACTGCATGCAGTCTTAAGAGATGGCAACACAGTGACATGCTAGAACAAGCATGTGCTGATCTCCAGGGCTAATTGGTACATTTTTAGTAACTTTGCAGGTTGGTTAACATTGCTTTGGTAGTTTGAAATCAACAGTGGTGAGAGTAGTTACACCAGGGAAATTGACAAAAGCTACAAATCAGGAACTTGTAAAATTCCCCACAGAGAGCTGGTTGTTAGATCAGTGCTTCTAGTCTGAAATTTGTGACCCAATGAGATAGGCCATTTCTAGTGTCATATACTTTGTATCTTGTTACTTCCTTGAGTTACATAATATGGCTATCACTTTCGCCAGCCAAAAGGATAATGTAATAGTTTTCAGTCCAGAAGAACAAAGCATCCCAACATCATTTAGATTATCTATTTGGGGTGAATTAAACCGTAGAAAATCAATCTGGATTTGCAAAAAAGAGAATTCTCGACAAAAGTGTCTCTTTTGGGGCGCCTGGGTGGCTCAGTTGGTTGAGCTGCTGCCTTCGGCTCGGGTCATGATCTCAGAGTCCTGGGATCGAGCCCCACATCAGGCTCTCTGCTCAGCAGGAAGCCTGCTTCCTCCTCTCTCTCTGCCTGCCTCTCTGCCTACTTGTGATCTCTCTCTCTATATCAAATAAATAAATAAAATCTTTTAAAAAAAAGTGTCTCTTTTGTCCTCCTTGAATCTGATACTCTACTTCATATTCATGAAGACTTAATAAAAAATAGCAGGAGAGTAGACAAATTTGGCAGATTAATATTTGTGTAGATAAACTTTAGCACTTGTATTTTAGCTAGAGAGTAAGGGTTATTATTACTGCTCCAATGGGCTCAAAATATTAGAGAGCAAAGTACTATTGTCATAAAGCATAGAGCTTTACTATCATTTTATTAAAACAACAAGATACGGGGCCCTTGACTGAACCTATATGTCTTACATCAGGCAGTTATAAAATATAAGTTTGCGAATCTACACTTATTCAAAACTACCTCATACATTTCTTTCTCTGGGAATCAATACCACTATTTTATTTATATACTTTGAAAATATAGCAAGAAAAAGGAAGCATTTGCCAAAAACTGTATTACTATGATTTTAAGACTTTGATTATTAATACACATGGGTCAGAAAATTTCAGTTCATGGTTCCCAGAGTGAAAATATCTCTGGCAGGCTACATATAGTATATATAAAAAGACATACACGTTACAGTACATATGCACTGCCAAAATGCTCCATCTGTGCACAGTGGCTGAGTTATGGTTGCTGGGGGAGATATAACTTTGTAATTTACTTACTTTCATGTCTTTCAGAATTTTACTATACTGAAGACTTTTGTAACTTACGTTTAATTTTTTAAAAAATTCTGGACATTTTATATGTGATATGGAACTACTCAATTCAATAAGCTTTTTAACAAAATGGTTATCCCCTACACTCTGACCTGAGGAGAAATGGATGACCACAGACAAGATATGTAAGTAACAATCCATGATACTGAACACCTACCCCATTTCTTACCCCAAAGATTTTAGAACTTTATTTCACACAAAGTGGAATATATATAAAATGTTGATTTGTATCCAGAACCCAACTAACAATCCTCAAATTTTTATTCCACCAACTGACAGAGTCATCTAATGTATAATTGCCAGTGCAATTTTGTTATTGTTGTTGTTGTTGTTGTTGTTTTTAAGATTTTGTTTTCTTGACAGAGAAAGAGTGTGAGCACAAGCAGGGGAAGCAGCAGGCAGAGTGAGAGAGAGAAGTAGACTCACCCCTGAGCAGGAGCCTGATGTGGGGCTTGATCCCAGGGCCCTGAGATCGTGACTTGAGCCGAAGGCAGACGCTTAACCGACTGAGCCACCCAGGTGCTCCATACTTATTAAAGGGTGATCTAACTAATACAGAGAAGCAGTTGCTACCATTTATTAGCACGGGCATTTATATACAATATTGTTTGCTTATAATTATTGTTATACTCCAACAGAACTACTATACCTATTACAGTGCACTGAAATGTTTCTTCGTGTGATTGTCACCCCGCCCCCAGGAGTTTTTAAGTCCTTCTAAATAAAGAACATTTTATGTTTGTGTTTGTATATTGAGTCCCTGTAATAGCCCCTGATACATCATATGTGTTGTTGATGAAATGCGAAAAATTAGTAATATAATTTTGGATTTTTACATTTTTTTTATTTTGAATATCCTATTTATATTCAGTATTGATATACTGTAATTAATCATCTTCCCCAATAGCAGTTTGATGAGACTTGTCACATCACTTTCTGAGCAAGAAAATGATGTCCATAGGACTTCCCTCAGGCAATCGGAGTCAGTAGTGCAGGACAGTGCCCCAAAGCTTCCTATAAACTTTATTACCCTGGGGTCCAGTTCCTTTGTTGGCCCTCCTCTCTGCTAGCAGTGCTCATTATTTCTTAGAGGAACCCAAGGCACTGACCATGGGAAGTTCAGGAAAATGAGAGAAAGAAGGGAAGGAAAAAGAGGAATGTAAAATAAAAAACAGGATAATAAAAGAGTGAAGAAAGAAGGAAAGAAGAGAAGGGAACAAGAAGGAAGATAGCTCAAGTTCTGTAAGCTCACTGCTCTGAATCCCTACTCTTAAATTTTCATTATTATTTTCAGAGAAATGTGTCATTTCCTTCCATCTGGAAAAGTCTAATGAGTTTGAACATTAAAAAAGGTAACTACAGAAAAGTTCACATTTATATTAAATCCAATAAAGAATAGATATTCTACATTTTTATTCAACAGGGCATGCCATTAATTGGGCAAATGCCAATGGAAAGCACAAAAACAAAATAATTAAGGTATGGCTTTCATTGAATTTAATGAAGTAGTAAACAAGAAAATGATTTTGAAACCTCTTTAGTGATTTCTTGTCTTATTAGCTTCTATTGTGAGGTAATAAGTACACTCACACACACACACAAATCCATGTAAATAAATTTTACAGAACAATGAATAGAATTATGGGAGCCATCAGAGTTAACATAATGCTCCTAGTTTGCAATTTATATCATTATATTTCAATTTAATCTTATTACTATTTACTTCCCTTCGCTAAAATAAAAATCTCTGGGTGGTGTCTGTGACCTTTCTTTTCAATATGTTGATCAGCACAAGTCCAATTTTTTATGTTTGTTGTTTGGTCTCTGGTAGTTTGTTGTTTGGTTTACGTTTATGTTTGGTCTCTAAACAACATAATGTTTCACTTCTAGTTTGTGCTATGAACTTAGATCTAGATTCTAGTACATTAAGTGGGTGAATTTAGAAAGACTATGTGGTAAGGTGGGACGTTGATGAAGTGTATGGACCCAGGATTCAAGCAGTTAAAGATTCCCAGTTTTGGCATTTGTATGGTCATGGACAAGTTACTTAACCCCTGCCCCTCAGTTTCCTCTCTATAAGTTGGGAATTCTATTACTTATCACTAAGGTTATAAAGGTAAACCATGTAGACTAGTGGCTGACACATAATGACAACTAAAAATATCGCTTTTATTTCATTGGTATTATCTACATGGAAGCATCAAATAATCCTTAAGGATAGTAAATCCAAGCAAAAACAGGTACTTTCTGCACAGTTGCAGAATTTATTAGTAGAAAAACCAGGACTAGAAACTAAACAACCAATTTCCCAGAATTTTTTTTAAATACAGAAGAAGAATGAGGAAGATGGGAAAGTTTCTAACCTTTTTATGGTTATTGGGGGTTTCTCATAATTTTTCATAATTTGAAAATACTTTGAATAGAGAGAGTAGAATTATTGACCCAAATGCATGAAGTAATACTCAATACTTCAATAAATAAATGAACAACTCTATAATTTAAAGCTTGAATTAGTAGACTGAAAAGTCTGTTTTGGGTAGAAAGGATTGAAAATAGAACATTTTCAGGGACTTTTTTTTCTTTTTTGTCCAAGTGAAATTTGGCAGCAACGATGTCTCTTTGTGTTGACCAAAAGCATCTAAATGTATTTCTCAAAACCTCTAGGAAAATTGTTAGTTTGGAAAATCCATTTCCTTCTTTTTTTTTTAAGATTTTATTTACTTATTTGACAGAGACAGACACAGCAAGAGAGGGTACACAAGTAGAGGGAGTGGGAGAGGGAGAAGCAGGCTTCCTGCTAAGCAGGGAGCCCAATGCAGGGCTCGATCCCAGGTCCCTGGCATCATGACCCGAGCTGAAGGTAGACGCCTAATGACTGAGCCACCCAGGTGCCCCAGAAAATCTATTTTCAAAGTTCAAGCATAATTAATAATGTACTGTTTAAATACACATTACTAACATTTATTTTTAAATAAAAGTGTTGAGTTAGCTGGCACAAATTACTTGAAATATATGATAGCCAAGAAAATAAAATCATTACTAGGAGAACATCTAGGATCTTATTGAATCATATTCTAGTCAACATATGTTGAGTGTACAATAATTAAAATACTTAATAATTCCAAATATAGTAGGCATTTCCAGATCAGTTCCTAGAGGAGGGAAGCCTACCCTGTTTTCTGCTTGAAAGCAACTACAGTTTTATGTAATGTAAAAATCCCAGAACATTTTATAGAAATTTTCTGAATCAGAAATAAACACACACAACACACATATGTATGTGTGCATGTATGTAACATATACATACATATGCATATATATACACATACTAATAAACACTTATATACACATACTCTCTTAAGAAAGACAAAGGAAATGAGCAATTTCTTAAAAATTTTGTGCTTTTACAAAGCTTTGCATATTTTTGGTAAGGCTTAAAACAGACAAAGATTTCAATTTTCTATGTCAACAGATGGGATGAGACATCTGGACAATCCAAAGGCTCTTTAGATCTTGAATTTTCAGTGAGTTTATTCATATGATTATATATTTTTTATATTAATATTAATTGGAATTGCCATTGCCTGCATAAACATTGTCTGGGAGGCAAGGAACAACTGGAAAATAAATAAGACATGAATAAAACTCCATCACTTTTAACTCTCCACATGAGTCAGCAACATTTATTTGCTTTCCATGTGCTGAGTTTCTTCTGCAGCAGACACCTCTAGGAGTTTCAAGTGTTTGGGAGAGGAGTCATTTGTTTACTCAGTGAACATGAATTTATTGAAATATTTCAAGCATAGGCTTGAAGGATGCACAGTTGAATAAGGTACTTCCTTTATAGAGATAATATATCATATTGGAAGATGAACATATAAAGGAATAAATTCTAATACAATAAGCCAATTCCTATAGAAAGACAAGGAACAAGTGTGTTTACAGTTTAGATGTTGGAGTGGCTGATGAGATATGGTTGAAGACAGGTTTTACAAAGTCAATTTTCAGCTAGAGCTTACAAAATAAATAATTTCCCAAGATTAGAAAAAGGAAATAACATAGAAAATGGTTAAAGTAATCAAAGGGAATGGCTTTTTTTTAGCAAAGTTTTAGAAGTCTGGA
The DNA here is from genome assembly GCA_028533885.1 of Nasua narica. Classification (NCBI taxonomy): domain Eukaryota; kingdom Metazoa; phylum Chordata; class Mammalia; order Carnivora; family Procyonidae; genus Nasua; species Nasua narica. The sequence goes on from CM052807.1 coordinate 71,561,211, forward strand.
AAGACTGAGGAATAGGTCAATGATAGGAAAGTTGAGGGGAGAGGAGACTGTGTCAGACTGAAGAGAATCTTATATGCCTCACTGAATTATCTAGCAGTCTAGAACTAGTATTTAACAAATCCTAACCAGGATCTGAATTCTGCAACAAATTTTTGTCTTCCTGAGATTTACAAAAATCCTTACTTGTTATCCTCAGCTGAGCTCAAGATGTACAGTTTCTACAGATCTTCCATTTGGATCAGCAATTTTAAGGTGATATTTAGCAATATGATTGTTCTGCATTTAGACTCTCAGAGGAAGGAGCAGAATGAAGGCAGAAGTATAAATGAGTGATGAAAATAGAGTTAAGAGATATATGGGTAATCCTACCATTGTCCCAACAGAGATTTTTGCTGGGCCTAGTGCATTCTTCTGTGCAAACTGTGGGTTGTCTTTCCAAAGAAAGATTGTATGTCTACCCCATGTTGCTCTCCAAATTCATGAGGCAACTACAACCTTGTCATTGGTCTATAAACTGATTACATGGCACCAAACTATTTGCCAAGAGTTAATAGGTAAACCAGCTGCCAAATACTGGTAGAACATGGGGGTCAATGGAAAGTTAGACGCATTACTTCCTCTTAGAGAGTAAAGTCACCAGTCTAGTGGGAAGTTAAGCTTAAACAAAATCCATCCTGCCGGGGAAGCAGAATTCCTAGTCTCAAGTAGCTGTCACTGAGTTAAATCAGAGTGAGATCCCAAGGTCACTTATAATCTCTTGTTTTATCACATTCCCTGATACTGAGCACTTACCAAATTATAATAACTTATTAGAAAGACTATCCTTTCCCCATTGTATATTCTTGGCTCCTTTGTCATAATTTTTTTTTTAAGATTTTATTTATTTGAGAGAGAGAGCACAAGCATGAGCAGGGGGAAGGACATAGGGCACAGGGAGAAGCAGACTCCCTGCTGAGCAAGAAGCCTGATGAGGGGCTCTACGTCAGGACCCTGGGATCACTCCCTGAGCCAAAGGCAGCTGCTTAACTGACTGAGTCACCCAGGCACCCTCCTTTGTCATAAATTAATTGACTATACATGCATAAGTCTATTTTTGGGCTCTGTATTCAGTTCTGTTGGTGAATATGTCTGTTTTTATGCCAATACCACACTGTTTTGATTACAATAGCTTTAAGGTATAGCATGAAATCAGGAATGTGATGCCTCCAGCTTTACTCTTCTTTCTCAAGATTGCTTTGGCTATTCATAGTCTTTTGTGGTTTCGTACAAGTTTTAGGATTGTTTTATCTATTTCTGTGAAAAACGCTATTGGAATTTTTGGTGGGGATTACATTGAATCTGTAGATCTCTTTGAGTAGAATGGACGTTTTAACAATATTAATTCTCTATTCCATGAGGATGGAGTAACTTTCCATTTATTGTGTCATCTTCAATTTCTTTCATCGAAAGATTTCAGTACATAGATCTTTTACCTCATTCATTAGATTTATCCCTAGGTATTTTATTCTTTTTGATGCAATTATAAATAGAATTTAAAAAAATTATTTCTTACAGTTCATTAATTAGTGAATAGAAACAACTGATTTTTGTATATTGATTTTTTATTCTGCAAATTTACTGAATTTGTTTATTAGTTTTTTGGTGGAGTATTTAAGATTTTCTACATAGATCATGAAACGGCAAATAGAGACAGTTTCTTTCATTCTGACTTGGATGTCTTATTTATTTACCTTGCTTAAGTGCTCTGGCTAGGACATTCAGTACTGTGGTGAATAAAAATGGTAAGAATGGGCATCTCGGTCTTGTTCTTGATCTCAGAGGAGAAAATTTTAGGTTTTCACCATTGAGTATGATGTGAACTGTGAGCTTTTCACATATGGACTTTATTATGTTGAGATATGTTCCTTCTATACCCATTTTGTTAACAGTTTTTATAATAAATGGATGTTGAGTTTTGTCAAATGCTTTTTCTGCATTTTTTAGGATGATCACATGATTTTTACCCTTTATTTTGTTAATGTGGTCTGTAACATTGATTGATTGTGGATGTTCAACCATCCTTGCATCCTTGGAATAAATCCCATTTTATCATGGTATATAATCCTTCTAACACATTATTAAATTCAGTTTGCTAATTGTTGAGGAGTTTTGTATCTATATTTATCAGGATTATTGGTCTACAATTATCTTTTTTTGTGGTGTCGTCTGAATTTGGTGTCAGAGTAATGTCAGTCTCATTTTATGAGTGTTGAAAGTGTTCCCTCTTCTACAGTTCATTGGAGGTGTTTAAAAAAGATTAATTCTTTTAAATATGTTTTTAGATTTTACCAGTGAATCCATCTGGTCTTGCACTTTTCTAGGACCTGTCAGGATAAAAGCTTCTGTACAACACAACAAATCATCAATAAAATTAAAAGAAAACCTATGAAATGGGAGAAAACATTTGCAAACTGTATATCGGGTAAGGGATTACTGTCCAAAATATATAAAGAACCCACACAACTCAATCTGATAAAAAATGGGCAGAGGAACTGAATTGATATTTTTCCAAAGAAAACACACAAATGGTCAACAGATACACAGAAAGATGCTCAACATCACTAATTATACAGAAAATGCAAACCAAAACTACAATGAGACATCACCTCATATCTGTTAGAATGGCTATCAGCTATCACCTAACAGATAAGAGATAATCTGTTGATGAGATTGTGGAGAAAATGCCATCCTTGTACTTCGTAGTTCTATTTGGAATTATATGTAATTAGTACATGTCATGTCATGTAAGATTTTTGTAAGTCTTTGATGGAAAGATTGTATTATCCATGCCTTTGTTTTCTTATAGTTTCATTACAGATCTGTATTAGGAACTTAATATGTGTTTGTTTAATAGATATTACACTATTCATCATAGTAACTTAAAACTAATTTTTGTATGGTTTCAGTTAATGGAATGAAGAAGGAAAATAGAAAAGCCATGTCTTCTATTTCTTAGCTACACAAAAGTTCTTTCAAAGAGAATTTTTATGGCTACCTTGTGTATTTCACTCTAAGATTATATCAGCATTATATCAGCACTCTAAGATTATCAGTTGATAATTTTTTTTAAAGATTTCATTTATTTGTCAGAGAGAAAGAGAGAGCAAAGCAGGAAGAGAGAGAAGCAGGCTCCCCACTGAGCAAGGAGCCCGATGTGGGACTCGATCCCAGAACGCTGGGATCATGACATGACTAAAGGCAGATACTCAACTGATTGAGCCACCCAGGTGTCCCTATTTGATAATATTTTTTATCCGTTGTGGATAGGAGGGTGCAGTTAGAGGAATAATAGTCCATGGGATTATTCTCTCTCTTTTTTTATTATTCTCATTTCTGACACTAATTACAAATTTAGAGGATTCCCAAAACCTCAAGTTTAATAGTTTGCTAGAAGGACTCATAGGAATCTCTTAAAGCTACTATACTTACAGTTACAGTTTTTTTTTTTTTTCAGTTTTTTTTTAACTTAATTTTATTTTTTTAGTGTTCCAAGATTCATTGTTTATGCACCACACTCAGTTAATTAAAAAAAAAAAAAAAAAAGATAAAAATCAGTCAAGAGGGGCGCCTGGGTGGCTCAGTGTGTTAAAGCCTCTGCCTTCGGCTCAGGTCATGATCTCTGGGTCCTGGGATTGAGCCCCACATTGGGCTCTCTGCTCAGCAGGGAGTCTGCTTCTCCCTCTCTCTGCCTGCCTCTCTGCGGACTTGTGATCTCTCTCTCTGTGAAATAAATAAATAAAATCTTTTTTTTTAAATAAATAAAATCTTAAAAAAAAAAAATCAGTCAAGAGAAGTTATATATGTGGGGCAGACTCCAGGAAAGTTCCCGGTGTGGAGCTTCCAGCTGTCCTTTTACTGTGGAGTCATAAACAGCATTTAATTTCTGGTGTTGATGTGTAACAACGTGCTTGGAGGACTTGCACGCAGGATCATTCATCTGAGCCTTGGTGTCCACAGTCTTTCCCCGGGCTTGAGCACATAAACCTGGTTGGCTGGCCATGTGGTCAACCATAGTCGCCAACCCCTCTGACACCATTGACCTAGAGCTGACACCATGTGACCTAGAGCCTCCATCCCAAATCACACTGTTGCTGTTCGGCTCAAGGCCCCCAAATAAACACAGACACTTTTTTCAGGGCTTAGACATTATGTCCTACGAGCCATGGTTAATGGCCAGAGCCTCTCTTTGGATAAGGTTACATTATTACATGGAGGCAATACTGATATAGCTTTGTCTTTAGCATTTATCTGATATTATTTTTGTTGGAGCAAATTATCATGGTGGTATAATCAACAATAAATTGGCAGTAAAGCAACTTTCTTTTATGTATTCAGTTAAAAATTGATTATTGTGAACCTGTACTTTGAAAGTTAAAGAACACATTCTTTGTCTTAAGAACACCTCACTCTGCCCAAGAAAAAGTAGTAGTTGATGAAGTAAGAGTCAACTAGTCAAAGTTATACTGGCGATATGATTATGAACTCTAAATAAAGGAGGATAAAGGGAATCTTTGACTTGGGTAGTAACAGGATGTAGTTACTATTTTTTTTCTTTATATTTCCCAAAAAAGGAAAATTCTGGAAATTGTTTCAGTCATCCATTCCAATATTTAACAACATTCAAATGGTATTAGCTTTCGGGTACTTTAGCTATCATATAAGGTATATTCCTTTTATTTAGACTTCTGTGGAAACTATAAAACCTTCTTTTAGTATTGAATATATAGTACTCACTGGTATTATGTATTCCTAAATAACTCCAAATCAATTTAAAACTTCTCAGCTCTTTTAAACTTATATTCAAGATAAATAACTTATAGAAAACTTGTAACTTCAAAAATTCAGTGTTCTACTGTTTCTAAAAGCAAATATTCTCTGTAGGAAAAAAAAAAAGCTTTGGTCTCTAAGAGTAAAAAAAAGAAAAAAACTCACTACATGTATTTTGTCTAATCATTGACATTTTGGATTTAAATTGCTAATTCCCTAGAGGAATTTTTAAGTAAATTGGGAGGGATGGCTAAAATTAGATCATATAGGAACATTTTTCCCTTATGCTGTTCTAAGGAACTAAATTCACATTTAAACCCAATTTTCATAGCAAATGATTTTTTTATTCCATGTTACTCTTGGGAAAGTGTACTCTCACTTTTAAATCTTTTATTCTGTCCTAATGTTATTATTTTTGACCACTCTGAACTGCTGAAGTAATTTACTATTATGTGGGCTTATCTGTGCTGTACTACTCCTACTCACCATTAGAAGAAATATTTTAATGTCCTTGTGCAATTACAGGGTAGCAGGACACTAAGGGCAGACGCATGCGGATTCACATACACATTGCACATCCGCGATATCTTGTGGACCTAATTGATTTGGGAACCCAGTAACTGTACCCTCGATTAATTATGCAATCAAGCAAGCAGTTATGCCATCGTGCAGAAATACTGATATCATTATGAGTCTTACATTTACAGACTTGTCTGGACACATATTTTAAGCTCATTTTTCTAACCACGGTCATCCAGTTAGAGAGACCCAGGATTTAACTTGAGCCTACATAGAAATTGTGGGAGATTTTAGATAGAAAAGGCATATGCACTGAATCGGTAAGAAAGCTCCTCCGTCAGTCATTAGGTGAGGTTTCTACAATGCACAGGGATGAAGCACACAGTGAAGCAGGCCAGGTCCAGTCAGGTGCGAGGAATCATGTTAGTCATCTTCAAATTTATAAGGAGGGACTCAATTTGCATCTCAAAGGGTAGAATGGAAAACTAAAGAAGGGTCTCATTCATTGTTCATGCTTGAGGGCGTTTTTGTTGTGTTTGAGAGCAATTTCTTCTATGTGTGTTCAATGTGAGCTCAGAGGGCTCAGTTGTGGTAAAACTTACGTGAGTTAAAACATGCAATACTGTTGGGATAATGCCTGAAAGAGAGTAATGTGGAAAATGTTCAATAATTGTTATATTGAATTTGTTGTTACTGGGATCCATCTTTCTGTGGTTTTGATCGAGTTGGTGTTGCCTAAATAATGGAAACAATGAAACTCAAAGATATGGACAGAATTTTTCACTATTTGGCCAGACCAAATAGGGATGTATTTATTATACCTGGCTATTATACGTGCCTGACAATTGTATTATTATGCATGTATAGGCGTGTATTATTATACAGATGGCCCACTTTCAAAAGTGCTGAAGACTAATATATTCCTAAAATCTCCTGTTTATGGTTTATTTCGGGTTCACAGCCCCGTTATTTATTTATTTTTATGGAGCTATAATTGACTTAACATTGTGTGAGTTTAAAGTTCACAACATGTTGATTTGATACATTTATATATTGCAGTGGGCTTACTAACATCTCTGTCACCTCACATAATCTTATCTTTTTTGTGGTGACAACTTTGAAGATCTAGTCCCTCAGCAATTTTGAAGTATATGATATAGTGTGGTTGACTAGAATCGCTACACTGTGCATTAGAGCCCCAGAACTTATTCATCTTCTAGTTATAAGTTTGTACCCTTTAACATCTCCCCAATTACCCCTGCCCTATTAATGCTGGCACCAAACTAGAAATATTTTTTTCAAAGTCTAAGAGCCTAATTTTTAAAGTGAACAAACAAGCAAACAAATAAAAAAAGAACCATTCATTACTGGTTCTAAATTATTTAATCTTTCTGTACCTCAATTATTAAATTCATATGTAACGAGCCATTACCATGAACCTTGGATTCCTCAGCCATAAAATAGTGTATGAGACACTATTTGTATTTGTAATTTGCAAGTGAGGAAATTCATGCCTAATGAGGTTATTAGATCAATTTTGCAAGGCTCTACAAATACAAAAAGTGGAGCTGAGCTGAGGGGCTCTTAATGTAGCAGACAAATACACATGACTAATGCAAGATTTTAAAATTGTAGTTCCTAAAGTTTGGGTTTTTTTTTTTAATGCACAGAATAGTAAAGAATGCATGCCAAATTCTAACTGTATGCTTCTCAGAATGAAAATGTCAGATTGTATTGAAACTGGACACTTCTGCTGTGAGGTGGTCATGAGAGGAAGTTCAAACTAAACCAACTTAAGAGGCTTCATGGAGAGACTTGATACCAGGGCTTTCAGCTATCCTTGCTCTAGCTGACATCTGACTGCAACCGTACGAGGAACCCTAACTAGAACCACCCAAACTCTCCCTATATTCCTGACCCAGAGAAATCATGAGCGACAATAAAATGTTTGTTCTTTTAAGCTACCACATTTGGTGCTAATATGTTACCATGCAATAGATAATTGGAATGTCATGTTTCCTAGGAAATAATGTAACTTAGGACCTCTTTGTAATAACTCACCAAGAGATTTTGTTGTATTATTTGCCTAGAAGAGTGGACCTATTTTTGTTCGTTTTCTCCTGGCGGATTGGAGTTTATTTTCCACCTGGTGCAAGCAAGATTACTGGGTGTCAGGAATCTCACACGTGGCTTGCATACTTAAGTGGATCGTTCTCTCAGCTTGTTTTGGCGTTTTGCAGTTTGTCTTAACGGAACCCAGCTGCTCCTGCTTGCCCCAGGCAGCCTGGCCCAGGGCGAAGGCGAAGGCGGGGTGGGAGCGGAAGGGGAGGGTAGGCTCCGCCCCGCCCATGTGGCTGCTTCCTGGTGGCTTTCCGAGCTGGGACCACAGAGGCTGGCCAAGCCTCCCAGTGCTCTGGGGGCACTCCAACACTGTAGCCACCAACGGGAGAGGGGACTTCTGAAAAAGCAGCTCGCCCACCTGTGACCAGAGGCCAGGGATCTCAAGCAGAATGGCAAGGAACACCTGGAAGTAAGATAAGCTATTAAATCATGTTTCATTTAAGCCGGGAGAAACTTGCGCGTAGGCTCATTAGAATCTTCTAGGCTGTTATTACAAATGAGGCTGAGGCAATTTGGTCATTTATCATAGGTTCTTTTTTGAGAAGGTATTGGGTTTTTTGTTTGTTTGTTTTGTTTTTAAGATTTTATTTATTTGAGAGCGAGGGAAGGAACCCAAGCCAGGGGGCGGGGGGGGGGGGGGGCGGAGTGGCGCAGAGGGAGAAGCAGACTCCCCGCTGAGCAGGGAGCCAAGGGTTAAGATCCATCCCAGGACCCCAGGATCAAGACTTCAGCCAAAGGCAGCCGCTTAACTGGCTGAGCCACCCCGGCCCACCAAGAAGGTATAGTTTTAATAGTCCGCAAAGATATATGGATCACTGTTTACCACCAGAGGCTTTGTTAAGATTGATTGTGGATATTAAAACTTATTTTCCTTTAATGAAACAAGACAAAAAATTAATATATATGGTTTGAATAAGCATATTAACAGAGCCATTTGCTTATGAGCAAGGTGTAAAAATATCTTTGGTCCAATTGCACACATATCTGGCACTCGGGTTCTGGAGAGCTAATTTTTAGAGGATTCTGCTCCATTAGAATACCTATGGGAAATAAATAGTTAGATCTCACCACCAGAATAAGCCTCCAGTGAAATTTTTGTGAAAGGTGATCTCGGAGCGTTTTAGAAGGGGAGAAATTTGGAATGTCATCAAATCTACAGACTAGGACCTTTTTTGGTGCTTGCTTAATATGTTGCCTGTCGAACCAGTAGAGGGATCCATGGGTAAGAGCTATGGTTGTCTTGCCCTATAACTTCATTATAGGGAAATTATTTGTGTTATATTACCACATAACAATGATATCAAGTCTCAATGCATATTAAACTGGAAGCTAACTCTACAGATTTTTCTTAATTTAAAAAATTGATGGTAAACATTGTTGGTAGCTTTTATATTTGTGGCATCATTAGGGACTTATGGCAGTTTATAGATTAAATATGTCTGTTTATTGTAATCATTATTCTTATTTTTATAATTTTATAATTGTTACCGTCTGACCATGGTTGACCACCGTCAACCTTTCAGCCTAGGTTCTTGTGTTTCAATCTCTCAGCCTAAGTTCTTGTGTTTCTTAATACAACCATATTAAAATTCCTTGCTTTCTGCTAAAATGAGATATGCCAGCATCACCCGTGTCTTTCCTGCCCCAAACGAGAAATCAACCACTACCTCAAGGAGAAAATCATGGTTCCTTTTGGTGGAAAATGATAATGTAGGGAACAAAGACATTATATCAGGTTTATTCTGGTAGGACAACATCTTTACTAGGTAATTTTATTATACAGATCTGGAAAGATTCCTATTATTTTAAAATCATGGGTGAATGCTGGTGTTTTCAGTTTGCTCCAACATAACACCATGCCTTCTTCATTTCTCTGGTTTTATGGCATGCCTTGTTTTCTACCATTTGGAAAATCTTGATTCTTAACATAAATGTAGTTTGTAATTTTTTAATCCAGTGATTGAAACTTTATTTAAACAACACCAAATAATATTGCTAATCATAATACTCAATACGATATAATATTTTGTTACGAAAATTAATCCTCCTGAGGTTGTGTAGTCAAAGCATTGTATTTTTATTCCTTGCTCTGTGTGTGTTGATACGTCAAATTATAGTTTCTTTTATTGTTCACTGAAATTTTAGTTTGTGAGTGTGGAATGCCAAAAGTTACGTTTCAAGAGGAAGGTTGTTTTCAGGAATAGCCTTTCTGTGTGAAGGCAATTTTAAGTTACAAGAACATGTTTGGGGTAGAAGGGAGGGCCGGCTCTACTGGTCGACTTTGAGATGATGGGAAAATTCAAACGAGTTTATAGCCAAATCCCTAAGCAAATGTTTTATTTCAGCGACTTGATAATGGCCATTTAATAATGGCATAAGCATTTTTATGAGTGCATAGAACTATTTTTAAATTAATATTACTATTTGGGGATTGTGGCACAAGAAAGGTAAACTCATCATTTATTTGACAGCATTAAGACAAAGCAAGAATTGAGTAAATCTTCCTTTGCAAGGCACCATTTTGTTATTAGGTAAACTAGACTTGATTGAATATATAAATCAAGCTATACTTTTCAAAATTTGTAGGTTTTTATTTCCCACCATTTTCTGCATCATCACCACCGAGAGGCATGGTAAGCTGAGAACTCTAAAATTAATTAAAGGGCCACAAAATTGTGCAGTCCTCAGCACTAAAATAGAAGTTGAAGAAACTGAAAATCTTTTTAACTGCAGCAACAACAAAAAACACAGGCAGCAGCATTATCTAAAAATACCTGACTATATTTACATTTCAGGTTCTTTCTTTCGTCCATCAAATCTTTGTCTCCCATATTTTACTCTTTCCCTATTCCTTCTTGGAACTAAATGCAGGTGTTTCTTATTGTAAATAGAAGGTCTCATTTTCTCACAAAGACCGTTTGAGGAGGGGGAACAAGGCTTAGATTCCTATCCTTAATATCTCATCTACTGCAAAATATTTAATTAGGCATTTTCTCAAACAGAAGACATTTTTTTTTTAAAGATTTTCTGATTCTCCGTTGTCATTGACTTTTTCTCCAATCTTTGGGAGTTGGTTTTTGTTATGCTATTTATTAAAAGCGGAAGCAAAATAAAGTCGTGTTATTTTTCCAAGTTTTCACAGGTGAGGACATCATAGAAATGAAACTATATGAAGTATTTCTAATACTTCATATTATCCTGAATTTTTCCTTGTCTTCATTTATTATTCTTCATTTGAGAAGAGTAGTCCTTTTTATAAAGAAGAACAAAAGATTAAATATGTGCTTGACATAATATAAAAATAATAACTAACATTTATCAAGTACTTAGTGCATATCAAATATGTGCAGAGCATTTTACATCTATTACCTCATTTAATTTTGACAACAACCCTTTAAGATATATATTATTATTATTCTCCTTGACATTTACATTTATCCTCTTGGGAGGAGTCTGAGCCATACAAAGATGAAATAATCTGCCAGAGATTATGCCTAAAACGTTGGCAAGTGAGGATTGTTCCATCCTCTTTTGTCTGCTTGCAAACCTGTGATCAGAACACTATGCTGAAGTGCCTGGGTGGCTCAGTTGGTTAAGTCTCTGCCTTTGGCTCAGGTCATGATCTCAGGGTCCTGGGATGGAGCCCCACATCTGGCTCTCTGCTCAGCAGGGAGCCTGCTTCCCCCTCTCTCTCTGCCTGCCTCTCTGCCTACTTGTGATCTCTCTCCTCTCTGTTGAATAAATAAATAAAATCTTAAAAAGAATCTGGGTTTGTTTGCAAGCTAGGTATCCTGGAGAGCAGAGACTTTCTTAAATTAATTTTGCATTTTACTTACCTACTAACATGGTAGGTTTGCAATAAATATTCATTTAATGAATGAAAGAATAAATGAATGTTGAATCAATATTTCAAGCATTTAAATAGTCTCATATATTCACACCATGGCGTTGCATAAAATATTAGGTTTTCTTTTATAATAGGAAAAATAAGGAAGAAATAGACCATTTAAAAAATTTTACCCTGCCTCATTTCATTTTCATGAACCTTTTTCCCCTCCAGGGCCTGTAAAATAGGACAACTGGCCCATTCTGAAATTCTGAACTAAGGGAAGCACAATCACTCTTTTTATAAAGGGGTATAGTAAATTCTCAATCAAACTTATGAATTAATGCATCCTATCTAGCCAACATGAATCTCTTTTCACTTATGAAATATAATACTACTTAAATGGAGTATATGCATTTTCAGTTTAAACATTTCATATATTTCACCAAGTCTGTGTAATCAACTGAGGTAGGCAGGGCCAGTATGATTTTTCTTCACCATATGGACAGAGATGCTAAGGGTTCATCACATTATCAGTGATTTACTTACCTATAATTCAGATGTAGTATGTTTTTATTTCTTCCTCTTTTCCTTTTTCTTCTCCTACTTCTCCCTCTCTCTTTCCTCTTTTATTAAAAGTTACTAGACCGGGAATGGGATATTGCTGTGACTCTAGACATCACTGACAACTGATCAAATTTGGCATATGGAATATAACTTCCTTTCATTTTTATATTGAACCATAAGCAGTGCAAGGATCAGGCTCCCATTGCATTCGCTGCAATGTCTTCTGTGTTTTGCATGGTACTTAGCACGATATAGCTACTCCGTGCATTGTATTAGTTGAAGGAAAGAATGAATTGTGCCTTCTTGAAAACTTTCCCTAATATCATAGCATAACAACAAAGCTGTACAAATAATTAATGTGTATCTTTACTGAAATATGGGCTGACCTTCTGTTGTAAATTCAGCTACACCTCTTCCGAACCATGTATTTAATACTTCAGTATTACATATAATTTATATTTCAGTATTTATATTTCCATTATATTAACCACTCCTATAAATGATATGGGAAGGCACTAATGTTATTCTTTCTTTGTGTATGTGAGATGTGCCACTGTCCCAGGATTTGGGTTGCAAGTTTTAAATAGTTGAGTCTAAGGTAGTACATGAGGGAGGCCTCATGTGTCCACCTTTGATTGAGCTTTGCATCATTCAGAGTTGCTTTAAACTGCCTCATACACTCTTTTCTCAGTACTTTTCTGCCAGTTTTGCAGCAATATAAATTTCCAGATGACAAAATCTGTTAGATGCTATAAAAACCAAACAAAGCAATGGTACTGAGTTTGGGTGAAATGAACATTTTTCTTTGAAACTGAGCACATGGTATGACTTCTAATAATTCACCATGGACAGCATGAGCTCAGCTATACTGAAATGGTTCAAGAACCTGAGAAATAATATCTCTTGATTCTAGCTGTCAAAAGTATAACCAACCCAAGCTTACAGTATTTAATGCTTTCTGGAAGTTTGTGGAGGCTACTTTAAGTAATAAGGTTTGACCATTGTAACATGATATTCTATATTTAGCTTTGGAAATACAGAGCTTTTTTTTTTTCCTTCTTCCCCTTTCCAAACAAGTAGAGTGGTGATTCTATAATTAAACTCTAAATAGGACAAATTAAGTGACCTTCTTTGTGGTGCCACGGATGTTTGTATGATCTAACCCGTTTCTTGGCTCCCAGTTGCTTCAGAAAAGAAGCTCCAGGTAGCACAGATGAGCTTCCTCACTCAATATCCATTCAACTCTCAATCCAGCCTCTTCCAAAAAGGGGCAGGAGTATTTGCAAGAATATTTATAATTGTTTTTACCCCAGAATGCATCATATCCTAGTTATATGTGATAATATTTCTCTTCAATACAATTTACCAATAAGGCTTGGAAGAACTGTAGTTATATATAAAGTGCTCAAAATGTACAAATTTGGGAAAAGAAATGTTTTTATGTCACATTAAATATATTAACAAATAAAAAGGGCTAACAGGTTAAATTGGATCATTTTCTATTTTATTCTGCCTTTTTTTGCTGGAAATAATACTGACTCTGTGGAGTGGAAGATTTCATTGTTTTGCTTTTTTTTTAAAGATTTTATTTATTTATTTGACAGAAACCACTAACATTTAAAATATATTTATTAGTTTATTCATATACAATATTAGTGCATTTAATAAAATTTTTTATCTATGTTTATTCTTTTTTTTTCAAAGATTTTGTTTATTTATTTGACACAGAGAGAGAGATCACAAGTAGGCAGAGAGGCAGGCAGAGAGAGAAGGGGAATCAGGCTCCCCGCTGAGCAGAGAGCCCAATGTGGGGCTCGATCCCAGGACCCTGAGACCATGACCTGAGCCGAAGGCAGAGGCCTTAACCCACTAAGCCACCCAGGTGCCCCTCACTGATTTTTTTTTTTTTAAGATTTTATTTATTTATTTGACACAGAGAGAGAGATCACAAGTAGGCAGAGAGAGAAGGGGAAGCAGGCTCCCTGCTGAGCAGAAAGCCCGATGCAGGGCTGATCCTAGGACCCTGAGATCATGACATGAGTTGCATACAGAGGCTTTAACACACTGAACCACTCAGGCACCCCATTCATTGATAGGTTTTAATTCAACTAAACTTTAATTTCTTTTGTAAAAATTTTAGTGACCTTCCCTTAGAATGGAGAGCTTGGATGATGTGCCCCAGTCTGCCATGACACATTTATTACTGGTAAAAATATAATTCAATTAGTATTTTTCTTCTTTTAACATCTAATTAAATTAGTGTTAATTGAAGAAAGACACCCTCTACCTTTCAAATTAAGACAAGGTGCTATCTTAAAATTCATATACTGCTTATAATGAACATTTTAGATTCCAGTAAGAAATGATTTAAAATAGTGACCTTCTGTATTAAGCACCCTCATATTGCTGGGGGCTAGGGAGAGGCTATTCCTGGACATTACAATAAAATAATTTGAAAAAGAGCATCTCATTTTAATAGGACAATCCTGAGTACATAGAAGAGGATCTGAGAAGCACTGAAAATATTCTCTTAGGTATACATGATATAAGTTCTCATTGAAGCATATATAAGGATTGTTAAAAAATGTCCATTTGTATACTTATGCATATAATTACAGACTTACACATACACATGGATAAAGATGTCTGTGGGGTGACTGTCATAGTACATATGTAATGTGTATAATAATTAAATATTTATCATTAAAGAATGGGACCAGGGGCACCTGGGTGACTCAGTGGGTTAAAGCCTCTGCCTTCGGCTCAGGTCATGATCTCAGGGTCCTGGGATCGAGCCCTGCATTGGGTTCTCTGCTCAGCAGGGAGCCTGCTTCCCCCTCTCTCTCTGCCTGTCTCTCTGCCTACTTGTGATCTCTCTGTCAAATAAATAAATAAGATCTTAAAAAAAAAAAAAGAATGGGGACCATATTATTCTCAGCAAGTCCTTTTCATGTTCATAAAGTCTCTGGTTTAAAAAGCCACCACAAAATTTGTTATATAGAGCTATAAAAGTAAAAGCATTAACAGTAACTGAAATGGATTAATTGGCTGTTAGTTTATAGGCATTATATTAATTCATAAAGGTTATATATGCTATATATATATTATGTAACATATTGCTATGTTATATGGCATGGTTTGTTGCTGTATAACATACCTCCCCTAACTTTGTGGCTTACAACAGTAATTATGTATTAGCTTACTTTTCTGTGGTTCAGCACTATGGGCCAACTTCAGATGGTAGGCTCCTCTGATGGTTTCAGTTGGACTCACTAATGCAACTGCAGTAAGCTGTGGGTCACATACCATTGGCTGGTATGGCTTGGCTCACATGCATGTTGGTTAGTGCTATTAGCTCCTACTGGCTGTCCTTCTGAATTGCTAGTGCTGATTGGGCTGCATATCTCTGCCAAGCTTGTCTGGACATGTTCGTATGAGGACAGTTGCAGTGTTACCAGAAGCAGGAGGAGGACAATCCCCAAAACATGTGTACTTTTCAGTTCTCTTCTTGCAGCATGTTTGCTGTTAGACTATTGGTCCAAGCAAGTCCTTGGAAAATTTGAGTCCATGTAAACTTTGAAGAAATACCTATTCAAATCCTTAACACATTTTAATAAGTAAATCAGGTTATTTGATAAATCAGATGAATTATTTTTTGCTGTTGAGATGCAGAAGTTCCTCATATGTTTTGGATACTGACCCCTAATCAGATACATGGTTTGCAGATATGTTTTTCCATTCCACTGATTGTCTTTTCATTCTATCGGTTGTTTCCTTTGCTCTGTGGTGGTAGCTTTTTAGATTTTCACTGTTTAGTCTCATGTGAGCGGCGGGCTTGTTATATAGCCTTTATTATGTTGAGGTGCATTCCTTCTGTATTTGTTGAGAACTTTTTATTATAAAATGGTGTTGAATTTTGTCAAATGCTTTTTCTGCATCTATTGAGATAGTCATGTGATTTTTGTCCTTCAGTCTGTTAATGCGATATATCACAGTAATTGATCTGCATATGTTGAATCATCTTGCATCCCACGGATAAATCCCAGTTAATCATAGCATATGATCCTTTGAATGTGCTGTTGAATTCTGTGAGTATTTTGTTGAGGACTTGGGGTATTTATGTTCATCAGGGATATTGGCCTGTATTTTTCTTTTCTTTGTCTAGCTTTGGTATCAGGTTAATGCTAGCCTCATAAAATGGGTTTGGAAGTGTTCTCTTAAGCTTTTAGGAAGAGTTTGAGAAAGTTGGCGTTAATTATTCTTTAAATTTTGGTAGAATTCTGCAGTGAAGCCATTTAGTCCAGGGCTTATTTTTCCTGGGAGGTTTTATGAAATGGTGCTTAATATTAGTAGCCATCAAGGAAATGCACATCAAAACCACAGTAAGCTATCACCTGTTAGTATGGCTATTATCAAAAAATAATGTTGATGAGGATATGGAGAAATTGGAATCTTTGCACCCTGTTGGTGGAAATAGAAAATGGTACAGCTGATATTGAAAACAGTATGGAGATTCCTCAAAAAACTGAAAATAGAACTCATTTATAACTAGCAATACTACTTCTGGGTATAATCTCTAAAAAAATGAATGCCGTATCTTGAGACGATATCTGCACTCCCATTTACATTGCAGCAATAGACATAGGAGACAAGGTATAGAAATAGCTCAAATGTCCAGTGATAAATAAAAGGATAAAGAACATATGGTATATATATATAATCAAATATTTTTCAGCTTTAAAAAAGGAAATCCTTCTATTTGTAAAAGCATGGATGAATTTATTCATTTATTAGATCATACAACAAGCAGTTGTTTTTTTTTTTTCTCAGACATTGACTAGATTCTGCAAATTTAAAGATGAATTAGACAAGGGATTTTCCCTTGAGGAGTTTATTCTCTATTGGGGAATCAGATGGGTAAATACTTCATACATATAGTGATCTATTACACAGTGGTAAATTATGTAATAGAACCTTAAATCATAGATGATTGTTTAGATGTTTTTAAAAGATTCATATCGGACCCTTGCTTTTTGCCTTAAAATGAGTAGCAGTTTATCGGAGATTAGTTTCAAGATGGAACACATAACCCTGAATGGCAAGATTCTTTACTTTTAGGATTTAAAAATACTGAAGTCTATTACCATGTATCTTTCCCCTTGCTGTTTGATCCTGTGCATAATTTACTTCAAAAAAATAATCTGCTTTTAATTTATTAACCCAAAGACTACTAGTAGTAACCAAAATTAGATCATAAAAATATTTCAAGAAAATTCTAAATTATTATAATTTTTACTCTTAAAAATTCAATTCAGAATCCACTAACACTCTCTACTTGGAAGATTTTTAAATACTTGAATATGTAGATGTTCAACTTTTTCTTAGTTTTATATATTTGGCCAGTAAAACTAAAATGGGAACATTTCTGGACATTTGATTTTAAAACTTCTCTGTATAGCAAACATATCTTTTCAAAAGTTGTAACTTTTTGCTTGCTTCTTTTTGCTTTTCTGTAAGAAATAATTGAATAATATTTTAGGATCATTAATGCTTTTAATACAGTTTGCATGAGAATTAGTTAATCTTAATTTGACATAAAATTGTAATGTTCATTTTTTTTAAAGACTTTTTATTTATTTGACAGATCACAAGTAGGCAGAGAGGCAGGCAGAGAGAGAGGGGGAAGCAGGCTTCCTGCTAAGCAGAGAGCCCGATGCGGGGCTCGATCCCAGGACCCTGAGATCATGAACTGAGCCAAAGGCAGAAACTTTAATCCACTGAGCCACCCAGGTGCCCCATGTAATGTTCATTTTGTGTATTATCACAAAATGTTGAAAACATCCTGTGGCATTTTAAAAATTATATTTCTTCTTCTTATTTTTTTTTATAACTACATTATGGAACCTGGCTGCAGGGACTATGAATGGAAACCTGAATTCCATTCTCCATTAAAAGACATCAAGCCTTCCCCTCCAACTAGTGACTGGGCGAAAATGACAGAGGGAACTAAGCTGGAGAAAAGCGGTTTTAAGTTTGCACGTTAAGTCCTGGGCAGACCCACAACTGAACTATGCATGAACCAACCATAATTAACTGTGTAAGAGGTCTGAGAAATGGACTACAGTGTAGAAGACTACTAGGTTTCACTTTGGCCTCTGGGTGGCACATACTCAGAAAAGACCAGAATAGCACAAAAAAGGCTTTGAAAATTAAATTGGCATTTGCAATATAGCACACAAAACTGGGGCAGAGCATGTTTTCTGAAACTAAAGACTTACTGACTGCTAAAATAAATGAACAAACAGAGTCTTGTAACATAATACCTAAAATTTCCAGCATACAGTAGAAAAGTATTCATCCTGCCGGGAACCAGAGAAATCTCAACTCAGAAAAGACATGACAGCAGATATCAAGATTGGGATGACGTAGATGTTAGAATTTTCTGACATGGATTGTAAGACTGCAGCCATCAACATACTTCCAGAAACAATTACAAAAACTCTTGGAAAAATGAAAAAAAAAACCAGAATTCTCAACAAAAAAATAGAAGATATAAAGAAAAGCCAAATGGAAATTTCAGAACTGAAAAATACAATAATTTAAATAAGAAAATGTGACCATCAGAGTGAATATGAGAGTGTAGATGATGGGAAAAATAGTCAAATGTATTTGATGATTAATCATAAAAGAAATGGTCCAGATTGAAAAATAGAGATAAAATGTATTGAAAAAAATGAACACAGGCTCAGGAACCTGTGGGACTCCAATAAAGTGTTTATCTTTTGTTTTTGGTGGTCCAGAAGAAGAAAGAGTGTGGATCTGAAAAGGCATTCAAAGAAATAACAACTGAAAACTTTTCAAGACATAAGCTTACAGATTCAAGAAGGTTTGTACTCCTAACAGGATCAGTCTGAAGAAATACACACTAAGAAGCATCATAATCAGATTTCTGAAAGCTAAATTTAAAGGGAAAATATTGAAAGCAGACAGAGAAACACATGTTAGAATTGAGTAAAATTGTAGGACAGCCAGCTGGTGTCATAGAGAATTGTTTTGTGTCGCGAAAACCCACCCACACCATGGTGACCAGAAGTGTCAGAACAGAAGTGTTGTGTGTGGGTGCTAACGGAGACACACAGGGAAAGACACAGGGAAGGACTAAGTCCCTACCTATGTGGAAGACTGAGTTTTTTCCTACTTAGTCACCTATCTCACATCATACACAAAACTTAATTCCAGATGGACTACAGATTTACTTGTAAAAGGTAAAACTGTATATTATAATGGAAAATATTGAGGAATATATCCCATGGAATAGGAAAATTTGTTTAATAGGACACACTATACACTAAAAAGATACAAAAGATACCACAAAGAAGAGAAAAAAAATAGTGTTGTGTGCAAATATGTACTTCTGTTTATCAAAAGATACCAGGATGGTGAAGAGTAACCCGCAGAATTAGAAGTTATGTAAAATACATACATCCAACAAATGGCTTGCTATCCAGATTACATAACAAAATTCCTACATGTTAGTAAGAAAAATACTGAAAACCTAGGAGGAAAACTGGCAAAAGATTTCAAAAGGAGATGGCATCTAAAAAATGCTCATTTTTTTTTATTCTTAAGGGGAAGTTAAGTAAAACAATAATTAGACACCATTACACAACTTTCAGAATGTCCAAACAACAAAGAAAATTGGAGATTTTTTTGAACAGCTGGTCCTCTCAGACATGTGATGAGACTGTAAATTGGTACAAGTGCTTTTAAAAAACTCTAGCATTAATTAGTCAAGCTAAAGAGATACCACTTAGGACACAGAAATTCCATTTCCACATGCATGTTCAAGAGAAATGGTTCTGTTTAGTTAAACCTTTTGCTGGAATGTTCTTAGCATTTCTCTCGCTCTAGTTTTTGGTTTGGTTTGGTTTGTAGCCTTCTTTTTAATTGTAGCCCAAACTGGAAACTATCACAGTGTCCATAAATTAACTGAATAGATGCATATATTATGGAATCTTTATGTAATGGCTTACTAAATAGTGATAATAGAAACTAATTAAAACTATATGCAACAACATGGTTGGATTTCGCTAATGTGATGTTGAGGGAAAAAAATCAAACATAATCATCATGTTTCTATTTTTGTAAAGTATCACGACAGGTAAAACCAATCTGTTATTAGAGGAAGGGTAATGGTCACCCTTGGATTAAGATGGGGCAAGAGTTGTGGATGTGAAGGAATTACAGAGGGCATTATTATAGGATAATGTTCTTTTTCTTCATCTGGTTGCTAGTACATGTGTTTGCTCAGTTTTTGTAAATTCATCATCATTCCTTACAGGTTTGATGTATACATTCTCCTGTATGCGTATCATATTTCCATTGAAATTGACAAAATACTAGGAAAGATTCTGAAACCCCAGTGGAAACTAATGTGTCAAAATCAAGTATGTTCTTCAGGAATTCAGGAATAGTTTAATATTAGCAAATGTGTTCATACAGGTCACCATTATAGTAGATGTAAGAAGGAAAATTTTAGAATCGTCTTAATATCAAAAAAACTTCAAGATTCAACATTAACCTTTATTTAAAAAAGAACGACAACAAAAATTTAAACAGCTAGGAATTAATGTATATTTATTATATACCTGGTAACAAAAACATACCTCATCCCAAAAGATGGCAGCTTATTTTATGTTGAAATAGATGTTCTTACTATTCCTAAAAGCCATCTTTATTAAGCGTGGTGCTTAATTTGAAAGGCATCTAGTCTTGCTTTTTTAGCCCCCAAATTATTTAAACTTAACCAGAAAGTTTGAGATAGCACCAGAATGGGGCATGTTTTCCAAAAGGGTTAGGCCTTGAACAACCTAACACCTTTGAAAGACAGGCAAAATCCTGTTCTCAATGAATGGATCACTCCCAAGAGCAAGAAGAGAAGGATGGAACTCAACTGGGAACACCCAGCTATTTTTATGAAATCTACATGAAAATAATGAGAGATACCTGAAGGAAAAGGTCAGAGAGAGGCTCAGAATGGCATGTTACTTACTCTTCCTATATGGGAAGGAATCAGAATCAATATAAAAATGTTCAAATGTAAAATTAAGCAAATATATGGGAGGTAATTTTTTAAACATGATTATAATAAATTTAAATATGTAGCACATATGTGCAGCAAATTATAAAATTTTATTAGCACATAGCACAGGTCAGACACGTTCAGTAAAAAAATCTTCGAGTAAAAGAATAATAGAGGATCTAGAATCTGCTTAGAATCTCATTTCAAGTTGCTCTGTACTTCCTGTATATTTATCTTTTACGATTAAATTTTTCACACCTTTAATATCTCCCTGAAAGGCAATTACACAATTTGAGGAAATGAGTTCACATTTGCATAGTGTCCTTAGCAATCCCTCATCAAGTGTGAGGAAATTAGAAGAGTAGGGGGCAGTGTATTCAAGTGATATTCAATTAAATTGAATGAATAATCATCTAGGTCACATTTAAGCTAATTTGAAAGTGGCAGGAGGTAAAAAGACATGAAATAACTTGAAGATGGGTGAAAAGATGTATAAATGCAAAAACAAAAACAAAATCACTTCAGAACATGTTTCTACTTGTCCTATTTTTTTTTAATTTTGAAATGTAATGATAATTTTTTAATGAGTTAGTTAAGGGATTATAGTAAGTAATTGTAGCATAACTGCATTATATTTTACTTTGGGAGTTACAAATAACGCTAAATTGAACTGGATTTCACTTCCACCTTTCTTCTACTTGTGATTTGTTTTACAGCCATTTTATGACATTTTATGACATTTGAGCCCCCAAATTAGGTAGAATGAATCTCAGCTGAGTTTGCAGCACTTTTCAGTGAATTTTTTTTTTCAGGCCTAGCTAGTCAGCTACTTCTCCAGGTTCATTAAACAAGTATTGATGGGTGGTTTTTATGTATGACGCTCTGGGCTGTTTGCTGGGACACAAAATATTTTTGTGACCTGAAGAAAGGAATGGTTTTATAGAGGAAATGTAAATGGATGGTACTAAACACGTTTAAGTATCCACACCTTTTTTGACCACTTGCTCTTTATTAACATTCTCATGCAAACACTATTTTTTTTTTCCATGAAATAACCTGGGTTGAATAACCCAGGAAGAACAAGGACTCTTGCAACCTATTAAAAATGTATTTATGAATACACTTAACAACACAGAAGTTATTAGAGTATTTACTAATTTGTTTGTAAGTATTTCCCCTTCTAAAATACCACTTGTACAAGGCAGCGATTATGTTTTATTATTCTCATGCTCTGTATGGTCCATAACAAATGTTTGGTGAGTGTTTGCTACATTTTTAGCAAATTGATAGACTATTAATGGCATTAAAAACATCTAAGAGAAGGTGTTAAGATTGAAAGGAAGGAATATGATGATCTGTTCAGCTTTTGATAATTTTTTAAAAATTTGCTTATTAAAGAAACATTTATTGGTCACCTAAATAACATTTTAGGGAAAGAAGTATAAATAATGGTTAGCAAGGCTGAAAATAATCAAGAGAGAAAGGAAACATTGTATGATGTAATAGGAGTCAATAGAGAACTTTGATATAAAAATGGATAGTGTGAGTTATCTTATTCATGGCAAAGGGATATGATTTTAGTAACCTGGAATCTAACATTTAAGTGAGGAAGGAATAGCTATTACTTGTTTTAGTCAAAATCTCTTGCTGTTGATATTTTTGTTGTTAATGATAGTAATTATTCCTGACTCAAAATTGAAAACAAGTACTTAGGGAATTGAATTAATTCTAGTTGACGAGTCAGAAATCACCTAAAGAGAGTACAATAAAACTGACAGAGGATTATAATTACTGGAAAATCACAATGGAATTTTTCTGAAAATTCCATTGCTCTTAAATCTTCTTGATAAAGAAATGTCTTTCTTTCAAAAATATGAATAATCATGTGTCCCCTATTTTTATTTCCTCATTTGAAAATAGTATTATTTCTCTCAAAGATTTCTTTGGTCTGAACATTTGTTCAGTTAAAAAATATATATATATTATATATATACATATATAATATATATATAGTGATGTCGTTCTGCATATTCCATGGATTCTATTCTTAGTTAGTTCTACTGGAGATACTTCAGAATCCATTTTGAATCTTGTTTACAGAATTTAACAAAGGCATGTTTATGTGAAATCAATGTACTGTGTACATAGAATTAACAGCCATGAGCTAAAGAAGTTAATACTTTGGTTGCTTCAGTTTCACAAAGTGGGTATATAAATAGATTTGATTTCATTTAATTATAAAGCTATGTAGATATTTATAAGGAGTTTTAATTTAAATGCTAAATTTAAATGCTAAAAGTTAGCAAAACCTAAATTTTAAATCCTGTGAAAATTTTATAAAATATTTAAATAAACTAGATAGTTGAAGTCAAATAAGTGGTGGTTCTTAAATCTACTCAGATAAAAATGAAGGTAAGACTAATGTAGATATGTAGATACAGATATATAAGTACAATAGAGATACAGATGAAAAGGAAACTTTCACAGAAATCAACCAAGTGATTTTGGTAACCTAGTTATCATAAGATTTCCAGTACTGTATAGAGCCATAGAAAAATTTTTACAAATGACTTCTAATCACATATAATCCACACAAAAACTCCATGAGGCAAGACCCATTCATTGTCTATTTTACAAACAAGGAAACAGGTATATAAACTATTTTTTTCCCCTTAGTTTCCTTTACCTAGTCTTGAACCCGGAAAACCCATTTTCTCTCTTCTCCATTTTACCCTCTAACTCCAGATTAGCTGCGTTACAATCTGAATCAATCTTTTTAAACATCTCAGCATAAAATATACCTACAATTTATATTTTCATACAGTGGTCTCTGTCTTTTCTCAATATTTCTCTTCCAGAAATCCTACATTCCTATTTGGTTTTACTTCCTAATTAGGAAGTTTTTTATTTTTTATTTTTGTTTTTTTTTTTTTTTCCAGAAAGATGGGACTGGAGGATAGTATGTGTAATATGGGTACTCCTGTACCCAGAATCTGACTCAATTAAGTCTTAATAAGATTCTGTATATTTAAGAAATTCTTCTCTTTTTTAAAAACTAAAGTGACATAGATACATTTGAGGCCCACTGTCTTCCCTGATTGGTTTTCTGTTCTTTCTCTCTAAAGGCAGCTGGCTTTTGATATCTGTGTTTATCATTCTCATGCATATGTTCATATATTTGAAAAATAGGCATGAGTCTATAAATATGCATGAATCTAAATATGCATGAATCTATAATGTATTGTTATGTAGAGTTTGCAATTTATTTATTGAATGCTACCATGATGTTCATACTACCCTGCAACTTCCTTTTTTAAAGTAAGCTTTCTATTTATGAAACTTATCTCATTTGTATATGTAGCTTTCACTCAATCATTTGTGGCAGTCTCACAATTTATCCATTCTTCTGTTGAAGGCCATTTCATTTCTTTCTAATTATTTTCTTCAACAAACAATGTTGCAGTGAATGCAGTTATATATCCTCCCTTGTGCATATATCCAAAATTTTTTGTTGGTCATCTGTTTTAGCACTGTACATTCCAAGGTTAGTTTTAATCTATAATATAACCAAATTCTGCATGTATACTTTTTTGAAAATGTTCTGCCTGAAAATGCACCTGAGTTGAAGTGATCATGCCAGAATTCCTTTTTCAACTTTTCATTCAAACTTGCCCTTTATTTCGCAGAGTGGTATATTTCTCTTATTAATTTGTTAAGAATTTTTAGGTTGGAGATTGATATTTTTAATGAATTTATTTTTTCTATAAATAATATATGCCTGCGTGTGTTTACTTGGTGGAAAGGTGTCTCATTGTCTTGACTCCGTTTTAATAACATTTTCTTTTTTTTTTTTTTTAAAGATTTTATTTATTTATTTGACAGAAAGTGAGAGATCACAAGTAGGCAGAGAGGCAGGCAGAAGGGGGCAGAGAGCAGGCTCCCTGCTGAACAGAGAGCCCGATGCGGGGCTCGATCCCAGGACCCTGAGATCATGACCTGAGCCGAAGGCAGAGGCTTTAACCCACTGAGCCACCCAGGCGCCCCTTGAAAAATTGAAAAATTATTCAGCTTTGACTGAATGCTAATCTCTTACACAGTTTGCTTTAAGAACTAGTTTCTCGTTGTCACTAATGTGTCAATTTTTTTGTTTCTATTCTGTCATTTA
Organism: Nasua narica; assembly: GCA_028533885.1. Taxonomy (NCBI): domain Eukaryota; kingdom Metazoa; phylum Chordata; class Mammalia; order Carnivora; family Procyonidae; genus Nasua; species Nasua narica. The sequence goes on from CM052807.1 coordinate 71,586,297, forward strand.
TAACAAAGATTGATATTCTTGAGACAAGATAGGAAGTAGTTTTATCCCACAGTTCTAATTAGACTTTATTTTTTATATATGTAAAGCTAGTTGAATTGACAATGACTATTAATTGGTTTCTTCTCTAATTTTTTTAAATGTCACATATTATGTAGCAATTCAACATATGGGTTAAGTAAGGTCTATTTCTGGGCTCTCTGTTCTCCTATATTTTAATACTTCTTTTTTTAAATTAGTACAACTTGAAAATAATTCTCTATCTTTTAAGCAAATATATCTGCTTTTTCTTAGCCTTCAAAATTTTCTTTTTTCTTCTTTTAGTCCCATGTAACCAATTAGATCCAATTAGAACCAATTAATCAACTTCTATGAAAAAAATCTTGTTGGGACATTTATCAGGATTATGTTGGATTATATGTTCAAATCTAGTGAGACCTACCTAAGATCTTTAATGTATTTTCTCATCCTTTAATAGGTTGTGTTTTCTTACATTTGTTCATATCTGCTTTTATGTGGTCTTCAACAATATTTTGAAATTTTCTCCTTAAACATTAAAAAAAAAACTGTTGGTTAGATCTCTTCCTCTATATCATATACTTTTTTTTATATCATATACTTCTTATTGTTACTTTTTTTAAGATTTATTTGAGAAGGAGAGAGCAAGCAAGTGAGAAAGCACTGGTTGGGGAGGAGCAGAAAGTGAGAATCTTCAAGCAGACTCCTCACTGAGTGTGGAGTCGAACATGGGGCTTGATCCCCCAGGACCTCAAGATCATGACCTGAGCTGAAATCAAGAGTCAGACGCTTAAGCAGTTGAGCCATCCAGGTGCCCTAGTTTTTATCATTATATGCTATTGATATTTATATCTTAGTGTTCTAGCAAGCAATATTAATAGATTAGGGTTTTAGGGGCCCTGGGTGGCTCAGTGGGTTAAAGCATCTGCCTTCGGCTCAGGTCACAATCTCAGGGTCCTGGGATGGAGTCCCGCCTCAGGCTCTCTGCTCAGTGAGGAGCCTGCTTCCCCCTCTCTCTCTGAAGGCTTCTCAGCCTACTTGTGATCCCTCTCTGTCAAATAAATAAATAACATCTTTAAAAAAAATTGCTGGGTCTAGATAAAAAGAAATGTCACTTTTCTGCTTTGCATCAGTTATGGTATCTTGTACAGTGTTGACATGAAGCAGGAATAGGGGCATGTCTTTCTTGTTTTGCTGCTATATTAGTTTGTTAGGACTGCCATAAAGTAACATAGCCTGGGTGACTTAGCAACAGAAATTTATTTCTCACAATCTGGAGGCTAGAAGTCCCAAGGTCAAGGTGTCAACATGTTTGATTTCTTCTGAGGCTTCTCTCCTGGCTTGCAGATGGCTCCTTTTTCCTGGTGTTCTCACATGGTCTTTTCCTGTGAGTAAGCCTGCCCGAGGTGTCTCACTATATTTACATATTTCCTATAAAGACATTAGTCAGATTGGATTTGGGTGTACCCTAACAGCCTCATCGTAATGTAATCTATCTCTTTATAGTACTAGTTCCAAACACAGTAACATTCTGAGGTATAGGGTGTTAGGGCTTCAACATATGAATCTGAAGACAAGATTATATCCAAAACAGCCACTAATTTGGAAGTTCCAAGGATTTACTATTAAATATGACGATAGGAATTTTATAAGGTAAAGCAATTTTTTGTATTTTCTTAATTTGGTGATTTTTTTAAATTATGAAATAGTGAATTTAATAAAATTAATCTGGATGTATTAGCATGATTATGAATTTTTACTTTCACCTTCTATCTAATGTGGTGAAATACATAATATATGTGTAGATGTCTATCCATTCTAGAATCTTCCGACCGGATCCAGTATGTTCATGGAAAAGTTTCTTTAATGCACTGCAGAATTAATGTGCTTATGTTTTATATGGAATTTTAGCATCTGTGCTCATTCTGAAATTTTCATCTTATACCCTTGTGATCTTTCATGTTGAGATAATTCTATTTCCATACATTTTATAGCTGTCCCTATTTATTTTGTATGATAAAAATAATCACTTTCTTAAAAATTTAATTAGCTTTGTTTATGGCGCGCCTGGGTGGCTCAGTTGGTTGGGCAACTGCTCTCGGCTCAGGTTGTGATCCTGGAGTCCTGGGATCGAGTCCCACATCGGGCTCTCAGCTCCATGGGGAGTCCGCTTCTCATTCTGACCTTCTCCCTTCTCATGCTCTCTCTCACTCTCTCTCTTTCCTAATAAATAAATAAAATCTTTAAAAAAAAATTAGCTTTATTTATAATTATCTACCCTGGAGGACTGAGTTAGTTTCTGGTTATTTGTGGAGATCACATGGAGAAAGATTTCTGTTTACTTAGTTTATTTTGGGGACCAATCAAATATCCTAAGATTAGGTGATTTTAAATAATTTGTATATTTCTAAATATTTTCCATTTAATCTAAATTTTTAAATGTATTAACATAAAGGTCGTTATTTTACGACTTAAAAATCTTACTAGTATTTTCTTTCCTCATTTTGTTTCTATCTTACAAAAAATAAATACACATTCCATTTTAATCATTCTACATCCTAAATTTAAATATTTCTAGATATGGGCTCCATGATTCTTCACCATCTGAATTTACCCAGTTTGAAATATATCTGTCAATAAACTCATTTTTTCATTTTATAATTATTTTAAAATATTGCTGTAGCTATAATTGTGTCCCAGTTTTTATTCCTAATATTGTCCATTTGTGCTTTATCTCTGTTTTATCATTCTTAATAGATTCTGTCAATTTTTTCTCCTTTTTGTTTTCTTCTGCATTAATTTATGCTCCTTCTATGATCTCATTATGTTTCTTTGTATTTATTTCTTTTAATTTCTCGACTTGCATGCTGAGCTCATTATTTAGCTTTTTTTTTTTTTTTTGGTTTTAATTATTGTATTTTGTTCTATAAAATGTCCCTTAAGTATGGCTTGAGCTGCATCCCATAAGTTTTTTTTTATCCTGTAATTTTAATATGTTGTATTTTTCATGCTATTCAGATAGAAATATATATATATATTAATTTACCTTCTAACTTTCTTCAGCTTTGAGGTATAATTGAGAAATAAAGTCGTATTTACTTAAACACTTAAAGTCTACAATATGATGATTTGACATACATATACTTTGTGATGATTATCATGGGTTATTGAACAGATCCATCACCTCACATAGTTACTATTACTTTGTTTTTCTGATGAGAATGCTTAAAGGTCTACTCTCTTAGCTAATTTAAAGTACACAGTATTATTTATTGTCGTCACAGTGCTTTACATTCATTCCCCAGCGCTTACTCATCTATGTATCCTTTGACCAACATCTCCACTGTGTTTGTGTCTTCTTCATCTTCAGTTTGTTACTGTCTTAGAGTTTGTTTTTAGTGGGTAGAAACACGACTGGCATTTGTTTATCAATTTGATATCCTGAAACTTTACTGAATTTGTTGATTAGTTTTAATAGTTTTCTGGTGGAATCTTTAGAGTTTTCTATATAGATCATGTCATCTGCAAAGAGAGACAGATTTACCTTATCAGTTCCAATTTGGAGACCTGGGATGTCTTCTTTTTTGCCTACTTGCCCTAACTAGGACTTCCAGTACTGTGTTGAAAAGAAAGGATGGAAGTGGGCATTCTATACTGTTGCTGGTCTTAGAGGAAGAAGTTTCAGCATGATGTTAGCTGAGAACTTGTCATGTATGGCCTTTATTACATTGAAGTATTTTCCTTCTATATTCATTTTATTGGGAGTTTCTTATAATGAAAAGAAGTTGGATTTTGTCAGATGTTTTTCTGCATCTGTTGAGGCAGTCATAGTTTTTTTATCTGTCATTCTGTTAATATGGAGTATCACATTTGTTGATTTGTGTATGTTGCATCTCAGAGTAAATCCAACTTGATCATGGGATGTGATCTTTTTAATAGGCTGCTTAATGCTGTTTGGTAATAATTTATTAAGAACTTTCAGACCTATATTCATCATGAATATTGGCTTGTAATTTTCCTTTCTTGTAATGTCCTTGTCCAGGTTTGGTATCAGAGTAATGCCATCCTTGTAGGACCAGCTTGGAAGTATTCTCTCCTCTTCAAATTTTTGGAAGGTTTTGGGATGAATTGATACTAATTCTTCTTTAAATGTTTGGTTGAATTTATCAGTGAAGCTATCAGTTCCTGGCCTTTTCTTTGTTTGGATGGTTTTGATCACTGACTCAATCTTCTTTCTCATTATTAATGTGTTCATATTTTCTAGTTCTTCCTGATTGATTCTTGGTGACTCATGGGCAAGCTTCCTGATGAAGCAGTTATTAAGATTCACATCTCTGTGATGCCCTCCAAGAGCTGTTCTCCCAGCTACTCCTCACTGCTTAGTCACCCAGCACCTCTCCGTATTCTACATGAGGCAAGAAAGAAGTGGGCCTCTTTGGCAGAGCCCCATACAGCTGGGGAAGTCAGGCTCACTCACATGTTCTCTTTCCCTCACAGTGAAATCATGGGTTGTAAGATGGTACCTTATGGGAGAGGTGAGGCAAGTAGAGCAAAACTGTTCTTCTTACAAACCTCTTTAATTTACCTAATCTCAGATTTTTTTTTTTTTTTGCTCCAGTGATGTGTTAGAACTTCTCAGATGGACTCCTGGACTTCTACAGAGGTACTCCTCTCTATGAGTGGTTGTTAAAATCAGTGTTCTTGGAGGGCAAGACAGTAGAAAATGCCCATTCCACCGTTTTGCTGACATCACTCCCTCAATTATAATTTTGTGGTTTCTAAATATATGTGTTAACGTTCTTATTGTTGCTTCCTGATGATACTGTGGTCCAAGAAGGTGACTCTCTATACTATTGATTCTTTGGAATTTCTTGAAACTTCTTTAGTAGTTGATATGGTCACTTAAAACTATTTTACATGTAGTTAAGTAAATACAGACTTTTTTAGGGGGTATAAGTGTGTGTATGTGTGTGTGTGTGTCTGTGTGTGTGTGTATAAATTCAAGCCTTACTGTTTTACAGGCTTTTGGGATTGTTTCATTCATGATTTCACACAGTGAGCCTTGCCCTAACCCTCTACCATATATGATGTAGTATTTTATTCTTTACTCTGTAGAAGTTACTGTCTTCTTAATCTGCTTTTTGTCTAGGATTTCTAAAATCTGAAGTTCCCTATTGAGTGCTAAGTGTGTCTTTTCCATCTCTTTCCCACTGAGCTGTGTATATTGTGGATGTTTATTTCTGTTAAAGGGATAGTTATATTGATAAGGAGTTTTTTCTTTTCATTATTGTTCATTGCAGTCATGAGGAACTTATGCATAAATTGGCATCATCATTCTTGCTCACAGTTCTGAATGTCTTTTTTTTATGTCTGTTTGCTTGCTTAGTTTTTCATATATTACTATATCTTGGGTCTCCCTCTCAGATACCCTGAATCAATAGATCGGTGTTTGAGTAAATAGAGCTGCATTTCTAAAAATTACTTCTGATGATTGTGGTAATAATCCAAATTCAGGAACTGCCGGCTCAATATTTCGATATTTATTTTAGTTTTTTCATTTTCATTTTTGCAAGTTATATAATTCATCCTAGATCCTAGCCACATGGAAAACTATTCAAGTTTGGAAACAACTTTTTAAAATTTATATTGTATACAACCCATATTTTCTTTTTTTCCCCATTTTTTTAAATTTAATTTTATTTTTTCAGTGTTCCAAGATTGATTGTTTATGCATCACACCCAGTGCTCCCTGCAATACATGTCCCCCTTTTTACCCACAACCACGCTAACCCACACCCCAACCCCTTCCCTTCCAGAACCCTCAGTTTGTTTCTCAGAGTCCACAATCTCTCATGGTTCGCCTCCCCCTCCAATTTCCCCTAATTCACTTTTCCTTTCCTTCTCCTAATGTCCTCCATGTTATTCTTTATGTTCCACAAGTAAGTGAAACCATATGATAATTGACTTTCTCTGCTTGACTTATTTCACTCAACATAATGTCTTCCAGTCTTGTCCGTGTTGATACAAAGGTTAGGTATCCATCCTTTCTGATGGAGGCATTATATTCCATTGTATATATGGACCATATCTTCTTTATCCATTCCTCTGTTGAAGGGCATCTTGGCTCTTTCCACAGTTTGGTGATTGTGGCCATTGCTGCTATGAACATTGGGATACATATGGCCCTTCTTTTCACTACATCTGTATCTTTGGGGTAAATACACAGTAGTGCAATTGCAGGGTCATAGGGTAGCTCTATTTTTAATTTCTTAAGAAATCTCCACACTTTTTTCCAAAGTAGCTGCAAGTTTTCTTAGCTATATTTATTTATTTCTTAAAAAACTCATTTATTAAAATATATTATTGCCTTCTATGTGCCAGGAACTACTCTATATATTAATATAATAATTGCTAACCATTTTGAAAAGGTAGTCTGATAGTGACTTAGTGCATGGATTCTGGAAGTCGACTGCTTAAGTTCAGAACACAGCTCTAGCATTCACTAGCAGTATATTGAGAAATTTGCTTAATGTCTTTTGAGTCTTAATTTGCTTATCTGTGAAATGGATACAATGGTATCTTTCACATGGTGATTTATTATATATTTACTGTTTAAAATGGTGTCTGGAACATATAAGTGCTCATTAAGTATATGCTGTTGTAAAATTGAGTGCTTGCCATGCATCAGCCACTGTTTTAAGCATTTTCATGCATTGCTTAATTTAATATTCACAGCAACCTTTTGAAATATATCACTAGCTCAAGTAATCTTTTGAGGACATGGGATGTGTGTTACTAATATTTCTAGTTTCATGATTGAGCACAGTAGCCAGAATACTGTAGACCCTCATGAGACATGTCAAATAAATAAGCTCACAGTGAGCCAAGGATGAATGGAAGACAGGCATTTATCACAGGCTGTTTGAGGGAAAGACAACTCAAAAAAGTAGGTTGCGTCAAATAAAAATATGCCAGACAGACAAATAAGACTGTGCTCTAAGCATATAAAAGGTGAAAAGATGATAGAGAAAACTTTGTAAAGAAATATTTGAAGCAAGTTATTTAAGACCTGAAGGGCATGAGGAAATTGGGAAGCACATTTTCTGTGTCACAATAGCACATGGTATTAGTGGGGATGGGCTGCCCATAAATTGTAGTAGATTATGATGGGTCATATAAGCCAAGGTAAGGGGTTGACTCTATTTTCTAAGACTAGGGATCAGCAAACTTTTTCTGGAAAGGGCCATAGAATAAATGTTTTAGGCTTTGAGGGACAAATGATCTTTGTTACAATACTCATCTCTGCTATTAGAGTATGTAAGTAACCACCACAGTAGTAAATGGACAAGTTTACTGAGTTTCAACAAAACTCTATTTATTAAAACACATGTCAGGCTAATTTTGAACTGAGGGTTATAGTTTGATATGACCTACCCTAAATAATTAAAAATAGAGCTACCATATGAACCAGTGGTCACACTTCTGAGTATACATCCAAAGGACATGAGAACAGGATAATGAAACAGTATTTGCACTCCCATATTTATTGCAGCATTATTTTCAGTCACCATGATATGGAAGCAATATAAATGTCCATTAACAGATGAATAAATAAAGAATATGGATAAAGAAAATTGTGCATACATAATATACATGTATATATGTAGTATCTGTGTATATACACACACACACATATATATAGCACATATATATACATATATATGTCATTTATATATACACAATGGAACATTGTTCAGCCATAAAAAAGAAGGAAATCCTGCCATTGTGATACCATGAATGAATCTTTAGGGCATTATGATAAATCAGAGATAAATCAGACAAAGACAAATACCATATGATATCACTTATTATGTGTGGAATCTAAAAAGAACAAACTTGTAGAAATAGTGCAGTGGTGATTCTGGGCTTGGGAGTGGGAGGGGAATGGAGAGACATTGGTTAAAGGGTACAAATTAATAAAAGGGTGAATTAGTTTCGGAGATCTGGTGCACAGCAGAATAGTCATTATAGCCAACAGTACTACAGTACTGTATTATATACTTTGAAGTTGCTAAAAGACTTGATCTTAAGTGTTCTCACCACCTCCAAAAATGATAATTTTGTGATTTGAAGGTGGTGTTAGCTAATTTTTTTTTCCTTTCCGTAAAAGCAGTTTTATTAATATAACTATTAGACCAGGTTTATATATAGTGAAACAAAAGCTGTTTCTTCAATGAATTCATTGTATCTTTAGTTCTGTTTTATTTATTATGGAACCTATAATTTTCATTAGAAGAAATAATTGAAAGAAAGAATAAGAATAAGAATGTTTTCTTTTTTCTTTTTCTTTTTCTTTTTTTTTGGTTATGATAAATTTGGCACGTAGAGGTTGTGACCAACGTTCATCTCTCATTTCTGATTAAGGGATTTGTGCTTTTCCAGGGCACATTCAGGCTAATTAAAATCATGCTTGTGTTTTCTTTTTCTTTTTTTTTTTTTTTTAATTTTTTTATTAACATATAATGTATTATTTACCCCAGGGTACAAGTCTGTGAATCATCAGGCTTACACATTTCACAGCATTTGCCATAGCACATACCCTCCCCAGTGTCCATATCCCTATCCACCCCCCCACCTCCCAGCAACCCTTAGTTTGTTTTGTGAGTTTAGGAGTCTCTTATGGTT
>CM052807.1:71595096-71769248 GCA_028533885.1 Nasua narica
ATAACCCCCTGCCCTGTAGCTAATTTTATAGTAATGATCATATTGCAATATGTAAGTGTATCAAAGAACACATTGTATGCTTTAAATGTACACAGTGCTGTATATCAGTTATATCTCAATTAAAACAAGCAAATAAAAGAGAACCATAAAATTATATATTGATTCAAAAAAATTATATATTGATAAGTAATCTTGATGGCTATAATTACATGAATTCTGAACATGAGTCAACACTGTACTTTATGCATAATGTCTCATTCATACTGTCTCACTTAACCGTGTCAGAACATTAGGTCAGTATGCTCATTATTCTAATTTTTTCTGTTGAACAAAGCAAACATTTTTGGGGGGATTAAATAATTTGCCCACAACTACTCAGGTAGTCAATGTTTACTTACGGCAATATATCAGGAGTGTTAAAATCTTTGGGAAATTGTATTAGAAGTATCATATTATAGATTCCTTGGACTCAAGAAATTTATGATCTAGAGGGGGAAAAATCGTAACATATATGATAATTTCATGTTTACTAGCACAACACAACATCTGTCAAAAATAGTGAAGTCATGTAGGCACTTTCTGTATCTGTGGATCTCACTTCAAAACACAGTGAAATATTGTGCAGTTCATTTGTGGTACCTATATAAAATAATGGAACAATTAAATTCCAGTTTTAATAGTAAAATTCTGGTTTTATAAGTGAAAATATTTTACATAATAGATTTTTTGCTTATAAATATATGTACAACTTAGAAAATTTTAAAACACTAAAATTATACAATATAAAGTATAACCAAGTAGAATCATGTCATTCTATTATGTCAATGCATTTATTTCTATGATTTTTTAAAACCCATGAGTACTTTTCTTATAAAATGAAAAAGTGTTCCATATGTATTTTTTTCTAGTAATCATCTTTGGAATGACACTTCCAAAAATATATTGTTTTTATTTTTTAAAAATAATAGCTTAATATTGCTATCTTAGGTGACCTTTAGGTAACTTTAGTAAAGACTAAAGAGTTCGTTAAAATGTGATGTCAGTGTCTACTGCCTGTTGCTTCCAAATTGGAGGTCACCTTCTCCGTTTGTAGCCCCTTGATGACATGGTATCAAAAAGCAGTCAGAAAAAACACAGCCTCACAAAAATGCAATATAAAACTGGTAAATCTTGGAGGCTAGCAAAAAAAAATGTATCTTCATTAAAGTATTATATATTAACAATAAAATGTAGCATGACAAAAATATGACTTTGTTCATAAAACCAACTTCAGCGTAGGCTCTTGTTATGGTTTAAGGAAGATATATGAACAGTTTAAAGAAAATTACAGAAATAAATCTTTCTTGGCTGTCCCTAAAGCCCTGCAGATAGTTAAAAACAAGAACACAGGAGGAAGGAAAAGGTGTCAATTGCTTTGGGTTACTTAATCCTCCAAGTGACAAGTCCTATGATTTTCACTGATACCGTATTAGTGTTATTAACATTTATCTTCATTGGCTACTGTATTGTGATTGACATTCTGTAGAACACAAGCTAATACTTAAAAGTTGTTGGTAAACCAATCATTGGTAAACCAATGATTATTTTAATAATCATTCCTGTTGGGGTGATCAAATGGAAGGTCTGAAAAAAGCCATGTGTATCAAACCAGTGTTTCCAGGATATTTCTACGGGGCAGGAACAGATAGTCATGGAATTGTTGGTTCTTGAAAATTGTCTCCTTTGCTTATTTATAACCCTCAGGATCTCTAGTCCTTTCACTTTCTAGGAAACGGAATAACTGAAAGTGCGTTTTATGTTGTTTTCTTATGTTGTTAAACAAGGAGTGGAAGGTTTACTCCAACTCTCCACAGTTAAAACATCTGGCTTACCCAGTGCCCTGGCTTCTTGGGTTTAACCTCATTTCTACCTCAAATCTGAACTCCCTCTACTAGGTTTGACCTTGTGTGAGTTCTAAAGATCCACTTAAATTTTCCTCTTATCCTTGCTCACCCTATTTCTCACTTTGAGTCTGGCTAATTGAGGTTTAACCTACATGTTAAACTCTGACCCAGCATCAGCAAATGCTGCCACCATCTCTACAAAGCTAAAGCTCGATGCTCTCCTACAATTTTAAAAGTAAAGTTGACACAGGAATATAAGGATGGTAAAAGAATATGTTTTTCTTGATTTCCTCTGGTAATTTTAGATTATTGATAGAAAATTAAATCTCTTTTTAGCTCCAGTCACATCACAGATATTGTCGATCCCAATTCAGGGCAGATACAGTCCTTCCACCATCCGATAATAGGTGATAGAGGTAATTTTTAGGAAAATTAAAAATTAAACTCTTTGATCCTGAAGTATTTAAAAACTCATGAGAATACCATTTGTCTTTACTACAAGGTTCACTTTTTAAAAAGGGACAGAATCATAGTTTGGAATCCTAGGTCTCAGTTGGTGGTGTCTTAAAATAACACGTGTAAAAGTTACTGACCCATGCTATGAGATTTATTAAAGTTCATCTATAGCAGAACCTCTATTGTTTGATTTATAAGAATAACTAAAAAAGAAAGCATCAGATTCAAAGCCAAAATGATGTTACATGGGCAAATTAGAAGAACTTTCTGAGCCTCAGCTGGCTCATTTGTAAAATGTGGCTAATATTGGGCGCCTGGGTGGCTCAGTTGGTTGGGCGACTGCCTTCGGCTCGGGTCATGATCCCGGAGTCCTGGGATCGAGTCCCATATCGGACTCCCGGCTCTGCGGGAAGTCTGCTTCTCCCTCTGACCTTCTCCCCTCTCATTCTCAGTCTCGCTCTCTCTAATAAATAAATAAATAATCTTTAAAAAAAAAATGGGGCTAATGTTGTATGTTCTCTCTAGATCAATAAGTCATTATTAAGAAAGCAAAACAGTAGGTTTAAAGGATATTATATTAATATATTTTATACTTTATAGAAATCATCCAAAATGATATCTGGAAGTGGAATTATTTGACAGGCCAGATTAGTCGTCAAAACTACTCTCCAAAGATGTCTTTCAGAGAATTAACACTTATATTTATTATATATATAAATATATCTGATAAGAGATGCTTTACATGAAACAGTCTTATTAGATGCATTCCTTTTTTATTTAGAATATGAGCAAAAAGGGTAAATTATTTTGTATCTTGATTTTATATTTCTAGTAAAGTTACCAAAAAAAAAAAGGTGGGAGGGGATAAAAGATATTCTAAGGAAATGAAAATATACCTCATCAATTATCACATTAATTGTATGTATGTGTGTGTATATGTGTGTATAAAATCAAAATCTTCTTATATGACATATTTTGTATTAATGTCACCTTGTTACTCTTTCAGAGGAACTTGGATTAAACAGAACTTTTACCAAGGTGTCACACAGTTTGTCTCAAATATACATATCTGCACAGATACATGTTTATTTTTAATTGATGACAACTAGAAGTTAATCTTCTCATGGCCATGATTGTTTCTTATAACCTGCTGATTGCTTCTTTCTGGGAAGATGAATTGAATCTTTGTCTCTCTGTTATCTGACATGTTTTCCCTACATAGTAGGTGGCAGCTCTCGCAGTTTCCTACTTCCAGCTTGTGACAGGTATTTCTTTGAGGAAGATGAGAGTATTTCATAAATATAATTTCTTGGAAAGCTCATAGTAATCCCAAGTCATCTGTATAATTTGTTTTCAATGAAAATGATAAAATTTTATGCCATGAAGTTAATCTAACTTCTAACTTAGATTTTTTTTTTTTTTTAATTCCTCTGTGTAATGCTTTGAGAAGCATCTGCTTTGATAATCATTATCTGTACATCTGGTCAAAAATACTCTCCACATGTTGATTGCTGTAAAGGAAGTTTACAAAAACCATAACCCATGACTCTGTGGAATATTAGTAAAGTGTTTCAGTTATCCGTTGCCATTTAAAATGCCCATGTGGGTTTGTCAGTACAGCTTTTGAAATGTAACAGATTAATATCCTTACTTTGACTTAATTTGTGGACAGATGGCATGAATAGGACTGAGTGATGCATTGGGCTATCCCTCAGCTTTTCAAGACTTATTTACAGCATAGGCACCATCCTCCAATGGCTGATTATCTGCTTCATTTAGTAGGAAGGAAATTAACCTCTGATTTTTGTGCTGATGACTCAGCAGGTAGCATCACTAATGCAAATAAAGTTTGGGAAAAGAAATAAAAGCATTTTATTTCCTGGGATAACCAAACAAAAGGTAGTATCTTAAGTGAAATTATTCTTTATATAATTCTATGCATTTCTGTGTCTTGGAATGGACCCCGTTTATAAAAAAAAGTTCGGTGTAGTAAAGCACATATTTCAACTCCATATGTTTTATGTCACTTAATCCTTAATTAAAAGCAAGCCCCTAAGAAAACACTGGTAGCTAAGAAGCATAATATGAAGTAGAAAAGCACGCTTTTTCTCACAACATAAAATTCGCTTAAACTCACAGATTATTTTATAGTCTGAGTTACTTTAATAAGGACTTTTCTTGCTGTGGTAGCATATCTTGCTGCTGTCAAAAATGTAAAATTATGAGAAATTTCCAAGCACAGAAAATTGTTCTTGATGCAGCAATTTTATTTTCTCTCTTTGGACAAATAAACTGGAAGCATTAATATAGTGGCTATTTGTAGAAAAATGTGTTATTTATGGATAGATGATACAAATGGTGCTAGGATAACTGGACATCAGTATGCAAAAAGATGAATCTAGACACAGAGCTTTCATCTTTCACAGAATTTATCTCAAAATGGATCACAGACCTAAAAGTAAATGATAAAACTATAAAACTTCTAGAAGATAACATTGGAGAAAAATCTAGGTGACCTTGGGTTTTTCTATGAGTTTTTAGATACAATACCCAAAGCACAATTGATGAAAAAACAATATTGATATGTAGAACTTCATTAAATTTAAAACTTCAGCTCTGAAAAAGACACTGATAAGAGAATGGGAAGACGGGCCAGAGACTGGGAAATTTTTTTGCAAAAGACACATCTGATAAAGTGCATCTATCCCAAATATACAAATAATTTAAAAAGATTTTTTATTTATTGGAGAGAGAGAAAAATGAGGGGAAGCAGGGAGGGCAGAGGGAGAAGAGGAAGCAAACTCCCTGCTGAGCAGGAAGCCCAATCCCAGGACCCTAGGATTATGACTTGAGCCGCCCAGGTGCCCCAAAATATACAAAGAATTTTTAAAAATTCAACAGTTAGAAAACAAAACCCAATTTAAAAAATGAGCAAAAGATCTGAATTGACACCTCGCCAGAGAAGACATATAGATGGCATATAAGCTTGTGAAAAGATACTCAACATCATATATCATTAGGGAATTGCAAAGTAAAATGACAGGATAGTCATACACACCTATTAGAATGAATAAAATTCAAAACACTAACCACACCAGATGCTGGTGATGATAACTCTCCTTCATCACTGGTAGAAATACAAAATAATACAGCCACTTTGGGAGATAGTTTGGCGGTTTCTTACAAAGCTAAACATAGTCTTACTGTACAATCCACCAGTCATATTCTGGTATTTACCTAAGTGAGCTGGAAACATGTGTCTTCATTAAAGCCTGCACACAAGAGCCTCTAACAGCTTTATTTATAATTGCAAAACTTGGAAGCAATCCAGATATCCTTCAGTAAGTAAATGGATACACAGTGGTACATCCATATAATGGATGGAATATTTTTCAGTGACTAAAAAGAAATAGACTATCAAGCCGCAAAGTGACATGGGAGAACTTTAAGTACATATTACTAAGTTAAAGAAGCCACTCTGAGAATGTTACATACTATGTGATGTTCTGGAAAGAGTAAAACTATAGACCTAGTGAAAGGATCAATGGTTTTCAGAAGTTTGGAGGGAAGAAAGGAGGGATGAATAGGTGATACCAGAGTGTTTTTATTAGGGCAGTGAAACTATTCTGTATAATAATACTATAGTGGATACATGACATTGTACATTTGTCAAAACCCATAGGATGTAAAACACAAAGAGTTAACCCTAGACTATGAACTCGAGCTAATACTGATATCAGTATTGATTCATCAGTGTGAGAAATGTACCCCACTAATGTAATAGGTTAATAATAGGATAACAGAAGGGGGTGTGTGTAGAAGGAGGTATGTAGGCACTTTCTGTACTTTCTGTTCAATTTTTATGTAAACCTAAAACTGTAAAAAATAAAGTCAATCAGTTTAAAAATGGACTAAATTAGGGATAAGCAAAATAAATTTAAGCAGAATGTCTTTTTCAGTCTAGAGAAATATATGACTAGTATTAAAAAGCTTTTTAAAAAATGTCGTAAGTCACAAGGATTCTGTCAGAGTCAGTATAAGAAAACAAAAGTTAAAGAATTCAAGTTCAATAAAATCCATGAAATCTCATTGAATCCTTTGGGTAACGAAGCCACTAATTGACATAGAATTTCAGTTACCTGTATGTATTGATGTAGGGAAGATAAACCATGTGAATTATCCTATGTATGCCTTCATGTATTCACTCAAATTCAAATAAACTACCTAGTGTTAAGGAAATTATGGAGTAGTATAGCATGCTGGATAGACTGAAGAGTCTTCCATTAAAATCAAATGGGGCAAAAATGAACCAGACATTTTAATTTATTGCTGAACTCTGAGGGATGTAAGGGAAATCATCAAGATCAACCCCCAGTTAAAATGATCTTAAAATAAAAATTGGGTGCAGTGATTTATTTCCATTTCCAAAAGGTAGGGATGCCTATGAAAAATGCAGGCCGAATTCTGGAAAGATGGTTAGATTATTTCCAGAAACAGTATCCTTGGCCCCAAACACAAATATGAATTCTCTTGAGTGAAGGAACTACCCGCATATTTGATAAATAAGCCAAGTACAAGCTTACAATCAAAGATAAGAAAAATATTCAGATATAATGTATAGAATACAAAACAAGTATGGAATTTTTAAAAAATGAAAAACAAACTTAGAAAAATGAGCAGGGGCCAAGCTATAATTAAAATAACCAGATTTGAAAAAGCACCAAGTAGAAATCTTAGAATAGGAAAAGTTGTGTGTGTGTGCATATGATTATATATATATTACATAGTATATGTATATAATATGTATAGGTATATATGTACGTGTTATATTGTATAATTAGATGTGTAATTACATATGTGATTATATATATGATTAGAGAGAATTGGTACTAAAAGTAGGTAAGTGGGAAATGTATGTGAAGAATTTGACTTTAATGTACTATAGTTAATTAATTTTTAAAAAGATTTTATTAATTTTAGAGAAAGAAAGAGGCAGAGGGAGATAGAGAATCTTAAGCAAGCTCCATGTTCAGCATGGAGCCTAACATGGGGCTTGATCCCACAACCCTGAGATCATGACCTGACCTGAAACATTTCACTGAGTGAGCCACCCAGGTGTTCCTAATGCACTATAATTTAATTAAGTTGAATTAGGTGGCACGTTCTTTTTGTTTGGAAACAGGGAGTATCTGGTTTTTTAGCAGCCAGATAGAGTTGGAAAAGAGCAGAGATGTGAGTTTTGATGGTACATCCAGCACTAGGTCACAGAAATTGTCAAAAAATTTCATTGCCAAAAGGAACAGACCTCTTTCTGAAGGCAAAATTTAGTAAGTGGATCTGAGAGCAAGTGGTGAAGCAGAAGTTGAATCTCTCCCACTTGGGGTGAATGTGGGAAAGACTACAAGGGAACGACCAGTGTCCTAATGGCGTCAGAAAAACAGATCAAAATAGATTTCCAGGACCGAAGACTGCACTGAGGAAAATTGCTGGAACTAAAATCCAACTTTAGTAGGAAGAATCGTTGATGGTTTAAAAAAAAAGACAAGGTTTCAGAAGACCCAGATCTCAGAGCAGTGGAGGAGGCTGCATAACCACTGTTTTGTTCTGTTCTGTTTTGTTTTTTTAAGATTTTATTTATTAGAGAGTGCACATACATTTGTGGAGAGGGTGAAAGGGAGAAGCAGCTTCCCCACTGAGCAGAGAGCCAGACTCCACCCTGGGATCATGACCTGAGCCTAAGGCCGATGCTTAACAGACTGAGCTACCCAGGCATCCCCAAACAGCCACTATTTTTAAATGCTATGAGATATGTGTAGTTGAGAGAGCCACCCAGGCACCCCTCAACTCCCACCCAGGATACTCCTTTAAACAGGAGTGCCATAAATGATATGCTTATACCAAAGTGTTGAAAAAAGAAGAAAAGTATCTAAATGATAAAAGTGCATCGGAAAAATAGAAAACAATTGGGAAAATAATTTAACCTGATATCAAAAAACAGGCTACTAGGGGTGCCTGGGTGGCTCAGTCAGTTAAGTGTCTGTCTTTGACTGGGTTTGAGAACTCAGGGTCCTGGGACTGAGCCCTGCAGGCTACCTGCTCGGTAGAGGGCTGCTTCTCCCTCTCGCTCTGTCCTTTTTTCCTGCTCGTGCTCGCTCGCTCTCTCTCTGTGTGTGTGTGTGTCTCTCAAATAAATAAAATTAAAAAAAAAAACTATTAGAAAAAGCATGTTAGGTAGTGAAAACCCATAGGAAAAGCTATGGCATGAGGATAGATGGCAGGCAGTGTCAGGAAAGGATGAGTAGTAGCAAGGGAATCCATGGAATCTCGGTTTTGAAGAGGGCCTGCCTTCACATTGGGCCTTTTACATTTGAAGACACTGGAGGCCAGCAGAAAGGATATCTTTTTTGATGAGATAAGGCATGTGAGAGTGCTTTGTAACCAGAAAGTGACTTTCAAAACTCCTGATTGGCTGCTGGTACCTGGTAGAGTTGGAACACTTGACCCTGGACCATCAAGTGACTCTGAATAACCAAATTGTCCATAATGAACTGGTTTTACCTGATTCACCAGACTATGCAACTAGATGGGCACAACAGCAGTCCACTCTCTACAGGACTAGGAATACAACCACCACTAAACTGAATGAGCAGGTGACTCAGACTACTGTTAGTACCTGCCGGTATTCCTTCAGCACTTCTCCCTCAATCCATAGAAATAGGCTTTATAAGGAGTTCCCTCTGACGAATCTGCAATGAGCTGCCAACTGGGTTTGAGTGGTCACTCTACAACACCATCACTCATTAGTGGCCCTGAAGCACAATAATAAAGGGAAATCTTTGCATTGAGAAGAACTTCAAAAGACATGGCCCCGGGGGAGGGTATACCCTAGTTCACTGTTAGTGGCTTATGAGTTGATAGGCTGGAAAAGAACTTAGAACAGTACTAATCTGCCACTTCTTAGTCATTACTCTTTTTCCTTCCCAAAGGTAATCACTGTCCTAAATTCTAACACCAGAGATTGAGTTTGCCAGTGGTTAACGTTTACATAAATTGAATGTGTGACATTAAAAAAAAAAAAAAAAAAAAAACCAACTCAGTCAAGAAATGGGCAGAAGACTTGAACAGACATTTCTCCAAAGAAGACATACAAATGGCCAACAGACACTTGAAAAAATACTACACATCACATGTCATCACGGAACTATAAATAAAAACCATAATGAGATACCACTTTACACCTGTCAGAATGGCTAAAATTAACAAGTCAGGAAACAACAAATGTTGGCAAGGTTGTGGAGAAAGGGGAACTTTCTTACACTGTTGGTGGAAATGCAAGCTGGTATAGCCAATCTGGAAAACAGTATGGAGGTTCCTGAAGAAGTTAAAAATGGAGCTACCCTATGACCCATCGATTGCACTACTGAGTATTTACCTCAAAGATACAGATGTCATGAGATGAAGGGGCACCTGCACCCCAAGGTTCATAGCAGCAATGTCCACAATAGCCAAACTGCAGAAGGAGGTGAAATGTCCTTTGACAGATGAATGGATAAAGAAGAGGTGATACACACATACACACACACACACACACATACACACACACACACTGGAATATTACTCAGCCATCAGAAGGGATGAATACCTACCATTTACATTGACATGGATGGAGCTGGAGGAGATTATGCTCAGTGAAATAAGTCAATCAAAGACAATTATCATATGGTTTCACTCATATGTGGAATATAAGAAATAGTACAGAATAGTACAGAAATAGAAATATAAGAAATAGAATATAAGATCGTAAGGGAAGGGCGGGAAAACTCAATGGAAAGCAATCAGAGAGGGAGACAAATCATAAGAGACTCTTAACCATAGGAAACAAACTGAAAGGGAAATGGGTGGGGAATGGGGTAACTGGGTGATGGGCATTAAGGAGGGCATGGGATATAATGAGCACTGGGTGTTGTATGAACTGATGAATTATTGAACACAACATCTGAAACTAATGATGTACTGTATGTTGGTTAATTGAATTTAAATTGATAGGTGGCAAATGTCAAGTGTAAATGTTTATAAATAGATAAGTAAAGTAATAGAGGGAACTATGTCAGAATAGTATATAAATGTAGTGTGCTCTGCTGTAATCAGATATAATCCAGCTTCAAGAACTGGGACAGACAATAGAAATAAAATCTATTAAGATAACACAGAATCAAAATGTTTAAAGTTTTGCTGCTCTCCTTTTGTTTCCACAGATCCCTCAAACTCCCTCTCCCCATCATCCTCTCCCTACACCCACCGCACAGCTTCCTAGCCATCACAGCTTTCAATTCAAATCTCTGTTTTCTTCCTACCAGTTATCTGAAGAAATTTATTTTTGCACTATACATTTTCTTTTTGCCAGATGTGTTTAACAAGTGTGTATGGGAAGACCTACTTATAGCCCCCCTTTCTCGCTACCACATTCTCTCAGGACCTCTCTGGTATTTTTAATATATTGCAAAATTACCCAGTCTTAATAGCCCTTGGTCATGATTTTTATTGACATTTTGTTCTTCCATCAGGTTGTTTTGTTCTGCAAAAGTCTTCAGATTTAAAACTATTATTTGTATTATATGATGGTGGTATGTTAATGTTAAAAAATTATTAATGAAAAATTTTCTTCACTGCTGTTTCATTTTTAATTAATATAGTATAAGATATCTATGCAAAAATGTGATGCATTTTTATTTAAAGATGCATTCTACGTAATAGAGTAGAATGTGTTTGGTCTTAGGGAAAAAATGGACTCCTAGACATGTGTAACTGCTGGCCATTTGGTCATGGTATCCCTAAAAGAGAACTAGTCTATTAAATTTTTACCTGATCTTTATAAGTAGAAGAGTTCTAAGTTACAAAACAGAAATCTAACTAGAGACACCAAAAGTGAGAATCATTGGTCCTTAATCAAGTCCCAGACAGAGCCAGTTTATAGACCCAGAACCCCTCAGATGAAGGGGAGGTTGGTTCCCTATGTGTGTATGTATGTATGTATGTGTTATGCTTTAAAGTGATTCCAAATACATTCATGGAGTAAATCCATATATACACGTGTTTTACTTCAGTTAAGTGCCCTTAGATTAATCCTTTGTGTATCTGAGGTAATCAAAGAAAAAATTAAAGGTATGACATCATACATTAGGTAAGTGTGAGCTGGAAGCCATTCCAGACTGGTATGAACTGAGCAGATGAAAAATATAGCAAAGGGTAAGACCCTAAGTATTCCAACTTCAACTACTGAAATTAATGTGGAAAATAGGTCAAAGAGTTTGTTTTTCAGATAATTTCAAAGATCAAAAGAAAGTGTCAAAGCTAGAAAGATGACACATCCACAGTCAGCCACAGGCCTTGCCTTCTCCAGAGCCTGACTCCTAATTTATAATTTGAAATATATTACTAGGGGGAAATGACTTGAAATTTTTGGGAATGCGAATTTTTGTTTGCTTTTATGGGTATTGTTCGTGCTTAATGTGTTTGGAAAAATATTCAAATTACATTTGTGACTTTATACTTCCTGAAATCTTTTCCCAGTCTGAGACATTTATATAAATGAAAGCTGTTAATATGGTAAGACTGAGGATTTGGTAGAATTTATGAAATTATTCTGCATAGATAATTTTTAAGGCATTGTTGTCCAACGGAAATCTCAGTGATGATGGGAATTCTCTGCACTGTCTGATACCATAACCCCTAGTTACAGGAGGCCATTGAGCACTTGAAATGTGGCTGGTGAGACTGAGGAGCTGATTCTTGATTTTTTTCTTAATTATTCAAGTTTAATCTTAAATATTCACTTGTTGCCTAAGACTGCTGATTCATGTTAGACAGTACAGCTCTTGGTCTTTGAGGGGTGAAGTCAAATACATAGTTGTACAAACAGAAGTGTTTCAGAATTACCTTCTGTTTTGTGTTCCAAAGAATGTTAACTAAAAAATGCTGTTTTTCAGAGTTGTATTTTGATTAATCGAATGCTGTCCCTCTTTTCTACAAACACACACGTAAGCACACATGTCATGCTCATTCAGCCTGTAATTCCAGCTATCAGGTAAAATTGCCCATGGATTTTTCTTAAAATCTGTAAGGTAGTTGAGTTGAGAATGATACAGTCTCTAGTAAGTTACAGAAATACTATTTTAATTTCTGGTATATTGATATGTATAAGGTCACATATGCCAACTCAGGACAGTGTCATATTCTACAGCATCATTTCCTGCACCAGACTACCTGCGTGACATCATTTTTATCTTAGGATATTACTCCTACATTTATCGTGGTTTTACACTGACCATTTGTCTAGCTACATGATATTCATCTTTGGTTCCCTCTGTTGTATAATCATTGCATAAAAGCATATTATGTTGCTGAAGCCACAAGTCTCTGTAGTTACCTCTGGCATGAATTCTTAAGGAAAGTGACCCGTTTTAGATATTCTGTCTGTCATGATGAATTAAACTGGCTCCAACTGTTGTGCTTAGGGATCAAATCTTTGCCTGTGGCTTCTTCAGTATAATATAGTAACCAATTAAGTAGGTTTACTATTTATTGCTCTAACATTGTGGTGTGCCCAAGAGTAATAAATGATCTGTCTCTAAGAAGGTACACAGAAACATGTAAGCAGATGTAAAATATAGCAAAATTTTTAAAAAAAAATAGAATTTACCTGCTGTGGTCTTAATCTGAAAAATATATATCAACTTGAATTACACTCTTCTGTAGTTTGCTTTATGTATTTTTAATTTGTTTTTGTCATGTGGTAAGCTTGTTGGAGTGAGCTGGGTAAGAAATTATTACTTTCCTCAGTTGTACTACAGGGAATGCAGTTTGCACTATATCTTTCTTTTAATGGTGTATCATGAGAAATTGATCCCCAAATATCTCTGTGAATATTTATAGTTCAAGTTAAAGTATAAGCTCTGGATGACATGAACTGTGTGTTACATTTCTCTGGGCTTCCAGACATCCTTAGTATAATATAGTTTGGTTTATGTCTTCATTTAGGTAAACAACACTACCGTTATACTACTGAGAAAATAACATACACACAATGATAATTCCTGAAGCAGAGGCACAGACAATAAATATATAGTGAATAAATGAATAAAAGCTAAATGCACTATTCAGGCACTGTGTACAAAGAGGCGAAGTACACAGGCAGGGTCTTTCTGTTTACTGGTTACAATATTTCAGAAGATAGCATTTAGATAGCATTAAATCACAAAAATAAGTTGGATCAGAGCTATGAATATAAAATTTAAAAAACCTGGAGAGCTTACAATGAACAATAAGCTAGGTGGCTGTGAGAAAGGAGGGCAAAAGATGTTGAAAGATAGGCTTCTGGAGTAATTGATGTTTAAGTTGAGAAATGAAAGGGATAAGGAGTTCATTGTCAAAGAGCGAATACTATGATTATGTGCCAGAGGGAGCAGGGAACACAAGGAAAGGCCCTGAAGTGGGCAAGGACAAGGCACATTTCAGGAATAGAAAGGTCACTGAGACGGGGTGTTGAAACCGGGGTTGAGTATAAGCCAGTAGTGAGGGAAGATGATGCTGGCACAGCAATTTGGCTCCATATGATGCAGGATTTCACAGTATGCTAAGGCCTTCTAGCTTTATATTAAGAGAAAGAAAAAGCAGTTAAAGAGCAAATTTAGAAATAAGAAGATACAACTTACACGAGTAAAATATCATTGTGTTATGGTAAGGGAGTGGTTGCTAGATCTTTTAATAAGCTCTTGTAGTGTACTGGGAAGAAAAGGTAAGGCCTAGAACTAAGAGGTATTATCATTGATGATAGAGTGATTTGAATGGATCTGAGATTGATTTCAGAGTACAGAATGACGTGACTTGGTAATTAATGGAATGTCTCCAGTGAAAGGAAGATGTCAATCGTGACTTCTAGGTTCCAGCACAAAAACCTCGGTTAATGGTGATGACATTGACTGCAATGGGAGAAGATTGCAGAAGAAAAAAGAAGTGAGAATGCCATGAATTCAACATCCAGTGGAGATTACAAGGTTGTAGTTTGGTGTACATTTAGAGTTGAAAAGAAATTACTGAGATGGGAACAATTGGTGCACACTTAACTGTGTATAGACAGCATGCACGTTCAAAGGAGTTGAAAGCATTACTTCTTTAGACAACAGAGAACAAAAAGAGTATCTTGTATGAAGGGAGATGAACCCCAGTATTCCAAAAGTCAGAGGAGAAGACAATAAGAGCAAATAGGGAAGAAAATGAGAGAAAAAGCAGATTATTATGACAGTTATAATGCTATGGAAGCTGAAGGAAGAAAGGGTCTAAAGAAATATTAGCCGATATTCTTTGAATGTTGTCATCAATGAAGTACATTAAGACAAGGACTGGAAAATAGCTCTTGGATTAAACATCATACTGCGAGTGACTTAAGTAGTTATAGTTTTGCAGAGTAGAGGGAATGCCAGTGAAATGGTGAATGATTGGGAGGCACAGAACAAGTTGCATGAACTATTTTTTCTCAGAAACATTAGTTGTGAAGGAAAACAAAGAGGAAAACTACAATCCAGACAATTCAGTCTAATTTGATTTTTCAGATGGGAGAGACTATAGAGCATGCTGAAGAAAAAACATAACAGATAAGATCAAGTGGCTGAAGCATGAAAGAAAGACATTAATGTATTAAGACTGAAGATTATGGAAGTGGATTTAATATGTAAGACATGTACAGTGTGGCATTTTAATGAGTACAGAATGGAGGACTTCATGGGTGAGCTTCATTATGCCTAACATAAGACATAGAATATATGACAAAATGCAACTTGTGTAAGCTATGTGTAATGTTTTAAAAAAAACATTTTTGTGGTGGATTGAATTGTGACTCCCAGAATGATATGTCCAAATTCTAACTCTGGTTGTCTATGAATATGACCTTATTTGGAAGTAGGATCTTTGCAGATGTAATTAAATTAAGGATGTTGAGATGAAGTCATGCTAGATTTAAGATGAGCTCAAATTCCATTGACTAGTGTCCTTATAAAAGAAAGGCGAGAGAGATTTGGCACAAAGAGACACAGAGAAGAAGACTAAAGATAGAGGGAGAGATTGAAGTTGTGTTGCTGCAAGCCAGGAAGTACCAAGGATTGTGGGCCACCACCAGAAGCTGGGAGAGAGAGAGAGAGAGACCCAGCAAATTCTCAAAGCCTCCAAAGAAACCAACCCTGTCAGACAGCTTGAATTTGAATTTTTGGCTTTCAGAATTGTGAAAGAATTAACGTATATTGTTTTAAGCTGTCAAATGTGTGATTATTTGTTACAGCAGCCTTTAAAAACTACTACAACTCCAAATAATAGATTGAAGCACACAAAGACTACCTCTTGGGATCGTTTGTATCTTCCTCTGGGTGTAATCTCTGTGAGCAACCAAAATAGAAAGCAGAGAAGGGTGCCAGAGCCATTTACTCTGGGATGTGAACATTCCTCCTACAGTGAACTGGAAAAAGCTGGGACAGTGCTTGTCCTGACTACACCTGATCAGCAAAAAGCATCATGTACTGCCCCAAATATTTCTGGATCTCATTTTTTTTTTCTTCTGTTCAGAGAAGTATACACTGACACACGGATGGGATGAAAATGTTTTAATTATTTGATATGTAATAGATGTGCAATTTTAGGAGATGGATAGTGAAGTCAAGATCAGGGTCCCAAATGAGAGCATCCTGGGTAATAGGATGTTGTTTACTCAGACATAGCAGGTAGGTGAGTGTCTGTCTAATCCCTAGGCCCATTTTGTATTTGTGCTAAGTGCTTCTTTGATCATCCAGTAGCCTCATAGAGTTTTACAACAGTAGCCTAGCTTCTACTAGTCATTTGTTCTCAGGAATGTCAGCCTACTGCTTGTTTTTTTATTTTTGAAATTTTTTTTCACTCATGAGAAGGATGAGGATAAGCCCTGAACTAATATGTAAGTGAGCCAGTGGTAATTCCCAATGTATAAGATAACTCCAAATCTATCTCTGTGGTAAAGCTGAGTAAACAGGAATAACAAAGTTACATGAGTGTTGTGTGAACCAGCATACATGGGCTAAGAAGCATTGCTCACAGTAAGGACAAGGTGGTTGTCCCATTTATGGTATTTTTTTTTTTTTCTGTTTATGGTATTTTTAAACAAAGAATCTACTGAGCCAGACTCATGTTTGTATATTTCAATAGGGGTTTAAGAAATTAGGAAAATCATTTCCTGTTTTGATTTCAAGGTAACAATTTTTCAACAGACTTCGCCCACCATTAATGAATTAATTTTAAAAATGCATCCTTAAAAAGAAAAAATCCATCCTTCATCACAATTCTTTGATTACTGCCTTTCTTCTCATCTACAATCTAAGATCCATAAGGAAAAGATAGTTGCTTTTCTCATTCATTGCTGTATCGCCTACATTCCCCGTAGTTCTTGGAACATTGTAGTACACAATATATATGTAATGAATGAGTACATTATGAGTATTCTCATTATTGAGTGATTAAATTAAAAATAAAGGATGTTGGGCAGACTTGAAAACATTCCCAAAGCTGTACATAGATTGGGTGACAAATGGTGGAAGCTTCACTTGTTGAGAGGCGTAAACACAAACTCTGACCAAACACCAGGCAAACAATAATCCACTCTGACCCAAAAGAAACTCTAAGGAGCCAACTTAGAAATAATATTACTTAGGTCCTTGGAAGTCTGGAAGAGTGTGTACACACCAAAGAATCAGGCTTCTTGAGCATGATTGAAGAGGAAAAATCCAAACAATTTGTACCACTTTGAATGGGATGGGGCAAAAACATATGCCAAAATGCCTTGAACTGTAATAGCAGTCCATAAAACATACATACACACACAACTAGTGGTAAAAAGCTAAAAACTAGGTGACTAAAGCTGTTTAAACACAACTTTGACCAGTAAGTAGCCTTTTTTAAATTCAAGGTGACCCCTATATAATGAGGGTAAAAGATAACATTAAGGAAAAAAATAATTGGAATGTAAATATTATATATTGCAAAATGCTAGGAACCTGACTTCACAAAAGTGATTAAGCCAAATCACTAAACAAATAAATGACCCCAAAAATAACAGCAACATTAATACCTTTTGGGAGAGGAGGAAATCAATATTTAGTTCACTTCAGGATATTATTTAAAAATCCAGTTTTCACCAAAAACATAAGAAACATGCAGAGAAACAACAAAGAGTAACCCATGCAGAAGAAAAAAAAAACTGGTGATAGAAACTGCTTTTGAAGGGGCCTAGATGTTGGACTTAGTGTACAAAGACTTCAAAGCAGCCATTATAAATATGGGTAAAGAACTAGAGAAGAGTGTCTAAAGAATTAAAGGAGGACATGACATCAAACATAGAATATCACTAAAATATATAAATATTTTAAAAAGCAAAGTGGAAAATATAAAGTAGAAAACTTGAGTTGAAAAGTTCATTAGAGGGGCTAAGTAATAGATTTGAAGTGGTAGAAGAAAAAAATCACTGAATTTTAAGCTAGACCAATAAAGATTGTATTCTCCTAAGAAAAGAGAAAAGACAAACAAGACTAAGAAATATGAGACACCATTAGTCACACCAGCATCCATGTAATGTGAATACACCATAAGGAAAGGAAAGAAAGGACAACACAAATCACAGAAATAATGGCTAAAATTTCCCAAATTTGCTGAGAAGCATTAATCTAAACATCCAAGAAGCTCACCACACTCTAAGTAGGATAAACACAAAAAGAAAATTCTCCGTAAGATCAGGAGCAGAGAAAGATGTATAACTCTCACCACTTCTTTCAACTTTATCAATTTACAACTTACAACTCAATAACAAAAAGACAAACTGCCTAATTTTAAAACAGGCAAAGATTTTAAATAGAAATTTCTCTAAAGGAGGTAGGCAAATGACCAATGAGCACATAATAAGATGCTTAATAATTACCATTGAGAACTGTAAATCAAGTCATAATGAGATATCACTCCATACTCACTAGGACAGATACAATCCAGAGGAGAGGTAATGATAAGTGTTTGTGTGGATGTGAAAAAATTGGAACACTTACACATTGCTGCTGAGGATGTAATATAGTGAGACTGCTTCAGAAAACAGTCTGGCAGTTCTTCAGATGTGAAACAATTTCCATAAGACCTAGTAGTCCTACTTATGGCTAAACATCCAAGAGAAACACACACAAACACATACACACACATAGATAATAATGCCCAGAAAGTAAAATAATACATGGCCAGGCATAAAATGTCCATAAGCTATTAGATGGACGATCAAAATATGGTATATGGAGATAATTGAATGTTATTTAGTAATAAAAAGGATCAAAGTAGTAATACATGTTACAATATGGATGATCTTTAAAAACATGCAGAGTGAAAGAAGCTGGTCACAAAAGACCACATGCTGTAATGCTTTCCCATATATATGAAATATCCAGAATAGGTAAATTTACAGGGACTGAAAGTAGATTAGTGGTTTCCTAGGGCTAAGAGTGGAGGAAAGGAGAATGACTGCTAACGAGTACAGGGTTGCTTACTGGGGTGATGGAGATGTCCTAAGCTTAAGTGCAACTCAGTGAATGCACTGGAACAAATAAGTATGACTAATGAAACCTCATATATAAGAATAAACTATGAGTTAATATGTGTAATCATAAGATGTGGAAGGCCTTTCTAAACTGAAAAACATTAAATAACATGATTAAAGTTTTTAACTAGTAAAGCATTAAAATTTCTGTATAGGGTAGAAGAAAAGCCAAAAAGCAGTAATCTAGTTTTGTTTAAGATAAGAGGGAAAGAGTGAATTAGTTGGCCTTAATAATTCAAAATGAAATAGTTTATGCCCTAACTCTTAACTTTGACTGTAACTGAGAGAAAGAATATGAATGTTTGTAAAATATAGTTATCTATAAAACACAATTCTCCTTCATATAATTTTATGTTTTTATAATTAAATTTAAGCAAAGTAATGTTTCCTATAGATAACAGTATCCCACTACGGAAATATAGGCATCTTCATTTAGCATGTAAGTTAAATGCAATAGTTTCTCATTTAAGTAAACTTAACATTTTACAAAGTAAACTTTGGATCAGCTTCAAAAGCAGAAGTACATTGGAGAAGTGTCTGTTTATGTCTTCTGCCCATTTTTTGACTTGATTATTTTTTGTGTGCTGAGTTTGAGGAGTTCTTTATAGATCTTGGATATCAGCCCTTTGTCTGTAGTGTCATTTGCAAATATCTTCTCCCATTCTGTGGGTTGCCTCTTTGTTTTGTTGACTATTTCCTTTGCTGTGCAGAAGCTTTTTATCTTGATGAAGTTCCCAAAGTGCATTTTTGCTTTTGTTTCCCTTGACTTTGGAGACTGTCTTGAAAGAAGTTGTTGTGTCCAGTGTCAGAGATGTTACTGCCTATGTTCTCCTCTACGATTTTGATGGATTCCTGTCTCACACTGAGGGCTTTCATCCATTTTGAGTTTATCTTTGTGTATGGTGTAAGAGAATGGTCGAGTTTCATTCTTCTATACATAGCTGTTCAATTTTCCCAGCACCATCTATTGAAGAGACTCTTTTTTCCACTGGATATGTTTTCCTACTTTGTCGAAGATTATTTGACCACAGAGTTGAGGGTCCATATCTGGGCTCTCTACTCTGTTCCATTCGTCTAATTGTCTGTTTTTGTGTCAGTACCATGCTGTCTTGGTGATCACAGCTTTGTAATAAAGCTTGAAATCAGGCAACATGATGCCTTCAGCTTTGTTTTCTTTTTCAACATTTCCTCAGCAAATGGCTAGCAGACATGTGAAAAAATGTTCATCATCATTAGCCATCAGGGAAATTCAAATCAAAACCACATTGAGATACCACCTTATACCAGTTAGAATGGCAAAGATTAACAAGGCAGGAAACAATAAATGTTGGAGAGGATGTAGAGAAAGGGGAACCCTCTTCCACTGTTGGTGGGAATGCAAGTTGGTGCAGCCACTTTGGAAAACAGTGTGGAGATTCCTCAAAAAATTAAAAATAGAGCTACCATATGACCTGGCAATTGCACTACTGGGTATTCACCCAAAAGATACATATATAGTGGAAAGAAGGGCCATATGTACCCCAATGTTCATAGCAGCAACGTCCACAACAGCCAAACTGTGGAAAGAGCTGAGATGGCCTTCAATAGATGAATGGATAAAGAAGATATGGTCCATATATACAATGGAATATTACTCAGTCATCAGAAGGGATGAATACCCAACTTTTGGATCAACATGGATGGGACTGGAGATTATGCTGAATGAAATAAATCAAGCAGAGTAAGTCAATTATCATATGGTTTCACTTACTTGTGGAACATAAGGAATAACATGGAGGACATTAGGAGAAGGAAAGAAAAAGTGAAGGAGGGGAAATCAGAGTGGGAGAGGAACCATGAGAGACTGTGGACTCTGAGAAACAAACTGAGGGTTTTAGAGGGATGGAGGGTGGAGGGATGGGTGAGCCTGGTGTTGGGTATTAAGGAGGGCACGTATTGCATGGAGCAGTGGGTGTTATATGTAAACAATGAATCTTGGAACACTACATCAAAAACTAATGATTTATGGTGACCTACATAACACAATTAAAAAAAAAGCAGAATTACTCTGAAACAAGAGAGTAGACTTCCTCCAGAGTCTTAAGAGTATTCTCAAATGCATTTTTAATGGAAGAATGTAAAGTGAAAGTGAGGTGCCTCTAGGCATAGAAGACTATGAAAACTTGACTCTAGATTAAGATGACTTTGGAAAAAAAAAATCATCAGAAATTAGAAATATAAACAAAAAAGTTTAAATGGGCCAAATGAGGGCGCCTGGGTGGCTCAGTTGGTTAAGCAACTGCCTTCGGCTCAGGTCATGATCCCGGAGTCCCGGGATCGAGTCCCATATCGGACTCCCGGCTCTGCGGGAAGTCTGCTTCTCCCTCTGACCTTCTCCCCTCTCATTCTCAGTCTCTTGCTCTCTAATAAATAAATAAATAAATCTTTAAAAAAAAAATGGGCCAAATGATCCTAATTTTTTTCCAGAATAAATGTGCTTTTGGAAGTATTAATACTTATGTGTGTAAATTCCCTTGAGAATGTGATTAGAATATTCCTAGTAATAGGCTATAGTCTATTTGCTCTGGCCATTTTGCTGTAGTAACTCTTTATGTAAAACTTAGTAAAGTCTTTAATCTGGAAACACACCTTGCTAGTTTTTATGAAAATAGAGAGTACTTCTGTTTACTGAAGATTTACACTATGTTTATACTAGATTACACTGTGTGTTTATTTGGTATATGAGAAAATTTTTAAGAAGTTATTTAATGAACTGTTGCTTAATTTCCTTCTATCTGGATTTGCCTGTTTATACTTTCAACTTTCTATTTTTAGAAGATGGCATGCCATAAAGTTGTTCAAGTAGCAGTATTCATATTCAAATTGCTTAGAAAATGGAATATTCCAGACAGAAGATTCATTATTCATCCATTCATTATTGTACTTAAAACCCTTTGCTTATTTTAATTTACTTATTACTCTGAACCCCTTATATAGATCATGTTCTGTATTTATTTGTTATTCTCACTAAAAAAAGATTGATAACATTATTTAGGAACAGAACAGATCAATGTCTAGAGCAGGGCAGAGCAATTTATAAAATCATGAACTTGATTTTCATTTAGTTTCTGTTTTTGATTCTGTTGTGAAGGCTAAACACAATTTGTTAGCCTAAGAACCTTTGCTTTAATTAAAGCATCATTATGTGACAGGATTCAGAGTTTCTAATCTCTGCTGGGAATAATAATATAAAATATTTAATAGGAGAATTTCAGCTTAAACTATCCTTGGCTCCTACCTACAAAACGCTGTAATAAAGAAAAGAAGACGAAGTGAATAGACAAATGAATAGAATTAAATGACAGAAAAACAGGGCCTTAATAAAAATGCAAATTTATTTTCCTTAGTGTTAGTTACCAGATAAACCTGCCTTTCATCTGTTAAAGTTATATGGAAAGTATTTCTAATAGAATACACTAGTTGACAATATAGGGAGTATCATGACATGATAAGTCCTAATAGTTTTTTTTTCTAATTCAGATACTCATTTATTGGATAGGCAAGTTTAATGGAGGCATAGCAATAGATATAGTATATTCACAAGATCTGCAAAGGAATTCCAAAAAAAATAAGAAGTCTCACAATATTTATTATATTCTAAAAATACCTCAAGAAGAAATCAAAATTGATGAAATTCATGTATATCCCTCAGGACCCCAGCTAGTCAGAGTACAAAAGCCAGGAACTTGTAACCTAAGGGATTGAGAAAGGCAGGATGATAGGAGGTTTTAGAAAGATTGTGAATGCTGTTGAGTATGGAGATACACAAGCTACACAAACTCTCTCACGGCAAGACTAGAAATAGTCATGGTAGAAGAAGTAGATGACACAAATTTAAGTCAAGTAAAACGTAAGTTAGAAGTTTAGGGAGCAGAAATGGAAAGGTCCATATAAATATATATTGTTTTCCAAATACCTAGTTGTGAATCAGGCTACTGATAACTCATATTTAATATTCTGTAGCTTATCTCCATCTGTGCTTCACTTTCCTTATTCATAAAATGGGGAAAATAATAACATCTAGTTCATGGGCTAGTTGTGAGAATTAAATGAAAATTTGAGTATGTATAAAGCATTTACATTAGTATCTAGAACATAGTATTTATGTGTCCAGTAAATGTTGCTTATGATTATTCATAATAATTTTATTATTAAAAGAACAGTAACTTAGGAGAGAAACTTCACAGTATACATTTGTGAAGCAGTATAAATTGAAAATCAATAACATATCAGCCCAAAATAGCAAAAAATTGCTGAAAATTATAGAAACTCAAAATTACTCTTGGAATTCTTTCCGAGAGGCTCTGGTAACTAATATTGCAGCCCTTAAGGAATGCAGTAAAACCAGTTTTCCTCTACTGTTGAAACAGAAGAAGGTTTGGCTAAGCACCTGATACAGTACTTTAATAATCAAATGCCAGCTTAGTCCTTCCACTAAATTAGAGTTTAGGGGAAAAAAAAGTTTGCCTTATAATTAATATTTACCAAACCAAAGGGTGCTATCTCTGCTAAGGTACTTTATTTTCAAAAACAAAGTACTAGTTAGAGAGGATACATATCCTGAAATGAGTTGTTGAATTGGTAAAAAACAAGAGATTGAATGAATTGAACATTTATTACGTCATTATTCCGAGGAGTATGACCTCATTATTTTCAGTGTTGTATATTATTGTAGACCTACTTTATAAACAGTATTTGTAGGAAAATACAGTTAATTGACTATGATGTAGAGAACACAGGAAGAATGAAAAACAAAACAACAACAAAACCCACTGTATTAATGCACACAAGTGGAATAGCTGTACGGTT
Source organism: Nasua narica (assembly GCA_028533885.1). NCBI lineage: Eukaryota > Metazoa > Chordata > Mammalia > Carnivora > Procyonidae > Nasua > Nasua narica. The sequence goes on from CM052807.1 coordinate 71,618,926, forward strand.
CTTCGTCTCACCAAGTCTCTTTCCTCAAGCACATTACATCAGAGCCACAGGACTGTAATGAACTAACTCTGCTGCCTGAAGTCATGGGTAGACTGGAGTAACAAGTTTAGCCTTGAAATCTTTAACTAGCGTGGCTCTGCCAAACACTAGGCAATGTGTTACAGTCTGGGGAGATTTGCACAACTTAGGTAGACAGGCTCAAAAAAATGACTGAGATTAAGTTTTCTGCTAGCTGTCAGAATTTGAGTTGATAGAATTATTTTGAGTTAACAGATTTTTTTTTTAAGTGAAATATTCCGGTGTCCCTAAATTCATGGATTGGATACCTTGTTCATCTATATTTCTTCTGGGTTAGACAAGAAGGATTAATTAATTGTGGAACTAATGCCTTGACTGAAGCTTCATTCTGCGATCTTTGAAAACTCCATGTGTCTGGAAGAACTTGAAGCAAATGGAGCCCACCACAAAAATAGACAAGCACACAAACAAGCAAGCAAACCAATAGGGTTATGACATGATTGTGAAGAGTTTGTGTCTTACCATATATTCTGAGAGTAGTATTTTCTTCATTGTGGGGGACTGTTCCGAACATGAGAGGCAGTGTAGGTGCCTTCCTATCCCCATCTTGTCATAACATGCCAGTAGCTCTGAAGTTCTTGACCCCATCTCAGTTACAGGGGTTCAGATAAGCACCTTCACATTTACCCAGGGTGAATGGGGCTTATACAACCAGATCAAGATCATTATTCTCCTTCCCATGTTGGAGTAGGCAGAAATGCAACTCTGTGTACCATGTTTCCTTTAGAGAAATGCTTGTTTTATAAGAATCGATTTGGACTTGACTGAGCCTGCAAAGTGTTGTTTGTTCTTGTGGAGATAGATGTTTTGGTTTGAGCCATTTCTCACAGGAGATAAAAACCTAAGTGAGATGGAAGTACATAAGGACCTCTCTATATGGAAGATCTATTAAATAGAAGCCAGAAGCTTCTGGTTCAAAACAGATGATTAGAACACATGATCCAGACTCCCTCCCACACTACCACTGACCTGATGATGCAAATATAAAAGTAAGATAATAGCAGTTACGTGACTTGAAGAGTTCAAGTGTCCAAATCCAAAATGAAGAAAAAAATATATAAAGCTATAGGAACTAAAAAGGAATTAATAGAGTAAAACCTTTTACTTAATTCACTTCAAAACATATAGTCTAATCTCAGCTTGCAGTACAGAGAATTGAAAAATTTTTGCTTCAGCTTGAATTAATCAAAGACCCTGAAGCTCTCTGAAACCAGATAAGTAGCAACCCAATCTTATTTCTAAAATTAGACAAAATGGTTTTTGCATGCTTCTGTTGTTGGGTTAGAGATCAGAACCAGGCAGAACAGGGTGCAAACATTCTGATATGGAATTGGAGATGAATGTGAAAGACAGTATTCCTCCAAAACAACTGGTAAGACTTTAATGATGGCAGGGATGAAGTGAACACACTGAGGTTCAGAAACCAAGGAGCTTGAAACTCAGACTATCCTATCAACATTTGAAGTATTGAAATAAATGATGACCCCACCTGTACTTATTAGCTAATTGTAAAAAGATTTGGAATGGGGGAGTTTAAAGCAAATTAAGTATGTGGTGCCTCAAAGGGGATTAGGTCAAACATTGTATGAGATAGAGCCTTTAAGGGGGACCCCTGTAGAAGATAGAATCTGATAATACAGATTCAGAGAAAATGATGGCCAGGGAGGAAAAGGAAGTCGGAAAATAAAGTGTTTATTTGTCGACCTAGAATTTTTGTACATTTGATAGTTTACCTAAAACTTGAATATTAAACTATCTGAAAAATTTCAGAGGCTCATTTGTTTAAGTGTCTGACTTTTGGTTTTTGCTGAGGTTGAGATCTCAGGGTGGTGAGCCCTGCATTGGGCTCCACACTCAGCACAGAGTCTGCTTGAGACTCTCCCTCTTCCTCTCCCCCTCCTACTCATGCTCTTTCTCTAAAATAAATAAATAAATATTTTTTAAAAAATTCAGTCATCTCTGGAGATACTTTTTGCACATAGTCATGGCATCTGAGAATGTATATGTAATGCATATTCTGTAGATCTATTAAAGGATAGATATGCAACATAGAATAAAACATTTAATAAACACATTCAGTAAGTTTAGTCTTATTAATGCACTAATGCATTAAATACACACCTGCATACTCATAGGAAAGAGAGTGGATCATGTCATTTGCTCATTTTAACAGATATACTAAATGTGGGAGATCGTAGTATTATACCAAACCATGGCTCAAAAAGTCAAATTCTAGTTTTTGTTCCAAGTTAAAGATCTGTATCTTATATTCTCTAAATGTAATTTTCACTTTAAAACCCATTTTTAAATGATTAAAAAGAAGTAAAAGTACACTTCTCTTCTAGGAAACTCTCTAAAGTCTTCATTTTTAAGTGTATACTCAATGACTGCCATTGTTTTGCCTGAAAAATGGACATAATTTAGTGTATCAAGTTTAATCAAAGGTATCTCAAGAGAAATGTATTCAGGATTGCTAAATTGCCTAACAGCAATTCTATGCTTGGTTTATATGTGTACTATTTTACCTAAGACATCAGAATATTCAGGGATAATCAAGATTTTGTAAGGAAAAAAGTTTTCTAGATGTATCTCAGAAAGACTGCTCTTTCACCTAAAATAGAACATACATTAGTTTACAGCTTAAATGGTAAAAGGACAGTAATTTGTAAAATACCATGAAAAAACACATTGAAATATATGTTTCATATAAGATCATATGTCCACATTTTCATTGAATATACACAAATATGAAGAGCTACCCTCCCTTGGATTAGCAGTAACAACATTACTTTTTTCTGTGAAGATTAACTTGCCTGTGTGATTCATGTAAAGACATGTGGAAATCTTATATTTGGTAATCTGTTGGTTTGCACTCTCAAAATGGAACTGTGGTAGAGCACAATGTACTGAAATCCACTTGCACAAGATGAAAGTGGAAAAAAGTTGCCCAGCAGCAGTATGTATAAGGTAAAAGCAAAAGTCACCTTTTGGATTTTAGGCAACACTACATTCGGTGTTTAGACATGGTGATAAATTTTTTTTTTAAACCAGCGAATGTGGCCATATACTGTATTAAGAGAATTATCATTTTTAGAACAGGGAAGTTTAGACTAACCCACTTTGTTTTGCCCTCCTATGTGAACAATTTTAATACATATCTTTATTGCTTAGCAAACCGGGAGATAAGTTCATGTTTATATTCTAATGGCATGGCCTTTTGATCATGTTGTAGGGAAGGATTCATGAAGTGGGCTAAAGCTGTTCAATTTCATCTGGAAAAACAATTAGATTGTTACCTCCTCAAGGGCATAGAGTATATAGCATTTGTGGTTTTTTTTGCTTTAATAGTCTGATACAGTCTAATATAGTGTATTGAGTAATTGTTTACTGAAATATTATAATTCATTTAAAATATGAAACAATGAATATTATGGTAAAATCTAGAATATATTCACAGCCATGTTTTGCATCTTAATAAGTTCACATATTTAATTATTTCTGCTTAATCTTGCAGATGTGTTTCCTTAAAGGCCTCATTGCAGGGAAGTTATAGGTGGACATTAGATAACTGCACTTCTCAAAATTCTCTCAGGTCAAGGATGTATCTTCACTTCCTAAAACACTGAAGTTTGCCCTTAAAGACATCCAGACTTCTGAAAAAGGATAGGGGACTTCCAATAGGCAACCCCACAATTCACAAGTAGATTGAACAGCGGGGAAACAGGACTTTAGTTTACGTTTAATATATGTTACATACCACAGCAGGTAACTTATTCTTATAAAACTTCCATGGAGGTGAATATCACTATTCCCATTTTTTAGTAGACAGGGGAGGGCATTTCAAAAGAATTCAAAAGAAAAAGTTACTGGGGCACCTGGGTGGCTCAGTCGGTTGGGAGGTTACCTTCAGCTCAGGTCATGCTCCCAGAGTCCTGGGATCAAGTCCCACATGGGGCTTCCAGCTCAGTGGGGGACTTGCTTCTCCTTCCGCCTCTGCCCCTCCGCCCTGCTCGTGCTCTCTCTCTCTCTGTCTCTCAAATAAACAAAATCTTAAAAAAAAAAATGGGTTACCTATTTCAAAGACAATAAATAACTTGCCATCTTATACGCCTGGTAAGTGAGAGATCAGAAGATGAAATATGTATCTGATTCACTCAGACTTTCCCTGAAGTCTTTCAGATAGTCTATCAGAAGGGGTCAATACTCAGCTAGTATGTAGCATAAGATTACTTTTCTGAAAACAGAGTCAGTTGGGACACCTGAGTGGCTCAGTTGGTTAAGTGTCTGCCTTCAGCTCAGGTCATGATCCCAGAGTCCTGGGATGAGTCTCATATCTGGCTCCTTGCTCAGCAGGGAACCTGCTTCTTTCTCTGTCTGCCGCTCCCACTGTTTGTGCTCTCTTTTTCTCTCTCTGACAAATAAATAAATAAAACCCTTAAAACAAAAACAAGAAACAGAGTCCGTGAACACGTTGGGTCTTATACTATGCTCTCCTCAGACCTTCCATTACCACCCATTAGGGTCAAGAAAAGACATAGAGAATGGATCTTAGAACCTCTTCTCCACCAAGATTACGTGGCTATGCAAAAGGGATCTTTTTTAGTTTAAAGAAATTCACTTATTTTTGCTTTTCTTGCCTTTACTTTTTGAATCAGATTTAAAAAATCAGTGCCAAGACCAATGTTACCATCTATGTTTTCTTCGAGGAGTTTTATGGTTTCAGGTTTCACATTAAGTCTTTAATCCATTTTGACTTAATTTTTGTGTATGCTGTACAATAAGGGTCAAGTTTCATTTTTTGGCATGTGGTTGTCAAGTTTTCCCAATAGCATTTATTGAAAAGACTGTCTTTTACCCACTGGATATTCTTGGATCCTTTGTCATAAATTAATTGACCATATATGTGAGGGTTTATTTTTGGGCTCTCTATTCTGTTCCATTTATCTATGTGTCTGTTTTTATGCCAATACCATACTTTTCCAATTATTGTAGCTTTATAGTATAGTTTAAAATCAGAAAGTGTGATTATCTCCAGCTATGTTTTTCTTTCTAAAGATTGCTTTGGCTGTTCAGGATCTTTTGTGGTTCCATACAAATTTTAGGATCTTTTTTGTTATAGTTGTGTGAAAAATGCCATTGGAAAAAAAAAATGCCATTGGAATTTTTATAGGGAGAGCAGTGAATCTGGATTGTTTTGAATAGTATGGACTTTTAAAAAATACTAATTTTTCCAATCCATGAGCACAAAATATCTTTACATTTATTTGTGTCTTCTTCCATTTCATTACTCAGTGTCTTACAGTTTTCACCGTACATGTCTTTCACCTTCTTGGTTAAATTTATTCCTAGGGATTTTATTCTTTTTACGGTAGAATTATAAATGGTGTTGTTTTCTTAATTTCTCTTTCTGATAATTCATTATTAGTGTATGAAACAACATATTTCTGTATATTGATTTTGTATCCTGCAACTTTACTGAATACATTTATTAGTTCCAGCAGTTTTTTGGTGGAGTCCTTAAGGTTTTCTGTATACAGTATCGTATCATCTGCAAATAGTGAGATATTTTTATATCTCTGGTATTAATCCCACTTGATCATGATGTAGGGTCCTTTTAATGTGGAATTTATTGAGGATTTTTGCATTTATGTTCATCAGGGATATTAGCCTGTAATTATCTCCTTTATTTTCATTCTTCCCTCCCTTCCTCCTTCTGTCTCCTTCCCTCTTCCTGCCTGCCCTCCTTCCTTCCTCTCTCACTCCCTTTCTTCTTTCTTTCTTTCCTCTCCCTTTCTTTCTCTCTTCCTTTCTTTTTCCTTTTGCCCTTCCTTCCTTCCTTCCTTCCTTCCTTCCCTTTATTATTTTTTTTAAAAAAGATTTTATTTATTTATTTGTTAGAAAGACAGCAAGAGATGGAACACGAACAGGAGGAGTGGGGGAGGGAGAAGTAGACTCCTCGCTGAGCAGGGGGCCTGATGCAGGACTCTATCCAAGGATTGCGGGATCATGACCTGAGCCAAAGGCAGAAGCTTAAGGACTGAGCCACCCAGGCTCAGTATCCTTGTGGTATCCTTATATACCACTAGGATACTTTGTGGTATCCTTGTCAGGTTTTGTTATTGGGGTGATGCTAGCCTCATAAAATGAGTTTGGAAGCATTCCCTCCTCTTCAATTTTTTAGAAGAGTTTGGAAAGGATATTTATTAAATCTTTGAATGTTTGTTAGAATTCACCAGTAAAACTGGCCCTGGGTTTTTATTTTGGGGACATCTTCAATTTTTGATTCAATCTCCTTTCTAGTAATCAGTCTATTCAGGTTTATCTATTTCTTCCTGATTCAGTCTTGGAAGATTGTTATGTTTCTAGGAATTTATCCATTTTTTTTCTATGTTGTCCAATTTATTGGCATATAATTATTCATAAGTCTCTTATTAACTTTGTATTTCTCTGATTTCAGTTGTAGCTTCTTTCATTTCTGAATTTATTTGAGACATCTGTCTTTTTTATTTTGTCTAGCTAACGGTTTGTCAATTTCGCTTATCTTTTCAAAGAACTAGCTCTTGGTTTTGTGAATCCTTTCTATTGTTTTTTAGTTTCTATTCCATTTATGTCTGCTCTGATCTTTATTATTTCCTCCCTTCTACTAACTTTGGGCCTTATTTCTTCTTTTTCTAGTTCATTTAGGTGTAAAGTTATTTTATTTGGGATTTTTCTTATTTCTTGAGGTAAGCCTGTATTGCTATGAACTTCTCTCCTAGAACTACTGTTGTTCCATCCCATAGCTTTTGGATTGTTATATTTCCACTTTCACTTGTCTCAAGGTATTTTTTTATTTCCCCTTTGATTTCTTTGTTGATCCATTGGTTGTTCAGTAGCATGATGCTTAATCTCCACATATTTGTGATTTTCCAGTTTCCTTCTTATAATTGATTTTTAATTTCATACCGTTATGGTTGAAGGAGATGCTTGATATGATTTCATTCGTATTGAATTTACTGAGATTTGTTTGTGAGCTAACATGATCTCTCTTGGAGAATGTTCCATGTGCACTTGAGAAGAATGTATATACTGCTGTTTTAGATGAAATGTTCTGTATGTATTTATGAAGTCCATCTGTTTTAATGTGTTTCTGAAGATTGGTGTTTACTTATTGATTTTCTGTCTAGATGATCTGTTCATTGATATAAGTGGGGTATAAAAATCCCCTACTATTATTGTATTGCTATCAATTTCTCCTTATAGGCATATGAATGTTGCTTTATATAGTTAGGTGCTCCTATGTTGGGTGCATAAATGTTTACAAATGTGATATCCTCTTGTTGGATTGACCTCTTTGTCATTATATATGCTCTTTTTTGTCTTTTAGTATAGTCTTTATTTTAAAGTCTATTTGTCTGATATAAGAATGGCTAAACCAGTTTTCATTTTCATTTGTATGGAATATCTTTTTCCATCCCTTAGACTTTCAGTCCGTGTGTTTGTCTCTCGTGTAGGCAACATATAGATGACTCTTGTTTTTTTTTTATCCATTCAGATACTCTGTGCCTTTTGCTGGAGGATTTAGACTACTTATATTTAATGGAGTTATTGATAGGTAGGTATTTATGGGCATTTTTTTATTGTTTCCTGTTTTTGTTGTTTTTTTTTCTGCTCCTTTCTTTCTTTCTTGCTCGCTTCTCTTGTTCGATGCTTTTCTTTAGTGTTATATTTTGATACCTTTCTGATCTTTTGTGTATCTACTATAGGTTTTTGCTTCATGGTTACCATGAGATTAACATAACGGTCTGCATAAATAACAATGTATTTTAAGTAGGTGATAACTTAGATTTGAATGAATTCTAAAAACTTTATATTTTTGCACCCACCATGCATTTTATATGTTTAATGTCATATTTTGCATCATTTTATTTTGTGTATCTCTTAACTGATTATTGTATTTAAACTTATGACTTTTGTCTGTTTACCTTTATACTAGCTCTATAAGTGTTTAATTCACTACCTTTACTATAAATTTGCCTTTACCAGTTAAACTTTTCTTTCATATGTGTTCATATTAGTGCCTTTTACCTTTAACATTTCTTGAAGAGCTGGTTTAATGGTGACGAACTCCTTTAGCTTTTGCTTGTCCAGAAAACTCCTTATGTCTCAATTTTGAATAATAACCTTGCTGGGTAAAGTATTCTTTACAGTTTTTTTGTTTTTGTTTTTTCTTTTCTACACTTTGAGTATATCATGGTACTTTCTCCTGGCCTCAAAAGTTTCTGCTAAAGGGGCACCTGGGTGGCTCAGTGGGTTAGGGCCTCTGCCTTCGGCTCAGGTCATGATCGAGCCCCACGTCGGGTTCTCTGCTCAGCGGGGAGCCTGCTTCCCCCTCTCTCTCTTCCTGTCTCTCTGCCTACATGTGATCTCTCTCTCTCTCTCTCTGTGTCAAATGGGTAAATAAATCTTTAAAAAATTATAAAAAAAAAATTTCTGCTAAAAACTCAGCTGATAGTCTTTTGGGGGTTCCCTTGTACATACAAGTTGTTTTTCTCTTGCTGTTTCTAAGATTCTAATTTTATCTTTAGTTTTTGATACTTTAATTGTAGTGTGTCTTGGTGTGAATTTCTTTGGGTTCCTCTTATTTGGGACACTCTGTGCCTCCTGGATTTGGATGTTTGTTTTCTTCCCCAGGTTAGGAAAGTTTGTAGCCATTATTTCTTCACATACCTTTTCTGCCCATTTCTTTCTCTCTTCTTCTGGGGACTCCTGTAATACACATGTTATTTCACTTGGTGTTGTCCCATAGATTCCTTAAGCTATCTTCGCTTTTTAAGATATATATATATATATTTTTTTTTTTATGCTGCTCTTTTTGGGTGAGTTCCACTGCCCTGTCTTCCAGGTCACTGATCCATTCTTCTCCTTTGTCTAGTTTGCTGTTGAACCCCTCTAGTGTATTTTTTAGTTTAAATATTCTGTTCTTCACCCCTGTGACTTCTGTTTCATACTTTTAATATCTTCTGTTTGTTGAAGTTCTCATTATGTTTGTCCATTTTACTCCTGAGTTTGGTAAGCATTTTAATTTGAACTGTTAAAAAGTTATTATTTTTTAAGTACAATTGATACACAATGTGGTGAGTGTTTTTATGACCATTACTTTGAATTCTTTATCAGGTAGATTATTTATATCATTTCATTAAGAACTTTTTTCGAGGTTTACTTATACTTTCATTTGGAACATATCTCTCTCTTTCCTTATTTTGCTTGACACCGTTTGTTTCTGTGTTTGAGAAGTAACTGGATTACATACAAAAGAGCTACCTTTCTCTGTTTTGATGAAGCAACTACCTCTCCCAGTTTTGATGAGTGGCCTCTTGTAGGAGGTAAAGCTTATCATTTAACCTTGCCCTCCCTCTTGGTGGTCTCTCAACCTTTGTGAATGTCTGAGTAGCCAGATTATTCTTGATAGGTCTCATTTCTTGAGACTGTGCCAAGACCTGCTGGTAGATGATTTCAGCACCTAGTTTCAGGTTGATTAGAAGCCAGATCCTCTGGCAGCAGGTTTTAAAAAATGTAAATATATCTAGTCTTATGAGACCATAGTGGTAAGCCCTGCTGCTTCCAGACCACAGAATGTGTAAGTAAGTGTCCCTTAGGTGACAGTTGCAAAAAATGAGGCTTTAGGGAAGTGTATAACCTCCTTCCTTGGAGGTATCAGGGAGCTGTGGCAAGGCCTAGGGAGGGCAAAAGAAGGTTGTTTCCCTGTCTATGTTCCCTATAGCCTTTGTAGCCTCTAGATGTGTGGCAAACCTGAAGCCTGTCCTTTAGGTTGGAGCTCCAGGACAAGAAGATAGGCCTTTTTCACAGGCAGACTAGCTGTGTGCTGCAGTCTGCTCTCTGTGTAGTACCTTGTACTACCTTGTTTCCCTGCCTATGTTCCCTGTAACCTTTGTAGCCTCTCGATATGTGGCAAACCTGAAGCCTGTCCTTTAGGTTGGAGCTCCAGGACAAGAAGATAGGCCTTTTTCACAGGCAGACTAGCTGTGTGCTGCAGTCTGCTCTCTGTGTAGTACCTTAAGCTCAGTAGCCTGCCTGGAACTGTCTTTCCAGTTGTCATAGCTCGGTGTAGAAATACAAGCTCTTCTGGCTACCAGGGCCGGGTGATCAAGGGGCATCCACCGTAGATTGTGCTCATCCGCCTGCACTCGTCCACAGGCATTAGTGAGGCTGCAGGAGAATGCTGAAGGTGGGACATGTCCACAGCTTTAGCATGCAGGGGTAGTTTGCTGGGGGCAGGATATGCTGGCAGGTTTAGTGAGGAAGGAAAGTAGTAGCGCTGGGGGTGGGGCACTATTTTTAATAAGGTTTCAGTGAGGCTGTAGAGGAAGAATGTACAATTGGCACTTGCCAGCTACTTTGTCCCCGGAGAAAGTCCCAAATGGCCCTTGTCCTTCTGGCAGATGGTTTAAGATTAGCAAATGAAGCTCTTTCATGTATAATTGTTACCTCTCAAACTGCTGCCTTTGCATCGTGCCCTGGGATGAGTGAGTCCACCCATGAGCCCCTCACAAGGAGTATCTCAGATCCTCATAGCTCTGTGGATACCCTGGTTGTAAACCTGGTTGGTTTCCAGAGTTAAGTGTTTTGGGGGCCTTATTTTTCTGGTGTAGGTCCCGAGGGTTAGGTTGGGGTGCCTACTGTGGGGCACAAACCACTCACTCCTCAGGGAGAGGCTCTGGGCCCATGAGATCCCTCCATATTGTGGTTTGCTGTTCCAGGATGGGGGTTTTGGTGAGACAGCATCTCTGCCTTTCCTACCTGTCTTAATGTGGCCCTTTTATTTGTTGTTGTGGAGGGACTGTTCAGCTAGTTTTCAATTCATCCATAATTAGCTGTCTATTTGCTGGGTCAATGGGAGGAAGTCTTCCCATTCCACCATCTTGGTCCACCTACCAAGGATAACATAGTATATGCCTGCAGAAAATTGTTTCAGTTTTCTGTGTCGAAGTTTATACAGTAGAAAAAAAAATTTTTTTTCCAGTCTACAGAGGGAAACCAGTAGAGTCAAAAGGAACCTAACTGGTTTTCCTAAAGGCATATCTGGAAAATTTGAAAAGAACAGTGCAGATCTGTGTGATGTGAATTAAGAATCAGGCTTTCAAATTGAGAATAATAAGAAATATTTCCTTTTCTGCGTCTAATGTATCAGTTTCTTAGCTCTGTTACCTTCTTTTCTTTTTACATTTACCCTCAGGAAATCACATTTATCTCTCCCATGGAAACTAAATATTCTATTGACTTCATTGCATTTAGTGTTTATGTCATCTGGCACTAGAAAAATAACAAGGAAAATACACACAATAATTTTGCTTTTAAGGAAGGAATGAATGAATGAGAATGTGTATGGATTCACAGATGGTAAAATTGTGTTCTGTCACAATCTGGACATGTAAACTAAATGTCCAAAAATATGCAGAAAATGGTTAGTTATATTAAAAGTAGTTATCTGGGTTTGCTTTATGTGGTCCTTAATTTTATTACACATGTGATATTAGCAAAGTTTGGGTAATACATGCAAAAAAGTCATTGACCTTGGAATAAGAAAACCCGAGTTATAGTTTATATTAGCTTTCTATTACTGTGTGGAAAGTAATAAAAATTTGGTTGCCTAATAATACAATTTATTATTTAACAGCTTTCATGAGTTAGGAGTCCAGGGATAGGTTAGCTGGGTTCTCTACTTAGGGTCTCACCAGGCTGAAATTAGTCATGGCTAAAATATCATCTTGGGCTCAGAGTTCTCTTCCATACTCACCGGTTGTTGGCAGAATTCAGTTCCTTGTAGCACTGAATTTTCCATTTTTTTACTGTCACCAGCTGGGAGCCACTCAGCTCCTAGAGGCCACCTTATAGTTCTTGCTATATATAGTTTCCTCTGTAGGCAGTTTACAGACTTTTTTTTTTTCCTTCTTCTACTGGAAGAATTTCTGTCTCCCTGGTTTATTTTACCTCTGATCTCTAGATCTTCTTTTAAAGTTTTTTTTTTTGTTTTTTTTTTTTTTGAGATAGAGACAGTGAGAGAGAGCATGAGAGGGGAGAAGGTCAGAGGGAGAAGCAGACTCCTCTCAGAGCCGGGAGCCCGATGTGGAACTCGATCCCAGGACTCCGGGATCATGACCTGAGCCGAAGGCCGTCGCTTAACCAACTGAGCCACTCAGGCGCCCTCTAGATCTTCTTTTAAAGAGTTCTTCTCATTTGGTCAGGCCCACCAAAGCTAGTATTCTATTCGATTAACATAAGTTAGCTTATTAAGGACCTGAATTATATCTCCAAAATTTCTTCACATGCTGTAAAGCAAAACCTCATCAAGGAAGTGATGTGTTATTTCACTCACCTGCAACTCAGATGGAGGGGATTATACAAGCATGTATGTAATGAAGTAGCAATATTGGAAACCATCTTAGAATACTGCTTACCTTGTAGCCAAATACCTATTATGTTTTATCTTTGTAACATTGAACAGTTGGCTTCTCTTACCTCTGTCTTCCCATGTGTACAATTAGGTAAATGCACTGAATAACCTCTCTAGGAAACTTCTAGCTTTGATACTCAAAAATTCCATGAAGATAGAGTCTGAAATTATTAAAAGTGATAAGGGATAGATACACATGGATTTGTGATACCCTCTGATTGTCTGGTAACAGTTTTAGGAGCTTCCCTTGGATTTGGAAAGTTGTCAGTAAGCAAGTAAATAAAGACATCAAGAGCAAGTATGTAAATGAATTCAGGGCACACATTTATTGCCTATCACCTACTCATTCAACTGCTATGGGATTCAGAGCATAACATGGGACATTAAAGTATTCATTGAACTATAATCATTATGGAAATTTAGAAATTTGAGAGGTTTGACATAGGAGGTAGTAAAACTGACTAAAACTCTAAAAGTTGAGGTATTTTTAATGGCTTCTCATCTAAAATGACAAGCTTATATTGCTATGTAATCTGTCATATTATAAAATTGTATTTCCAAGCTAATAAAATGGTTTATAAAATTTGACTTGAAATATATTAGTAGTAGTATATTAATATTAGAAAGATGTAAGACTACATAAACCATAGATGCAACAAACTTCCCTCGAGAAAGTTTAGCAGTTATGCCAGACAATGGATAGTTCTCTAATAAATTCCAGAAAGCATAAGCTCTCCCAGGGGAAAAAAGATAAAATGGAATGGGATAGTAGGTTTTCTTCTCGATCATAACCCACTTAGAGTGTTTCCAGTCTGATTTGAAACACCAGAGTTGTTCTTGAGCAATGCCTCTGAAAAGATGGTGTGTGCTTTCTTTTTGCATGATATTCCACGTACCTTTTTCAGAAGGCTTCTGGAAGAGTTTTATAGCATTAACTAAGGACAATGTGGCACTGTGTGGTACTTGAAAAATTCACAGGACTGGTCCTGGGCCAACAGATCTTATTAAGTCTGGATAGATTCATGGTAAAAAAGAAGGTACAAATCCTTCAATAACAAAGAAAACAGCAGTTATCATCAACTGGGATGTCTTTGAGGGGCTTAAATGGTGACCTGGCAACTAGCTTTGGTCCTAATCCTCTCGGGTTGAATAAGAGCTGCTAGAAAAATCCTGAGCCACTTGAAACCATTGTCCAATTTACAAAGAAACGAAATGGAGGATTGAAGAAGTAGACATAAAGGTGATGCAGGTTGCCAGGTAAATCGGCATAATGATGAACTTCCTTTATTCATGCTCCACCAGGCTGACTCTCAAAAGGGATTTGCTGTCAGACTTTCTGGCTGACTGCCATATTTATTGGTCTTGCTGCCAGATGTGTTTTGACTCGCAGAGAGGTGGAAAGCTTGAAATGCCTTACAAGTGCTGTGCTGTACTTAGAAAAGGCAGGCAGTCACAAAATGTCAGAAGCACAGTGCTACACTTCAGACTTCCCAAAGTCACCCTACCATCAGTTGGGTAACTGAATGGCATACTTTAGAAACAGTATATGAGCTCTTGCTCTAGGGTTATCCGAGATCTGGAGATTTTTGACTTTTGGTAAGGAAGGGAGTTCAATAAGTTATTCCTCTTTTTAATCTAATTGATGAAAGAATATTTAAAGAGGAGAAGAAAATGATTTTTTTTTTTTAAAGAAACTGTAAAATTGCTGCGGTGGCAGGAATAGGCACTTGGTAGGTCATAAGCTCTATTGGCAATAAAAGGAAGTCTTAAGAACTCTATTTAAATGTGGGCTCTTCTAGATCTTGTGTGACCTTCAGCAAATTAAATTACCTGCTCTGACCTTGGCTTCTATATTTAATAATAATAATCTAATAAATTATTAAATATTACATAACAAAAAAATCTTTTTATCAAGCTAGAACTGTAACCTTCCAGTGCTGCAGTTCACTTTTATTGTCTTTCATTTCTCCATAGCTCTTATCATTACAGTCATTATATACTTGCTTATTTATTTTGCTTATTTTTGTTTTTCCCTCCCCCAAGAGCTGTTAACTCCACAAGGAAAGGTAGTCTGTCTACTTTGCTAACAGCTTTATCTCTAGAGCCTAGAGATACTTAACACACTGTAAAGGTTCATATTTTTATTTGGTGAACAAATCAACTGATTCCTGTTTAATACGTGCTTGTGGAAATAAAGTGAAATGGCTTATGTAGAGAATTAAGTCTTATTTGAAGAATTAATATCCTAATTAATATTAGTCCCCCCCCTTTTTTTAATATTGTTCATAGGTCTTTTTTTCTTTTTTTCGGATTTTATTTATTTATTTGACAGAGAGAGAGCACAAATAGGCAGAGAGGCAGGCAGAGAGAGAGGGGAAAGCAGGCTCCCTGCTGAGCAGAGAGCCCGATGCGGGGCTCAGTCCCAGGACCCTGAGATCATGACCTGAGCAGAAGGCAGATGCTTAACCAACTGAGCCAGCCAGGCGCCCCTAGGTCTTTTCTTTGTAAAAGTATATAGGGATCCACCTCCCTGTCATGTCATGAGTTCTGAGAATGCAGGTACTTGTTTTATTTATCTCTATATACTCATTACCTGGCAGAGAGTTTGGCCCAATGATCAGTAACTACCCAGTGAATTAATGTGTGAATAATATTTCAGTAAGCCTACGATCATTAAATAATTGAGCAGGAAACAAACAAACACTTGAGCCATACCTGAAGACATAAAGTACATCCTTCTAGTAAACAAAGTAATATAATTATTTGCTTTCTTGGCAAAATCATCTGCAGCTGCCTTTAACTAGACACCAAGCCAGAGGCTTTGGCATTTTGCAAAACAGTACAGAATACTTTACGTCATTTTGATCTTATTTCCATTTGTGTTGATTCCATAAATATTTATCATAGTCCTTTATGTATAGTATAGGTGTTTTTCTTGTAGGAAAAGTGATCAAGACCTATTTTTGATCTGGGGATTTACTTTTTCTTCCTTTGACACTAATCTACTAGAAATCAAAATATAAGAAACAACTTTGTTCTATGAATGGCTACAATCTACCTGTCCATACTAAACTTTAATGATAACAGGAAGAAATGAAGAGCCATGGTTTCAACTACATCTATCTTTTGGTTAAAAAATACACTAGAGGAGTTAAGAAACAAATGATCATGGAGGGGGAAAAAAAGAGAGAAGGAGACAAACCTAGAAGCAGACTCTTAACTATAGAGAATAAACTGGTGGTTACCAGAGGGAAAGTGTGGGGAAGGGTTAAATAGGTAATGGGGATTAAGGAGGCCACTTGTGGTGAGCCCCAGGTATTGTATGGATGTATTGAATCACTATATTGTACACTCGAAATTAGTATTACACTGAATGTTAACTGGAATTCAAGAACTTTAAAAAAGGGATAGAAAAGAAATACACTAAAGGAGTTTCATATTCTCAGCTGGAGTTGCTGAGAGAAAATTCAAAACAGACAAAATCATAGTCTCTAAAGATCATGACAGTGTGGCTGGTATTCCAGATTATCTTGAATATAAGAAGTAGATATGTTAGCATAATGAGGAAAGCTTCAAGTTCTGTCCAGTGTTATTTCCCTCAGAGGTTCCAAGATTTGAAGATTTGGCATCAGTGAAATTGAATAGCAGTTAGAGATGAAGTTAAAGTCCAGGAGCAGAAATCTATTTGGGATAGAGTATGAGGTTAAAAGTCTATAGTATGAGGTTAAAAGCTTATAGTTTGTGAGAGAGATAAATTGGAAAATTAATAACATTTCATTTGTAGGACTACTGGAATTCTTGGCAGCTCTCTAAGAAGGAAATGGGTACAGGAAAGTTAAGCCAAATTTATCAGGACAGACACTCTAACTGGGAACAAGAGTAATTATACTTTTCCAAAGTGTTCTTTAATTCTTATAAACAACTTACACTGAGTTTGAACCTATGAAAAACCTGAAATGGGAATAAAATGGTCATAGCTTCAGCATAGACTTAATATAAGTTAAGATTCCTAAAATAAGAGGTTTATTAGCAAGTTTAAAAGATACAGACAAATCTTACATATGTAATTAGTGACAAATAGAACTGGACACAAGTCCCCAAAGAATCTGCACAAGAAAAAATTTTATGCTATTAATTTCCTAAAATCACATTTGTAAAAATTACATATTTTTATAAAAGGAAAGATAATTTTTATCCTGGAATGATTTCAAGCTACAGAAAAGTTGCAAAATTAGTACAGAAAACTTTTCTACCCAAGACAGGTAAGAGGAGATTGCTGACTTGATGGCCCATCACCACGTAACACTTCAGTGTGTCGATTCTACAAACAATATATAAAGACAATAAAACCAAGAAAATAAGAAAATTAGTTTGATACAGTATTACTGTCTAAGCCACAGACCTCATTCAGGTGTTGCCAGTTAATGTTGTTCATGGAAAAGTTAACCAGTCTCAGTCCATGTGTGTTTGTTTGTTGTGCTTATTGTCTACAACATTTTTTTAGTTTTTCTTTGAATTCTGTGATCTTGAAATGTTTGCTTATTGCATATGTAATTTTGTGGAATATTTCTCAGTTTGGGTTTACCTGATATATCATGATTACTAGTTTCAGGTTGTGTTTTTTGGCCTATTTGTCAGGCTGTGATGCTTTAGTCTTTGACTTGCATTATATTAGGTCCCATATGATTTCAGTTTTCCCGTTACTTGAGAAGCTAACTCTATCCAACTTGATTCAATCAACCGGTATCTACTAACTTTTTCCTTTGAGAGGGTACTATATTTTCTCCATTGAAGTAATAACTTGGATAAGAGGTAAATTAAGTCTGTGTAAATCCTGTTCCTTAAAAACTTATCTCCACTAATTTTTCTTAATTGAATGAGTTATTATTGTTACCTAAGGGTACATTTCTAATTCCATTATTTCTTCTACTTTTATTTGTTGCACTTTTATTACAAAAGATATCTTTCTCTTCCATTCATTCTATCCTTCATTGGTATCAGTATGAACTCATGAGTCAGTGTTTTATTCAATAGGTTATTTTGATGCACACATTATTGTAGGTGTTGTTCAGTAGGAACCTCTCTAAGGTGAATTTCGTGTCTTTTTGATGTATTTCTATCATTCTTCGATCTTTTTTCTAAGAAGCTGTGCTCCCTTTTTGTGGGGAATCATATTTAGAAAGCAAATCCAATGCTAGGTACTCATCAGTTTTAGACAGAGCTAGAAAATATATGTAGATATACATTCACATAGACTTCTCCATCACTGTTTCTCTCTACATATTTGTATGTTCAAACCCATGGTTCTAATTCTAATTCAGTATTACAGAGTTCTCCATAGTTGTATCCTTTTCCTATGTGTATCTCCTTTAGCTCTGATGATGATAAAGCTGGCTCTCAATATTCTCAATATAATTACTTACTAAATTAGTCTCTAGAATAAGAACCAGTCTCTGTTTGTCATCAATGTCTTCCCATCCCCTTTAGCATCTCCACTCTCAGATTCAACTCTGATCCTTCATGCTGGGCCTTGCCCATTTTTTACCCTTCCATCTTCCCATGTGACCCCCACTCCTCAGTAGATTGCCTATCAGCCCCCACCTTTTTTTTTTTTTTTACTGAATTAGTATGACAGAAAGGAAAGAGAGGGGGAGGTAGAAAGGATAAAAGAAAAGCAAGACTTTTCAAAATATAATTCTGTCCCTTATTCAATCTACCCTACCCTGAATTAATTTAAAATGGTCAGAATTTAGGGGCACCTGGGTGGCTCAGTGGGTTAAAGCCTCTGCCTTCAGCTCGGGTCATGATCTCAGGGTCCTGGGATTGAGCCCTGCATCGGACTCTTTGCTCAGCAGGGAGCCTGTTTCCCCCTCTCTCTCTGCCTGCCTCTCTCCTACTTGTGATCTCTCTCTCTGTCAAGTAAATAAATAAAATCTTAAAAAAAATGGTAAGAATTTAAACACACAATCCGTGATTCTTTTCTACTTGAAATTTTGCTTTACATAGCCAAATGTACAGACCCTGGGAAACCTGTGCTTACCTTGTAAATGGTTCATTTTGTTGTTACCTTCTTATACAAACAGTGGTTTTACTCGTAACCAATATGGTATCATGATTGCATATTGATTAAGATAATATCTTTCTCTTGGACTACACAAGTGAGAGCTAGATACATATCCCACTATTCTGTTTCTCTTCATCCTTTGTAACCACTGTTATCCCATCTTTTTTTTTCTTTCTTTCTTTATTTATTTTTGAGAGAGTGAGAGAGAAAGAGAGAGCAAGAGAGCATGCTCAGGGAGGGGCATAAAGGGAGGGAGAAGCAGACCCCTGCAGAGCAAGGAGCCCAATTTGGGGCTTAATCCCAGGATTCTGGGATCACAACCTGAGCAGAGGCAGAGGCTTAACCACCTGAGCTACCCAGAGTCCCTATTCCATCTTGTCTTATAAAAACATTGTCATCCTTCTGTGCTAATCTGCTTTATCCCCCCATCTCTCTTGGGATTTCTACCTGGGAATAAGCTACACAGTGAGACTGTCATTCTCAACTCCGATGGTGAGTTTACTCAAGAGAGAATATGGCTACAAAGACCTAGCTAATCATAGTAAAAACTGTTCTCCAAATGTTGAACAGTGTTCGGCCGTCCAGCTTTCAAATCCTTCCACCACATCCAGAGTGTTTCACAAAGAGCCGCTACAACTCCATATACAGACATATACCTGTGTGCACACATCCTCACATTCATCCTCACATCCTTACGTATATACATTTACAGAGATACTCTTGCTCACCTCTCATGGTTTTCATCATTCTTAAAATGATACCTTCAACATTTTGGCACTGCTAAAACCCAGCACTTTGGAATGTTAGTATATGCCATCCATTCTCAAATGCGATGCTTTTGTCCCAAAGGGGGGAAAGTAAAGGGTTGTGATGTGAAAAAAAAATTACTTTTTTATGTATGAAGCACAACTATGCTTATAGTATAAAGCATACACACACACGTTCCCATACCCACACTATATCTATGGCATTAAAATTTCATGGGAAAAGGTAATTAGGAAAAATGAATGTGTAATAAAATATTCCTTAGGGGGCAATAATGAAAAAGGTTCGAGACACGTTGCTGTATGCCTATCACTTTGAAAAAAAGTCTCTGTCATCGTCAGTGAAATAAAATGTCATTTTGTTTGGAATTTCACTTTTGCTCTGTGTCCTTCTGGCTCTGCTCTCCTATCACTTGAGGTGGGTTGAAGTATGTCTGAGAGTTACAGGTCATTTAATTCTTTAACTGGTAATAGACTAACCTTTAGATTTTATAGCTTTCAAAGACACTCCCTCTGGATAATACAGCATGGCAACTCTTGAAGAGATAGTTCTTTTTTTTTTTTTAAAGATTTTATTTATTTATTTGACAGAGGGAGAGAGAGAGCACAAGTAGGCAGAGAGGCAAGCAGAAAGAGTGGGGAAAGCAGACTCCCCACTGAGCAAAAAGCCCGACGAGGGGCTCAATCCCAGGATCTTTTTTTTTTTTTTAAGATTTTATTTATTTATTTGACAGAGAGAGATCACAAGCAGACAGAGAGGCAGGCGGCAGGGGGTGGGGTGGGGTGGGGTGAAGCAGGCTCCCTGCTGAGCAGAGAGCCCGACATGGGGCTCCATCCCAGGACCCTGAGATCATGACCTGAGCCGAAGGGAGAGGCTTTAACCCACTGAGCCACCCAGGCGCCCCTCCATCCCAGGATCTTGACCTAAACTGAAGGCAGAGGGTTTAACCCACTGAGCAACCCAGGAGCCCCATTGAAGAGGTAGTCCTATATTAAAAGTTAGTAATTCCCTAATTTAGGGATATCAAAAGTTAGTTAATTAGTAAGCTAGTTGTATGTTTATTCATGTATTTTTGTGTTTAATGGGCAGGGTTTGTTGGGAGATGCTAGCTAAGGAGATGCTAGTTGGAATCTCATATTCATTCAAAAGCTATGGGATGGTTATTAAAAGTAGCATAGCAAGTGATAATCTTATTAATATTCTAATACTCAAATCACTCCTTCATTATAGAAAACCTACAAGGCACTAAGCCAGGCTGTGAGATTATAGCTTTAAATAACACAAAGTTCCTGTTCTTGGGATTTTTATCATGTAGCAGCACATACTATGCAAACGAAACAAGCAATTACTCATCACCTACATGAGCTGACCAACATAGTCCTGCATGATATATAGAATAATAACATGTAATTTCATTACCATCTTGTCCTTATTGTAATTAATTTACATTATGTTATTCCCTTACACTATTATATCTACTATATTAAGGAAATGGGATGAAATTTACAAAGGAAATAATGTGGAATGGAAGTGCTACTGTATCTTTGTTTATAAACAGCTGTGCTGTGATACCTCTCTGTGGTCGGAGTATCATAGGACTTGATAGCTAAAAAGAATACCACTTAGTCTGTTCACAGTGTGAAGTATTTTATCTTCAGAAATATTTCCTGGGGCGCCTGGATGACTCATTTGTTAAGTGTCTGCCTTTGGCTCGGGTCATGATCCCAGGGTTCTTGCTCAGTGGGAAGCCTGTTTCTCCCTTTCCCACTCCCCCTGCTTGTGTTTCTTTTCACTGTCTCTTTCTCTCTGACAAAATAAATTTTTAAAAAAATCTTTAAAAAAATATTTCCTTATAGCACTATAAGGAGCTGTTTGCTTGAATATCCATCAAACCAGCTTCTAGTACTACAGCAGGGGGGGGACAGGTGGGCAGAGGGCAGTTATCTGTGCTTTGAAAAACAAAAGAAAGAAGGTTGTATTCTGCACCAAGACTAAAGTAATATACAATAGGCAGTAATCAGATAAACTCTGGACCTAAAGCAATGTTGGGCTAAAGAATAAACATATTTTTGTCATTTTTCAGAGTTTAGAAGATTATGATGGACATAGGGCTCAGAGAGCCAAAATTTGTTGAACTTTTAAGGGTGACCGAAACAAATTTCTCAAAATGCTTTGTGGAACTAGGAGAGTCAGAAAAGACTTGAGGCATATAGTTCCTCGTTGTAACATGATTCAGAGGGTGGTTTCACTTCTAGACTTATTGTTTTGGGATACAATAGGAGATCTAGGAATACCTATTATGCATGAAAAGTATTTTTCTTCTATATATTCTGCTCATCTCTATGGTTGGTAAAAAAGCTGATTCTTTTTTATTGGTGATTGAAAATTATGTAAGAAGAATTTTGATCTATAATTTTATAAATGGGAAATGGCAGTGAACAGTGCCAATCTGGATAGGAACAGTGAACCCTCTGACATATAAAATTGAATGGCATCTGAAAAACCTTCGCTCTAAACAATTCGAGCATATGTAATTGGAATCTGGTTTTATCAAGGCTCATAGCAGTGAGTACTAAAAATGACTTAATAGCTATAGAAATTGAATAATATAAGTAGATCTTTTTTTTAAAGATTTTTTTATTTATTTCAGAAAGAGAGAGAGAGCGCGTGCGTATGCATGGGGGAGGGGAAGAGGGAGAGGAAGAGGCAGAGGGAGAAGCAGACTCCCTGCCAAGCAGGGAGCCCCATGCGGGGTTAGATCCCAGGACCCCAGGATGATGATCCAAGCCGAAGGCAGACACTCAACCGGCTGAGCCACTAATTTAGGTGCCCCTAAATTAGTAGATCTTTTAGAAATTAAAATTAGTTCTTAACATTTCATTAGGACACCGGTCCCATGAAATTTCACCCAGTTTCAGGTAGATAATTGTGTCTTTAATATTAATGAATTCACATAAGAGCTTTTAAACACTGCATAATACTATTATTTTAAAACCTTTCCTTTAAATTGATGGACCATGAATAAATGCATCAATAAAATAAGTAATTCACTGACAAATAAACAAAAGAGATTAGAGTTGTAATTACAGAAACTTTATATTCCCTTATAATTATTATATAATTATATACACAGAGAGAAAGAGAGAGAAGACCGTTTTAACATTCACAGGAACTCTACTAACTTCTGAAATTGGTGATTATCACGGGAATAATATTTTGCATTTTCAGGGGAAGGTGTCCCTTTTCAGGAGCTCTTTAGTCAATATCAGGTACATTTCCAGAGTCCTAGGTACAAAGTCTTCTTCAAGACATAACAACAAGTAGATTAAATGAGTATGTAAGTTATTGCTGTGAATTCAATATCCTTAACTCTTAAACAAAATTACTCTTAGTATAGCCAATCTTAGAAACTGGCTATAGAACTCTAGCCATTATGATAGGGTGAGCTGATATGGAAAGAATCATCTTATGTTTTTAAACACATACAGATGTTGGATAAAATAAAAAAATTTTTTAAAGTGTGTATACATGAGTTTGATACCTTCTGTTAGAAATGAACAAGAGATTAATAGCCAGTAATTTGTCATCTTACAGTGTCACAAAAGCCCCATAAAGAGAAAGAGAAGTCAGGCTTTGTGTTATAAATAATTAGCTGAGCTAGAGCTTTATTATCTGCATAAAGACAAAAGCAATGAAGAATGGGAACTTGAGAAGAAAAAGGAAAACACACCGATTCATTATTTTAGAAAACAGCAAAATGGTTTGCCGATTTTTTTGACTTTAGGTGAAAACTTTCTTTGAAAAATTGGAACTTCATGCTAGCACCTTGCTATAGGGTCCAAATTCATATGGCCAAAGTAGCGAGGGGCATCAGCTGAGAAGTCAGTATATAAACACTTACCCAGACCCATAGGGCCTTGATGGTGGTGAATGCAGAATGGTCCTCAGGAGGGCATCCTGCAGTCCAGAACACACAGTGACCCCATGGAAAGTCATGTCTGCTGAGGATATGTAAACTCCAACTCAAAGACCTCAACACATGGCAAAGAAATGACCTGTCCCAGAGAGTGGAGGGTGAAAAAAATTGGTGACTCGTATCTTGAAATGTAGACATAAAAAAAACGTGAAAGGTTCAAAACAAGTAACTTACCTCAAAGGAGAAAGAAAAATGCAGGCAGATTCAAAAAAGAATCAAATAGAAATTATAGAAATGAAAACCATAGTTATTGAAATTAACAATAAAAGAAAACCTCAAGATATGGTTTGAATTGTTGAGTAGCCATAGTTGTATAAAGAATTATTGAACTGTAAAAACACTTCAAGCTCACATCAGCATAGCAGTGGTACTAGAAAAGATAATTTAGACATGCAGGAAGAAGGAAAAAATCTAAGAAATAATAAAAAGGATGGGGCAAAAATATATTTCCAGTAATTAAGGACTTGGACTTTAGGTAATTTTTATGAGAGGATAGTATTGATTGCTTTTTTTTATTTTTTTGACTGCTTCCCTCCAGAAACAACCACTGTCCTGACTTTCTTATGTTCTCTGTGATTTTTTCTTAGTTTTTATATTGCTTAATTTTTCTTCCTTTTGAATTTCTTTTTAAAAAATTTTTATTTAAATTCTGATTGGCTAACATAGAGTACAATATTGATTTCAGGAGTAGAATTCAGTGATTCGTTACTTATAACACCTAAGTGTTCATCATATCAAGTATGCTCCTTAATATCCATCACAACCCACCTCCCACCCACCTCCCTCTATCAACCCTCAGTTTGTTCTCTGTAGTTAAGTGGCTCTTGTGATTTGTTTCCTTATCTCTTCTTTTTCTTTTTTTTCCTCCCCCTTGCCATTTGTTCTGTTTTGTTTCTTAACTTCCACATATCAGAGAAATTATATAGTATTTTTCTTTCTTTGATTGACTTATTATCAGTTAGCATGATACACTGTATTCCATCCATGTCATTGCAAATGGCAAGATTTCATTCTTTTTGATGGCTGCGTAATATTCCACTACAAGTATGTAGCTATAGTGGTGATTTCTGACAGAAAATAGATCAAAGTATTTTTAGGTCATTCAAAAACTTTTAAATATTTTATTCATTTATTTTAGGGAGAGATAGCATGAGCAGGGGGAGGAGCAAAGAGGGAGGGAAAAGAGGGGAGAGAATCCCAAGCAGACCCTGCCCTAAGCCTGGAACCCAACTTGCGGCTCTATCTCATGACCCCGAGAACATGACCTGAGCCAAAGCCAAGTGTCAGATGTTTAACCTACTGAGCTACCCAAGCTCCCCTAAGGTCATTCAAATTTAATTCAAGGAAAAGCAAAATGCCGTCTGCCTGCTTCTAATAATTTTTAATTGGCTTTGCCTTTAAATAAAATCTTCATAAAATAATCACACGTATCATTTCTAAATGTCTTACTATATGCTAAACATGTCACTAAGCACTTCACATTTATTTATCTCCCTCAGTCCTGGTAACATCAACATGAGATAGGTACCATTTTTGTCCAGCTTTATTAAAGCAAAGGTAACTTAGGAAAACAAAGGTTTAGAGGGAGTTAAGTAACTTGCAAAAGCTTTAGACAATTCAGAGGTGGAATGTAGATTCCAACTGTAATTATCTGGCTCCAGCCCATGTTCTTAGCAACTGTCCTACACTGCACATTTTAAAAGAGTGGAATTTCAGGTTTTCATATAATGAAGAGAAGAATTTTGAAGCAAACTGAAAAGAAACCTTCCTTACCAAAATCTTTTCTT
Organism: Nasua narica; assembly: GCA_028533885.1. NCBI lineage: Eukaryota > Metazoa > Chordata > Mammalia > Carnivora > Procyonidae > Nasua > Nasua narica. The sequence continues at coordinate 71,644,050 of CM052807.1, forward strand.
TTTAAGATTTTATTTATTTGAGAGAGAGAAAGTGAAAGAGAGCATGAGAAAAGAGAAGGTCATAGGGAGAGGCAGACTTCCTGCGGAGCTAGGAGCCCGATGCGGGACTCAATCCCGGGACTCCAGGATCATGACCTGAGCTGAAGGCAGTTGCTCAACCAACTGACCCACCCAGGCGCCCCTTACCAAAATTGTTTAGACAAAATTCTTAAATCATTGCTTTTTAAAATACAGATATCCTCCCCAAATTACCATGGTTTTAATGGTTTTGTTTACCCAACACCTGAACCCCTTTCTGAAGCTTTCAATATGTGATCCAGAGGGTCATTCCCTTTAAATCAGTCCAATAACCTTGACAATTAAAAGAGACAAATGTTTTTTATTGTGACAGATCAAAAACCACTAAACTTCTGTTATAAAACCCTCTGCCTTCTACCTCGCCGTAGTATCCAAAATCTGTTGACAGTAACTGACTTCTTTCAATTTTTAAGACTTGCATGATTTTCATACTCAAAGGACAAAATAAATAAGGAGAGTAATGGATTTTAAGCTGCAGACTAAAAAGCATCCATGAATTCAAATAATATGAAAAATTATTGGATAAATGAATAAATGTGGGAAAAGGGATCGCTCTCTCTTGTCATAGGCTTCCCAAACCACCATTAGGCAAACAGCACAGTACTAATTGCCACAGGCAAGAATCAACAATGGCCGGTACATTAGTGGATTAAAGTATAAGAAATAGGATATTGCAGTTTTTAGTGTTTCCGCATAAGAATTTTATTAATTACGAGGAGAAAGATAGTAACTTTATACTGGAAAACCTAGAAGACACTGCTTTAATCAAGTATTAATGTTCACATCACCTGTAGTAAGATACATCTTCATTGTGTACCTCCTGATATGATGCATTCAGAAGGCCATCAATTACTTTTAGGGTAGTTTAGTCAAAAAATACAGAACTTTAAGAAGACAAAGAAAACCTGGCAAATAAATGAAATCTGGGACCCCAGATTGAAACCTGGAACCAGGAAAAGAATGCTAGTGGGTAATTCCAATAGATTAGTTGATTGTATTGAGTCAATGTTGATTTAATTGTTTCAATAATTATACTATGTTAAATATTTTCTGTAAGTCTAAAATTATTTAAAAGGAAAAGTTAATAAAAGATAATCATATACTTGGCTGTTTGCATTTGGTTGGAAAATATTTGCTATTTGGTAAAGAATTCTTTCCCTCCCGTGAACCTATGAATTTTCTGTTCTTCATTAACTTACTTTCTTTGTCTTGAAATGCACACATGCGTGGGTGCGTGTGCGCACACGCACACACACACACACACACACACACACACACATTATTTGCTGTCCTTATGTATTTTTCCAAGAGAAAGTTTATTAAACTTTATTAAATAAATAATGACTGCTGTTCACGTTAGATCATACCTCTGTAGAGTTGCCTAAATAAGAAGCAATGTGGTTTGAATCTATGTTTGTAGATGTTCTAGCACAGTAGTTTTCAACTGGGCAAAATTTTGTCTTATGGGAAATTTGGCAGTTTCTGAAGACGGTTTGTTATGACCAGGGGAGTGCTATTGACATCTATGGATGCTGTTTTTTTGTCATTGTTGTTGTTTGTTTTTTAGTGGGTTTTTTCCCCCAAATATGTTTATTTTAATTTTTCAGTGTTACAAGATTGTTCATGTACCACACCCAGTGCTCCAGGCAATACGTGCCCTTTTCAATACCCACCACCAGGCTCGCCCGCCCCCCCACCCCCACCCCTCCAAAACCCTCAGTTTGTTGCTCAGAGTCCACAGTCTTTCCTGGTTCATCACCCCCTCCGATTTCCCCCATTCATCCTTCCCTTCTTTCTCACAATGCCCTCCATGATTTTCTTTATTCTCATTTACGTGTGGAGTATAAAGAAAATCATGGAGGGCTTTGTGGGGTTTTTTTGATGCTGTTAAAGATCCCATGAATGCTGCACTTGGCTGGCTTAGTCAGAAGAGCATGTGACTCTTGATCTTGGGGTGGTTAAGTTCAAACCCCATGTTGGGTGTAGAGATTACTTAAAAGTAAATAAATAGGGTGCCTGGGTGGCTCAGTTGGTTGAGCAACTGCCTTCGGCTCAGGTCATGATCCTTGAGTTCCGGGATTGAGTCCCACATTGGGCTCCCAGCTCCACGGGGAGTCTGCTTCTTCCTCTAACCTTCTCTCTTCTCATGCTCTCTCTCACTTTCTCTGTCTCTCAAATGAATGAATGAATGAATGAATAAATAAATAAATAAATAAATTAACCAAAAAAAGGTAAATAAATAAACTTAAAAAAAATCCTACGATTCACGGTATAACCCCCACAGCAAATAATTACCCCATCTTTCAGTAGTGCCAAGGTGGAAAAACTCTGCTTTGGTCAGTGATTATTTAACCCTTTGAGGTGCTCCATGTGGCCCCAGAATTGATTGTATGCATGATATGGATTCTTTATTGTTTGTCATGCCATCTGTATATGTCATGCCGTCTCAAATATATGTACCAAATTTAGTAAGAAGCATACAACTGTTTTTGTGTGGTGTGCAAACAGAAAATTAGCATAAATGTAATTGAATTTGTGTTGAAAAATAATACAGGTAACTTAGCCTGTGTGAACATTCTGCTTTTATCTCTTTTTCTTTGCTTTTTCTTTTTTATGTTTTTCCCCCAAAACACACTCCTTGCATTTCAGCAGATACAGTGTTGCAAACCAACATCTTGAAAGCTGCATTCAGAGCAGAAATACTGGTTGCCACTTCACTCTCTCCATTTCAGTGACTTTAAGGTTTTTGCTTACTGACTAGCAAAAGTCAACCTCTTTAAAAAAGAGTTTTCTGTTCTTCTGATTTTTTATAAGCTTAGATACGCCCTCTTCCAGTACAAATGCAAGCAGTTCTTTAAAATAGGCCTCTTAGGGGGTTCCTGGGTGGTTTAGTAGGTTAAGCATCTGCCTTCCTCTCAAGTCATGATCCCAGAGTTCTGGGATCCAGCCTGAGCCCTGCATCCTACATCCTGCATCTAGCTTCCTGCTCAGCAGGGAGCCTGCTTCTCCATCTCCCTCTGCCCCTGCTTGTGTGCTCTTTCTCTCTCTCTCTTTCTAATAAATAAAATCTGTAAAAAATAAAAGACCTCTTAGAAGACTGCAAAACAGTCACTGTGATTATGATTTTTTATTTGTATTCTGCCCTTGCTATGGATTAGCAGTATGTCCATAGGAAGATTAACTCTCATGCTATATTTTCCTCACATATAAAATTAAAACCATAAAATTCTCATTTCTTAAGGTTGTTGTTTGGATTAGCTGTAAATCCTGTAGAATACTGCCTGGCGCATTAAAATCTCCATTTGAATTTCTGTATTATTATTATTATTTTATTATTATTCAAAAGGAGGCTACTCTTTGTGGAATAGCTGGGATTGAATTTAAGGCACAAGGAATCTCTCCAAGTCTGGTTCATTCACAATGTCCTGGGGTCTGCATAGACAAACATGTAAAACTGATAGGTTTTGCCTTAGGTCATTAGGGACCTTCTGTATCTCTTCTTAGTGGAGACTTTTTTCCTGTAAGAATTTTTCATCAGTTTTCCTCATTTTTTCCCCCAGGTCCCTGGTTCTGGCCTCACAGGGCCTTTCCTACAGACAGATATACTTAATCACTAACAGTAGATAGTGCCTTTTGATGTTAAAGCTAAAATGTATGGTAATCATGGAGATATTTTGGGTAATTTCATATAAGAATTGATCTAAAATTTATGACTGCATGAAATTTGAACCATAAAATATCTTTAAAGATTTGTTCCCATATTATTTTGTATTTGTTTCAAAGCTGACCATCTGGGATCTTCCTTCTGCCTAGAAATAACCTCCATTTACCCATTTCTAAACCGAGACATTTACTTGGGGAACCTGAGTCTCTAAAATGTGATCTTGTTTTAAATGCTGTAATTAAAATGCAATTATTCTTGTCTAAAATGGGATATATCAACTAAATGCATGCACTTTTGTTCTGTATGTTACATTCAGAATGAAATCAAAAGCTTCTTTTAAAAGCTGAGCCCCTTTCTATTTTTATAACTCTAAATACATTATTTTCTTTGCATTTTGACTTGCTTTTGTTACATAACTTGATAGACTATAATGACTATCATTTTCATTAGAAGTTTAGAGAATTGTATAATTTAAAATATGCTCTTAAATTAGGACAGGTTTTTAAAGTTTAAGTTTTTTTCTTTTCCTTCTCATTTTTGCTTTTTTAGTCTCATTGTGCACACTAGAGAATTAAGCAGAAAGACATAATGTAGTACATGTGAAACCAATGCCACAATTATTACCACTTTTTATAGAAGTAAAGGAGATACTCTGTTCAATGATGCCTCTCAAAAGAACCTTAAAATCTTTTAAGTGTTGTTAATAAACCTACTATGCAAAATGCTTAAAAATTATGCCTTGCTTAATATGCAAAGAAGTACTGTCTTAGCTGCTAATGACTATAGAGAGGTGAGAAATGTATTTCTCACAGTTCTAGAGACTACACGTCAGAGATTGGGATGCCAGGACTACGTTGGTTCTGGTGAGAGCACACTTCTGGACTACCAACTCCTCGTTGTATATTCACCTGGCAAAAGGGAGTGAGCTGGCTCTGAAGCCTTTTCTTATAAAGGCTCTAATCCCATTCATCAGAGCCCCACCTTTATGATTTAATTACCTCCCAGTGGCCCCCACCTTCAAAATCATCACTTTGGGATTAGGACTTCAACATATGAATGAGGCAGGGAAGTTACATAACTATTGAGTCCGTTGCAAATAGATTATGCAAAATATTGTGGTAAGGCACAGTTTCCTTTACCATGAACTTAGGTACTGGAATTGGAAAATGTCTATCTGAATTTTAATAAGCAAAAGAAAGGGGATTTAATGTTTTTCTAAAGTGTGCCAATAATATTATATTTGGAGATTTAATGTTTTGGGGATTTAAAAATTAATATTTGGGGATTTAATGTTTTTCTAAAGTGTGCCAATCAGGAACTAATGGGTTATCATGGAAAGTACAATTTTTTTGTACTTGGCATAATGTTTTTCATTGTTGTAAATTTTTGCCCAACTTCCTGCTTGAGTAATTTGTGAAGACTACATAAACTTTCTGAAAGTATCTGAGAAAGTATTAAGTAACAAAGAAGTAAAATGAGGCTAAACCTTATCTATCCATCTCTCCCTCACTCCCTCCATCCATCTGTCCATCCATCTCTATAGCTATCTACCTAGCTTAATTAAGTTTTGTAGAGCACTCTCTATAATCCTAGGTAGCCATATGTTTATTCTGTGTGAAATCTGCTCTCTGAGGGTAGTAAGGACCCTGTGCCACATTTATATAATACATAGCTGTCACATTTGGGTCATGTATTTATCTAGGCATATGTTCTGATTTGGTGTGCCCAAAATGATAATTCAGTTAGACATACAAACATCCACCTCAGACACATCCACCTCACTTTTTAAAAAGTTTTTATTTTAATTCCAGTTAGTTAACATACAGTGTAATATTAGTTTCAAGTGAACAATACAGTGATTCGGCAATTCCATTTATTACCTGGTGCTCATCATGACAAGTGTCCCTTAATCCCCATCACTTATTTAACCCATCCCCGTACCTACCTTCCCCCTGGTAACCATCAGTTGTCTGTAGATAAGAGTCTGTTTCTTGGTATTTCTCTCTCTTGCTCTCTCTCTCTCCTTCCCTTTGCTCCTTTGTCTTATTTCTTATATATGAGTGAAATCATATGGTATTTGTCTTTTTATGACTGACTTATTTTACTTACCATTATACTCTCTGGCTCTTGCCATTTGTCATTTGCCATTTGTCATTTGCCATTTAATTCTTTTTTATAGCTGAATAATATTCTGTTGTAGATATGTACCACTTCTTTATCCATTCATCAATCGATGGACACTTGGGCTGCTATAAATATAGGGGTGCAGGTATGCCTTTGAATTAGTGTTTTGTATTCTTTGAGTGAATACCCAGGAGTGCAATTGCTTGTAGGGTAGTTCTATTTTTCACTTTTTGAGGAACCTTCATACTGTTTCCCACAGTGGCTGCACTAGTTTGCATTCCCAACGGTGCAAGAGGGTTCCCCTTTCTCTACATCCTCGCCGACACCTGTTGTTTTTTGTTTTTCTGATTTTAGCCATTCTGACAGGTATGAGATATCTCATTGTGGTTTTAATATGCATTTCCACAATGATGAGTGTTGTTGAGCATCTTTTCATATGTCTATTTGCTATCTGGATATCTTCGTTGGGACCCTGGAATCACCACCTGAGCTAAAGACAGGTGCTTAACTGATTGAGCCACCCCCACACTCCTACCCTCCTCTTGTCGATGTGATGTATCACATTGATTGATTTGTGAATATTGAACCACCCTTGCAACACATGAGTATATCCCACTTGATCGTGATGAATGACTTTTTTTAAAGATTTTATTTATTTATTTGACATAGAGAGAGAGCACAAGTAGGCAGAGAGGCAGGCAGAGAGAGGGGGAAGCAGCCTCTCCACTGAGCAGAGAGCCTGATGTGTGACTCGATCCCAGGACCCTGAGATCATGACCTGAGCCGAAGGCAGAGGTGCCCAGGCGCCCCATGATGAATGATTTTTTTAATATATTGTTGGATTCAGTTTGCTAATATTTTGTTGAGAATTTCTGCATCTGTGTTCATCAGGGATTTTGGCTTGTGGTTCCCTTTTTTAGTGGTCTCTTTATCTGGTTTTGGTGCAGAGTAATGCTGGCCTCATAGAATGAATTTGGAAGTTTTTCTTCCTCCTCGTTTTTTGGGGGAATAGTTTCAGAAGAATAGATCTTAACTCTTCTTTAAATGCTTGGTAGAATTCACCTGTGAAACCATCTGGTCCAGGACTTTTGTTTCTTGGGAGTTTTTTTGATTACTGAGTCAATTTCTTTGCTGGTTCTTGATTTGTTTAAATTTTCTCTTTCTTTCTGTTTTAGTTTCGGTAAGTTATGTTTCTAGGAATTTATGTAGAATTTTTTTAGGTTGTCCAGTTTCTTGGCATATAGTTTTCATAATATTCTCTTATGATTAATTGTATTTCTATGGTGTTGGTTGTTATTTCTGTCTCTCTTTGCCATTTTATTTATTTGGATCCTAATCTCTTTTTTTCTTGATAAGTCTGGCTAGAGATATATCAATTTTAATTGTTTTCCCCAAAGATTCAACTCCTAGTTTCATTGATCTGATTTATTTTTTTAGTCTTTATGTAATTTATTTCTGCTCTGATCTTTTTTTTTTTTTTTCATTTTATTTATTTATTTGAGAGAGAGAGTAGGAGACAGAGCAAGGGGAAGGAGCAGAGGGAGAAAGAGAATCAGGCTCCATGATGAGTAGGGAGTCCAATGTGGGGCTCAGTCCCGGGCCCCCAGGATCGTGACCTGGGCCAAAGGCAGGTCAGGTTTATTAACTGACTAAGCCACCCAGGATCCCCAAATATCTGCTCTAATCTTTATAATTTCCTTCCTTCTGCTGGTTTTACATTCTGTTTTTTGTTTGTTTTCTAGCTCATTTAGGTGTATGGTTAGGTTGTTTGAGATTTTTCTTGCTTCTTGAGGTAGGCCTGTACTACTATAAACTTCCCTCATAGAACTGTTTTTGCTGTATCCTAAAGGTTTTGAACCAATATATTTTCATTTTCATTTAAGTATCTTTTAGTTTCTTTTTTCTATTTCCTGGTTGGCCCATTCATTGTTGAGTATCATGTTATTTAACCTCCATGTACTTGTGATTTTTCCAGATTTTTCTTATGATTGACTTCTAGTTTCATAGCCTTGTGGTCAGAAAAGACACATTGTATCACTTTGATCTTTTTTAATTTGTTGAGGTTTGTTTGTGACCTAATATGTGGCGCATTCTGGAGAATGTTTCATGTGCAATTGATAAGAATGTGTAATCTGCTGTTTTTAGGATGGAATGTTCCAAATATATTAGTTTAATCCACTTTGTTCAGTGTATCATTCAAAGCTATTGTTTCCTTGTTGATTTTCTGTTTAGATGATCTTTTGATATAAGCAGGGTGTTAGAGTCTCTTATTGTTGTTATGTTATTATTGATTAATTTCTTTATGGTTGTTATTTACTGTTTTATGTATTTGAACGCTCCCATGTTGGATGCATAAATATTTACAATTGTTATATTGTCTTTTTTATAGTCTTTGTTTTAAAGTTTAGTTTTTCCGATATAAGTATTGCTATTCCAGTTTTCTTTTGACATCCACCTGCATGATAAATGTTTCTGTGCTCCCTTACTTTCAACATGCAGTTCTCTTTAGGTATAAAATGAGTCTTTGTAAGCAGCATATAGATGAGTCTTGTTTTGTTTGTTTTGTTTTGTTTTTTCTGCTTTCTGCCCCCATGTCTTTTGATTGGAACATTTAGTCCATTTACATTCAAAGTAATTATTGATAGATGGGTATTTATTGCCATTTTATTACCCATTTTGTGCTTGTTTCTGAAGATTTTCTCTGATCCTTTCTTGTCTTTCTTTCATGGGTTCTGCTGATTTTCTTTAGTGATATATTTGGATTTCTTTCTCTTTATACTTTGCATATTTATTAGTGGTTTCTGATTTGTGGTTACCATTAGGTTTTAAATAACCTCTTATGTAGATAGCAGTATATATTAAATTGATGGTCATTTAAGTTTGAAACCATCTTTATTCCTTTCGTCACATCTTAGATATATGTAGTCATATTTTACTCCTTTTATATTGTGAGTTTCTTGACTTATATTTTACAGTATTCATTTTTACTGCTTTTGTGTTTCCTACCTTCATACTGTCACTTTTGGTCTTTCCTTTCCACTTAGAGTCTCCTTTAATATTTATTACAGGACTGGTGTGGTGATCATGATCTCATTTAATTTTTGTTTGTCTGGGAAACCCTTGATCTCTCTGTCTATTCTGAATGATAGCCTTGCTGGATAGAATATCCTTGGCTGTAGATTTCTCCTATTAAGCACTTTGAATATATTATGCCATTCTCATCTGTCTTGGAAAGTTTCTGCTGGAAAATCCCCTGATAACCTTATGGGGTTTCTCTTGTATGTTACTGACTTCTTTCTTACTTTTTTTATTTTTTTTTATTTTTTAAGATTTACTGATTTATTTTAGAGAGAGAGAGCATGCAAGTGAGTGGGGGGAGGGGTAGTGGGAGAGAATCCTCAAGCAGACCCTCCACTGAGTGTGGAGCCCGACATAGTGCTTGATTCCATGACCCATGAGATCATGACCTGAGCCAAAAATAAGCCAACGCCCAACCTACTGATCCAACTGTCTTCTTTTGTCTTGCTTCTTTTAAGATTTTTTTTTTTTTGTCTGTCACTGTATTTTGCCATTTTACTCATAATGTCTTGGTGTGGTTCTGTTTAGTTGATTTTGTTGTGGGTTCTCTGTGCGTCCTGGATCTGGATATCTGTTTCCTTCCTCAGGTTAGAGGACTTTTTGGCTATTATCTTTTCTATAAATTTTCTGCTCCATTTTCTCTCTCTTCCTCTGGGACTCCTATAATGTGAATGTTACTATGTTTGATGGAGTTACTGAGTTCCCTAAGCCCGTTCTCATTTGGATAATTCTTTTTTCTCTTTTGTTCATCTTGCTTACTTTGCCTGTCTTCTAGGTTATTAATTTGTCCCTCTGTTTCTTCTAGCCTGCTATTCATTGCATCAAGCATGTTTCTAACTCACTTATTTCACTCTTCATCTCTGGTTAGTTCTTTTTTTTTTTTAATCTCTGTGTTAAGGGTTTCACTGATGTCTTTTACTCTTTTATCAAGTCTGTTGAGTATCCTTAGAATCATTGCTTTAAATACTATTTCAGGAATGTTACTTATATCTGTTTCACTTAGATCTTTGGCTGTAGCCCTGTCCTCTTCTTTCATTTGGGATAAATTTCTCTGTCTTCTGTTTTTTCTATATTTCTGTGCCTATTTCTTTGTGTTAGGGAAGTAATCTAGGTCTTCTGTTCTTGAAGATAATGGCCTTATGGAGAAGTTCTGTAGTGTCCTACCATGTAGTGTCCCCTGATCCCAGGACGTGGTGCTTCTGGTAGTGTCTCTACTATGTGCTGCATGTGCTCTGTTTTGTCCTGGCCACTTTATCCTTCAGGCCAGATGCCTACAAAGGCTCTCTTTGCCTGTTATGGGCAGTGTTTGGTCCCTGGCCTGAAGGGTGGCATATTTTAACTAGATGTGCTCTAGTTTGCATGTGGAATGAAACCTGTCACCACTACCATCAGCTGGAACCAAGGCTCTGCAAAACTCCCATGTTGGGAGATGTGGTGTGAGCAGGAGTAAGCCTGTCTTCTGGGGCAGAGGGCCAACACTGGTAGTGAGACAAGTATGACTGGGAAGGGTGGTTCTACTGGAGCATGGAGGGCAGGACTTAATGTAAGCAAGTTAGGTGTCTGGTATTGGCACTGCACTAGTTCCCACAGGTTGCCCTGTGATTATACTGAGGTACGGGAGAGGAAAATGGCATCTGCCAGTTCCTTTGTTCCCAGAGAGGTCACTCTGTGAATGCTGCCTCTCAGGAAAGGGCTCTGAGATGAGCAAGTAACCTACCCACTGTGTGCCCCAGGCACTCTTCAGATCTCTCTTTCTAGGTTTTATGTCCCTGGGACATTTGCCCTGCCTTCTCTCTAAGAGCAACCCCAGTACCTTTGGGTTCTCCTTGAGCCAAGCCCCCGAACCTTTAGAAATCCAGGCTTTATGCTCCAATGGTTGCAAGAACTTATGAAATTTGGCTGCCCTTGCTTTCTAAGGTAAATGCTATGGGGATTTGTTTTCCCCATGTATTCCCCTGTGTTAGTCTGTCTCTTTCCCGTACGCATGACCTTGACTCCTTCCGAGCCTCAGCAGCTATTATCTGTTTCTCACTCGAATTGCATTTCTGCACTTCCTACCTTCTTCAAAGTGGGCTCTTCTCTACCTTTAGTTGTGGAGTTCTGCCAGTATTCAGGTCAATTTCTGGGTTTTTTAGGATGATTTGACAGTTATCTATTATATTCAGGGGAGGAGATGAGCCTTGGGTCCTCCTACTGTGCTGTTACCTACCCCCTAAATCATCAATGTCACTTTTTCAATAATCATAACTAACATATATTGAGTTCTCACTATGTACCAGACACTATCCTAGGGTTTTATAGAATAAATTTGTTTAATTCTTAGAGCAGTCCTAAAAATTAGGTATTTCTTTCATTCCATTTTAGCATGGAGAAGTTAAGTCAGTTGCCAATAGCTGGTAGCCTACACAACCAAGAGTTAAACTCAGGAACATGGCCCTGGAATCTTCACTTTTACTGCTACAAAAAAGATTTTTTTGCCAGGAATTGGGTATTGCTATCAAAGACAGTATTTTTTTTTTTTTTTTTATTTCCTGTACCCTGAAACAAAGGCTATTCTGAGTGTCTAGGATATGTGAGATGCCAGAAGTATTCTTCATCATATTCCCCTCTTTTGCTTGTCAGAGGAGGGAATGTATAGAATAGCCCAATTAATCAACATTTCTACCATTATTTTATATAAAGCTGAACCCTCCATCCACATTGCTATCTTTTTTTTAAATATCTTTTTGGGGGGGTACCCATTTTATTTGTTTATTTATTAAAAACATTTTTTTTAACATATAATGTATTATTTGCCCCAGGGTACATGTCTGTGAATCATCAGGCTTACACATTTCACAGCACTTACCATAGTACATACCCTCCCCAGTGTCCATAACCTGGCCATCCTATCCCTACCCCCCATATGCCCAAGCCACCCTCAGTTTGTTTCATGAGTTTAGAAGTCTCTTATGGTTTCTCTCCTTCCTGATCCCATCTTGTTTCATTTCTCTCCCCCTCCCCACCCCCACCCACCCCCCTCCTTGGCTCTCAAATTCTTTATATCAGAGAGACCTTATGATAATTGTCTTTCTCTGACTGACTTATTTTGCTTAGCATAATACCCTCTAGTTCCATCCATGTTGTTGCAAATGGCAAGATTTCATTTCTCTTGATGGCTGCATAGTATTTTATTGTGTGTGTGTATAGATATAGATATAGATCTCTCTCTCTCTATATATATATATATGTCACATCTTCTTTATCCATTCATCTGTTGATGGACATCTAGGTTCTTTCCATAGTTTGGCTATTGTGCACATTACTACTATAAACATGAAAAAAAGCCATTTTTTTCATTTTTATTTATTTCTTTTTTTAAGATTTTATTCATTAGAGAGAGAGCATGAGCAAGGGGGAGGGAAAGGAGGGAGAGGAGCAGGCTCCCTGCTGAACAGGGAGCCCAACATGGGTGGGGCTCAACCCCAGGACCCCAGGATCATGACCTGAGCTGAAGGCAGACACTTAACCAAGTAAGCCACACAGGCCCCTTCGGATCACTACGTTTGTATCTTTAAGGTAAATGCTGGGTCGTAGGATAGCTCTATTTTCAACTTTTTGAGGAACCTCCATACTCTTTTCCAGAGTGGCTATACCAGTTTACATTCCCACCAACAGTATAGGAGGGTTCCCCTTTCTCCACATCCTCGCCAAGACCCATTGTTTCCTGACTGGTAAATTTTAGCCATTCTGACTGGTGTGAGGTGGTATCTCACTGGGGTTTTGATTTGTATTTCTCTGATACCGAGTGATGTTGAGCATTTTTTCATGTGTCTCTTGGCCATTTGGATGTCCTCTTTACTGAAATGTCTGTTCTTGTCTTTTCCCCATTTCTTGATTGGATTATTTGTTCTTTGGGTGTTGAGTTTGATAAGTTCTTTATAGATTTTAGTTACTAGTCCTTTATCTGATAGGTCATTTGTAAATATCTTCTCCCATTCTGTCGATTGTCTTTTTGTTTTGTTGACTGTTTCCTTTGCTGTGCAGAAGCTTTTTACTGTTTCCTTTGCTGTGCAGAAGTCCTAATAGTTCATTTTTGCCCTTGCTTCCCTTGCCTTTGGCGATGTGTGTAGGAAGAAATTGCTGCAGCTGAGGTGGAAGAGGTTGCTGCCTGTGTTCTCCTCAAGGATTTTGATGGATTCCTGTCTCACGTTGAGGTCTTTTATACATTTTGAGTCTATTTATGTGTGTCGTGTAAGGAAATGGTCCAATTTCATTCTTTTGCATCCACATTGCTATCTAATAGAATAAAACTGAAGACTGAAGAGGAAGGATTCTAGTTAAAAAAAACAAACAAAACAAAACAAAAACCCCAAAACAAACAAACAAAAGAAGTAACATGGAAATAAAAAATTCCCAGCTAGGATACTACAAGAAAGCTGGCGGTCTTGGAATATAGACACAAAATCTGTATAGATGCTATGACAGAATCTTTCCTAGTGCCCGTTTCTAAAGAAAGGGTCAGATAGTGGACACTTGCAAAACCTCTAATGGGACAGCTAGTGTTGATGATTGATGTAATTATTCCACTGGCAAGAAAATTAATAAACTAATGCTGGTGAGATTTGTTATTTTTTTGTGTGCAAAAAAATCTGTTACAGCTTATGGAGTGATTTCCATTTTGACTAACATATTACCTAAAAATCAAACACTTAGACTTTTTAACTTGTACTTGAATTTTTTTTGTTGTTAGAACACCTGTTGTGGGGCACCTGGGTGGCTCAGTGGGTTAAAGCCTCTGTCCTTGGCTCAGGTCATGATCTCAGTGTCCTGGGATCCTGGGATCGAGCCCCGCATGGGGCTCTCTGCTCGGCAGGGAGCCTGCCTCACCTCTCTCTCTTCCTGCCTCTCTGCCTGCCTCTCTGCCTACTTGTGATCTCTCTCTCTGTCAAATAAATAAGTAAAATCTTAAAAAAAAAAACAAAAACCAAACACCTGCTGTGTATAAGTACTTCATCTTATTCCTATAATGACTACAGTATACAAGGTCATACAGATATTTGAAAATAATTGACGTTAATCTCCGAGTAAACTAGAGAGTTTTCAAAGTGCTCACAACAATATTTTTAGAATTCATGGCAATTATTTTGGTACTCAAATTTCAACTTTAATAAAAGTTTATTATGAAAGCTATGGGTCTGTTATGAAGACTAGGTTTATCAATTCTCAAATTTTTGAATAATTTTGTTAAAAGTATTAAAATATATTCATGTGTATATTTGATAACAGATAAAAAAGTTTTAAGTAAGGAAAGATAGAAAAGTCAAAGGAAGGAATAAATTATGTGGAAGCAAGCCTATGGGATCAGCCAGAAACATATATATAACCAATAAGTAACACTTGTAATGTGCAAGCTATAAATACAATCTATGATTCAAAAAAGTTGCTTTAGACAGTAAGAATCAAACAAAACATATTCTAAGAGGAAAAATATAAAATCAAATGTGAAATAAGAAATAGGATTCTTCAAGAAATACTTAAGGACAAAACCAAGAAACAAGAACTAGATTTTATCAGTTAGAATATACATCCATAGAACAAAACTACATTGGGGTGCCTGTGTGGCTCAGTGAGTTAAAGCCTCTGCCTTCAGCTCAGGTCATGATCTCAGGGTCCTGGGATTGAGCCCTGCATTGGGCTCTCTGCTCAGCGGGGAGCCTGCTTCCCCCTCTCTCTCTGCCTGCCTCTCTGCCTACTTGTAATTTCTCTCTGTCAAATAAATAAATAAAATTTTTAAAAAAAAGACACTAAAAAAAAAGAACAAAACTGCATTATAGAAAAAAAAAACTGAATTATACGAGAAACCATCATTCTGTCTTCATTGACATTACTGGTGGTCATTTTGTAAGATCATGCTTAGAAGAAAGTTATTTTAAGCCCCCTGGGAAGTATTTTATTCATCAGTAGATTAGCGTGCTTGAAACAGAATCAAGGCTGTATTTATATTTAAGATACAAATTTAAGATACAAATTTAAGATCCTTTCATAGAGAAAAGATAAATGAAGGAGTGAAGTAATTATAAAATAGCCAAAATATTAATATAATATATAAAGACATCCATCAAAATATTACTTTCAACAGCACACTTTATAATGAATATTCTATGGAAAGAAACCCTATTCCAAACATAGGATATTATATAAAGAAACACACACACTCACAGTGTGATACCTGCCCTTAATGAGATTACAATCTGATTTCATTACAATTCAGAACACTTCTATATTTAGAAGGAAAAAAATTTTCAAAAAAAAAAAAAATTTCAAAAATTTACTTTCCAAATGACTACATTATGAAAGACTAGCAGCTTCAAATTTAGAGTTGCTATTTGTTTGCAATAAAGAACTTGGTCCAAGTGAAAATTTTGTATGTATGTTACATAAAACTATATGTAATGTCTTCTTTTCATTCTTACTTATTCCTATTACTTCAGATTTAGAAGTGACATTCAAATGCAAAATGGCATTTCTCTTATTTTTAACTTTATGTAAGTCTTTGAATACTAATTTTTATTATGGCCTCACAAAGGTAAATAAAACAGTGGCAACTTCATTATTTTTATCTCACACTGGCCCATACTTCTCAAAGCCATTTTTTTTTTTAATTTTTCTTTCTTTCTTTTTTTAAGATTTTATTTATTCATTAGAGAGAGAGCATGAGCAAGGGGGAGGGAGAGAAGGGAGAGGAGCAGGCTCCCTGCTGAACAGGGAGCCCAACATGGGGCTCAATCTCGGGACCCCAGGATCATGACCTGAGCTGAAGGCAGACGCTAGACCAAGTGAGCCACCCAGGCGCCCCTGTTTCTCCTTTATAGTTAACAGCGTTTTCTAACTTGGTAATTCCTATCTTCCATGGCATATTCATTCTGTCTGCAAGTCACCTAACACTGGGGCATCAGTAACAAGCTCTGTCACAATCAGCACATTCAAGACTTATCCTCTTCCTTACCTTACTGGCTGTTTTTCTAATTATCCTATGTCATATAGTTAGGGAGTTCCTGAAGCCAACATTTGAATTTGCCTGCCTGAATCAAAATGTGTGTTCTTTCTACTATGACATTACAGAAAGAATTCTCACAACCAACTCTATCATTTATAATTTTTTTCATTTTTGTTAATTTGCTGTTATCTCTTCCAGAAATTGATGTATCTGTGTGTGTGTGTGTGTGTGTGTATGGAAATCTATTTGTTTTGTCAGTATGTGGAACACACACAATTTCATGATGTTTTGGAGAACAATGTAAAGAATTAAGAGGAATTCTAATATCAATTGCCCTGTAGTTTTTGTATATGACTTAACATTAACAAATATTAAAACCACCTTATGTTTTAACTTCTCTGAGTTATGTCATAGAAGAGAGGAACAAGAATACCTAAGGGCCATTTGATCCAAGCCATAATAGAAATACATTCTGCAGCGTCACTGGCCTATAATTTCCACAGTTCTATATGCATATGTTCATCTTCTTCATTATGTTTCTCAGCCCGTTGTTACATAACCTTAGTTTTCAGAGAGTTTTATCTTCTATTAAAGTAACCTTACCTTCATCTAATAAAGCTGGTTCTTTTTTGTGAAAGTTAAAATCAACCTATGAAACAATTTCAATCACTCTTCCATGACAACTCTTCAAATACTTCAGATAGCTGTCAAATAATCCCTTAGTCATTTTTTTGTTGAAACATTTTCTTGTGTTCAGATATTTCTTGTATGACATAATTTTCAGACATACAAAATAGAAAAAGTTACTATTAACTATTTTTATAATAGTCTTTGTATATCATTTTTCATTATAACTTCAATAGAAATTTATCCAAAAATAAGCTTATAAATTCAATATAATTGAAAACTGTTTATAGTATTTTCTTATATATTAGACTTACAATAAAATGATTAAACTTAAAAGACAATGTTTGACTTTTAATTCAACAAATAATGAATTTCTGAAAAATGCCATGGCAGTGAAAATTGCTTAGGATAAGGAAAAGAAATAATTCCCAGCACTTATAAATTCATAATCTAATTCAGAAGGCAGATTATGATGCATGCTATGACTATGATGGAGGATAGGGTCAGATTGCTTCAGAGACAGAATTGAAGGAAATGCAAACCAGTTTGGGGGCTGTAAGGGAAGGGATGTGTCAGGAGATTCTTGAGTTATGAATACCAGCTTCCAGCTTTCTAGGTGAATAAAGATGGAATTAATAGATTTACAATAAAACATCATGGATTTGTCATATTTTCCTGATACTTCCACAGTTCTGATTTAGGTACTTATTTCTTGGATTTAGTTACTTATTTCTTACTCTCACCAAACTCACTTCTTCTATCATATATGAATTTAGCACAGTTTTCATTTTTTCCAGATTTTCCATTTATTGTAGAATGTATTAAAGAGAAGAATACAGAAAATATTACAGCAAATACTTGTGTATATGATAGTTAAAAAATCTTAATTTTTAAGCAATTTTGTCTGTGAAAATGGAACATTCATATCCTTTGAACAGAATTTCCTACTTTCTTTTTTCAGTTTTGTTGTTTTTTTATTGAAGTATAGTTAACATACATAGAGTGTTATTCAATATAATGATTCAACATTTCTGTACATTACTCAGTGCTCATCATGATAAATATATTCTGAATTACCTTTATCTGTATCCCCCTCCTCCCCACTCACCCACATCCCCTCTGGGAAGGAACAACCAGTTTGTTCTCTGTATTTAAATGTCTGCTTTTTGTTTATCTCTTTTTTTCCTTTGTTTTGTTTCTTAAATTCTACATGTAAGTGAGATTATCTGGTATTTGTTTTTCTCTGACTTATTTGCCTTAGCATTTTACCCTCTAGGTCCATCCATATTATTGCAAATGGCAAGATCTCTTTTTTTTTAATGGCTGAGTAATATCCCATTGTATATTATACCACATCTTCTTTATCCACTTACCAGTGGATACTTGGGTTGCTTCCATATCTTGGCTATTGTAAAAAAATGCTGCAGTAAGAATAGGGGTGCATATATCTTTTTGAATTGGTGTTTTTGCTTTCTTTGGGTAAATACCCAGTAATGGAATTGCTAGATCAAATGGTAATTCTATTTTTAATTTTTGGGGGAAGGTCCATACTGTTTTCTAGAGTGGCTACACAAGTTTGTATTCCTAGGGCATAAGGGTTGTTTCTTTTTCACATTCTTGCCAACAATTGTTATTTCTTGTTTTTTCGATTTTAGCCATTCTGACAGCTGTGAGCCATTTCATTGTGGTTTTGATTTGCATTTCTCTGATGATTAGTGATGTTGAGAATTTTTTCCTGTGTCTATTAGCCATTTGTATGTCTTTGAAAAAATGTCTGTTCAGGTCCTTTGCCCATTTTTAAATTGGATTATTTGTTTTTGTGTGTGATAGTTGATTTGTATCAGTTCTTTCCATATGTTTTGGATATTAACCCTTTGTTGGGTATATCATTTGAAAATAGCATTTCCCATAAGTGGGTTGCCCTTTTGTTTTGTTGATAGCCTTCTTTGCCATGTAAAAGCTTTTCTGTTTGGTTTAGTTCTAATTGTTTATTTTTGCTTTTGTTTCCCTTGTCTCAGGAGATATATCTAGAAAAATGTTGCTTTGGCCAATGTCAAAGAAGTAACTACCTATGTTTTCTTTTAGACACTTTATGGTTTCAGGCCTCACATTTAGGTCTTTAATCCATTTTGATTTTATTTCTGTGTATAGTGTAAGAAACTGGTCTTGTTTCATTCTTTTGCATGTAGCTATCTACATTATTTCCTATTTTTGATGGAAAAATGTACATAATGATATCTTCCTTTTCTTCTTTCTTTCATTTTTCTATTTCTTATTGGTAATCTGCACCGCTCCCTATTGTTAAGTTCATTCCAAAGACACGTTATAGGTAAATCTCTCCCTGCTTTAAAAAATAATCATCAGTAGAAGGTGGTTTACATATTTCTTCCAAAATTCATTTGATTGGTTAAATTGTGTCCCCCAGAATAAAATGTGGAGTCCTAGTCCCCAGTACATCAGAAAATGGTATTACTTGAAAATAGAGTCATTGAAGATATAATTAGTTAATTTAAGATGAGGTCATACTGGGATAGGGTCAGCCCTTGATGTGGTATGACCAGTATCCTTATAAAAAGATTAAGTGAATACAGAGGGAAAGGGGCACCTTGATGGCTTAGTCAGTTAAGCATCTAACTCTTGACTTTGGCTCAAGTCATGATCTCAGGGTCATCAGATCGAGACCCCACATCTAGCTCCACACTCGATGTGTAGCCTGCTTAAGATTTTCTCTCTCCCTCCACCCCCTCCCCCCAAAATAAAACAAAAACCACCGGGAGGAAAGTGGCCATATAACAACAGAGGCACAAATTGGAATATACATCTACAAATCTATTAATGTAAAGGATTTCCAGTAAACACTAGAAGCTATGAGGAAGCAAGGAAGAATTCTCTCCCCACAGATTTCAAGGGGTACCTGGCCCTCCTGACACCTCAGTTTCAAACTTAAAGCCTTCAGAATGGTAACACAATGAATATCTGATGTTTTAAGGTACCCAGTTTGTGATACTTTGTTATGGGAGCCCTGAGAAACTAATAAGTTACATCCATTTATTCCAAAGTATATGTTTATTGCTATCTAGCTGCAAGACATAAGGAAAATAAAGTTCCTATTATTATAGAGCTTACAAGAGAAAAGAAAGAAGCTAAATATATACTATAACAAATTGTGATAAGTACTTTGAAGTAAAACCCAGAGTACAGTGCATGATAAAATTGGAGTGGACCTTACGTAGATGGAATGATCTATGGATGGAATGATCAAAGATTACCTGACAAAGTAAAGTGAAGATTAAGAAAGAGATCTCCTGGAAGAGTATGAGAAAGATCAATTTAGAAATTAAGATCAGTTAAGAAATTTGGAGTGTATTTGAGCGCTATTAAAGGATATCGAAGAGTTTTAAGAAGGGACATAATTCATTTTAGAATTTTACAAGTTCAGTTCTATGCTGGGTGGAGAATTAATTGAGGGGTAAGTAATAAGGAAAGTGAATGAATCAGTAGGCCATTACAGTTGACTGGATGAAAAATTCTAGTGACTTAGAAATGGGAACAGAGAAGAACGGGTTGTTTCAATCTATAATCTAGAGGTAGACTCAAGAGAATACAGTGCTAAATTGTATTGGAGTCTTCTACTAGATAACTATATTTCATGATCATGCAGAAAACATCTCTGTTTTCTAATAGTATCCAAATTTCCTTTCATGGTATTATTGTACCTTCACAATGTACAAATCTGATAGAACAAGAAAACCATATATTCCATTTTCATCTGAAAACTTTAAAATATTCCTGAAGGCTCCTTTGTCAGGTACTTTCCCCCTAATTTATTAGCACGGAGTAGATACATGAATCATAGCCTATTGGTCACAATCTCCCAGATGTTTTCATCATCTAGAGATTGGTGAAAGTTGGAACAGTTGGAGTTCATTGGCCGGAGGCCAGTCTAACTATTCAATTCCTGCCGTGAGACCATTGCTATAGCTCTTGTTTCCTGGCTGGATCAAAGCTTGGCTTTTCATTATTTGGTTGATTTGGGGAATCTAAATTTTGTTAGAATAATTTTACATTTATGTTAACTAGAGTCCAATTCTGTGATTTATATACAAAGAATCAGAGCACTTCCCAGCTTTTGTTTGAAACATCTGAGTGAATGATGGTGCAACCTGAGGAGTTAGGAGAAAATGGGACAGACACAGGCTTATGAGTGAAAGTGAAGAATGAAGATTTAGATATGTTAGTTTCAGGTGCCTCTTGATGTTTAAAGAAAGAGTGAGAAGCAGTTGAAAATAAGTGTCTAGTGGTTAAAAATGGAGCATTAATTAGAAATTTAGGAAGCATTATCATATATATGATATTTTATTTTTTTAAAGGTTTTATTTATTTATTTATTTATTTATTTATTTATTTGATGGGGGAGAGAGAGAGAAAGAGAGAGATAGAGATCACAAGTAGGCAGAGAGGCAGGCAGTGAGAGAAGGGGAAGCAGGTTCCCTGCTGAGGGATGCGGGGCTCAATCCCAGGACCCTGAGATCATGACCTGAGCCAAAGGCAGAGGCTTTAATCCACTGAGCCACCCAGGCGCCCCATATATATGATATTTTAAAACCATATAAATTATGGAGTGCCATTAGAAAGAGACAATTGAGAAGACAGTGTCGATAGTTAGGACAAACCCTGGGAAATCCAACTATTAGAGATGGATTAGAGAAGATATGGGTCAAATGAGAAGACCAAGATGAACATCAGAAGACCAGCAGAACATCAGTGGCCTACTAATAGATTTATTTCATAGCATAGCATGTTCTCACAAAAGATACATAGGTAAAAGTGTATCTCAGGAAGAGAATGATCAACATTATGGATGCAGCTGAAAAACTAAGATGAGGACTGAAAATTGTGTATTTATTTGGCAACAGGAATGTCATTAGTGACTAAAGGAAAAGGAGGAAAGATTCTTCAAAAGCTCTCTTGGACACACTTACTACTCAGCTGATTAGAATTAGAGCAGCTCTCTCTTGGGGGAAAAATGCCAAGAACAAAGAGAGACAAGTCTGTTTCTCACTAAGATTTCCATATGAAATTGTGGCAGATTCATTCTCCCAGTGCCCTGGCAACTTAGAAATAAGAATTTGTTGTAGATTCAGTCAAAAGTATGCTTGCATGTATGCTTTTAGTCATGGGAGAGTAAAAGAACAGCTAGAAATGATTCAGTGGGCTGTGGTGGGGCTATAATGATGAGTGTTGTGTGACAGTTACTGTGAAAGCTTTAGCATTCTCAGTGAATACATCTTGTAATTGGACTGTGGTTATATGATGCGCCTTGTGGTTCCAGTAAAATTTCCTGTTTCTACTGTACCAAATTACCACAAGGCTAGTGACTTAACACATCTATTTTATAATTCTTCTGGAAGTCATGTCCTAAATTCAAGTTTTTGGCAGAGCTGTTAGGAGAAAGTCTCTTTACTTGTCTTTTCTAGCTTCTGGAGGCCAGCCACTTTCCTTGGCTCTTAGCCCCGTACTCCTTTTTCAGATCCACTAATCTAGCATCTTCAAATCAATTAATCAATCAGTCAATTAATCAGTCTCTTTCTTCCCATCTACTTTTCCCTTACCTCTTTTGCTGTTGCCCTGGCTTCCATCATCATAACTTTTTTCTCTGACTTTGATCCTCTTGCTTCCTTCTTGTAAGGATCCTTTTGATTATGTGTACCCACCGACATAATCCATGATAATATCTCTATCTCAAGATCCTTTGGCTAATGACATCTGAACAGTTCTTTTGCCCTTGAAGTCATGTATTCAGATTCTTGGATTATGACAAGGATACCTTTGGAGGCACAATATTTTGTATAAAATAGTTCCTGTTTGATTTTCAAATCTAGATCCCTGGGATAATGGAGATACTCTCCCCGGAATTCTGTCTCCCACCATTTTTGTGCTTATATTGAGCATTGCATATTTTTCTGGTTTGAAACCAATAATCTTAAATAGCAGAGAGTAGAAGCCAAAGAAAAGTTGAGTCCTCAATGTAGAAAGTGAGAGAACAATCTGACTGACTGAATGAATGAATGAATGGATGGATTAGTAAGATTATAAAATAATATAAAGTGCTTATTTGAAGATTTGAAGTTGAAGAAAATGTATATAGACACTAAACTGGCTGGGTGGTTTCACTTTCCTGGACAGTGTTAAACTGCATTGGTACAGATCTGGAATAGGTGAAGTCATTTAGGTTACAGTTTTGATAGTCCAGTGAAATGTATATTTATACTCTTGGAAGACAACTCAATTTCCCAATGTAACAGAATGTCAAGTGCAACTTTTACTGATAATCCACAGTTTTCATCCAGAGTTTATGACTGGCAATAAGGTGTCTATTACTCCAAATTCTAAAGAGAGTTAATGATACTTTCCCTTTTAGTTGTATGGTAAGCTAGATATTCTAAGATGATTATACTCCCTCAAATGAATGGCTCCTGAATAAAACAATTTCATCAGTGCACTTCTGGATATCTACAAATGATTATATTAATAGATATGTTGAAAAGTAGAAATTGTTATGAATAAAAAAGAACTAGCTAATTAAGTTAAAATATGGCATTGATAATACCATAAAAATAAGAAATATCTGAGATAGGAAAGAAAAATGGGAGAAAAATAAGTATTTAACTGGGTCTGATTATCATTTTCATTTTGTTTCTATACCCCTTGACTAGTGTGTACCCTACCTGGGTAGGTCTGGGAAGACAGCTGACCCTGTGCAAAATTCAGGGACTCTGGTTATACCAAACAATGACTGCTCCTTGGCCCCTCATTCTCTTTGATCTACCATATATCTTACAGGCCCATCTATGGTATTCCAGCTAGGCAGATAAATGATAAACAAGTCTGCAAAGACTGGCCTTTCATATTGGGGTCAAGACAGATTCATTCTCACAGTACTTTGACAACTAAGGAATGGAAATTCTGCAAGGATGATGCCACTCAATTTTGTTCACACTCTCAAATAGCTGATGGTGGAAAAACACCTTGGTCAGATTAAAAAAATGGCGAGTGGCAGATCTGAAATTTGGACCTGAGTATTTTAACATCAGAGCCCCACTGTTTTAGTTTTAAAAAAATGGAGATCAAGTAGTTACAAATTTAAGAGGTAATTTTTAATGATGGATCTATATTAGATTTAATTCCAAAAAGGAAATAAACCTACAACACATACTTTAACATGAGGAAGTTGCTTTTATGAAACAATATAAGTACATTCAGATAAAATCATTGTGTATAAAAAATATTCATGTGAACGTATATCAACTTTTAATGAAGCTTTGTAAACGTTTGATAGAGGTAACATCAAATTAAAAGCACATCTTAAAGTTCTAAATTGAAACATTTGCTGAATAATTCTGGCAAGAAAGTGAATGAATGGATAACATAAAAAGTTTCAGCAAATCCTTATGCCTTTGTTTCAGTGTTCTAAATAATTCTCAAAACAGACACAGACATTTTCTCTATGAACTGTATAATTAACTAACACTTTGTACTTTTCAAAGCAGATAGCCATAGTTTGTCATTCTATGATTGATCTGGTCTCAGGAATTTTCTTTTGCTACGTAGGAAATAGCTAAGACTTAAGCCTTCATGAAGCAGAATCTTGGCACTTAACTGACTTGACCATTTTTCATGCTGAAGGGTGATTTATTGACCAGAGAAATAAATACCCTTTCTAGCCAATAGACTTTCTAGAGAACCAGTTAGATGGTTAACAACCATCTTAACCAGATCAGATTGGCCACTCAGCAATTTCATCTATTGTTCTGTTTTAAACTTTTAAACGGTCCTATAAAACTAAATTGCCTTTCATTGAACTTAATTTGGTACACTTGGTTTGCATAGCAAGTTGAATTTTTTAAAAATGGAATTTAAATTCAATTTCAAAATGTTGTTAAAGCCTCTGCCTTCAGCTCAGGTCATGATCTCAGGGTCCTGGGTTCAAGCCCCACATCTGGCTCTGCTCAGCAGGGAGCCTGCTTCCACCTCTCTCTCTGCCTGCCTCTCTGCCTACTTGTGATCTCTCTCTCTCTCTCTCTCTCTGTCAAATACATAAATAAAATCTTTAAAAAAATGTTATATTTTTGAGTAAACAGTTCATTTGAAGTGTTTTCCTTGTGGCTTGAATTATTGCAAAATTGTCTCTATCCTTATGTAGAAAGAAACTTAAACAATGTCACTAACATATCAGGAAAATAGAGGCTGGAACATCAGCAGTAGAAATTTTTCATAACTGTCCTTACAGCTGATTTTCCTCTCTCTGGATTTGAGTCACCACTGTGGTAATCACTCAGCAACCTGTGTTGGTAATTAGAACAGGTGACATAGGTACAGAATGTTCTTTCTCCTTTGCAGTCTTTGAAGGAAGACGAGCCAAGACTTTCTGAAAGCATTGTGGGTGTTAAAAGAAATTTAGTTATATAGTTTATTGTCAAATTTAATTCTTTCTTTCATATACTCGCTGACCCATTTACATTTTGCATTCATGACTCAAAGAATAAATTGTAAAACATAATAAGAAATCAGTCACCAAAAAAGCCGCAAACTGTAAGTATTCTTATTTCTTATATAATACATAACCAGATTCAATAACATGGGGATGTATAACCTTATTAAACCTGACACGACATACTAAAATTAATGTACAACTTTACTGCCTTTAAAAATGTGTCAACCTTATGTATTTTTATTCTTATTAATAAATAACACAGATAAATTGAGTCTTGTTTTTACACTTTTACTGTAGACTCAATGTAATACATTTTAAATATTAAAGTGATATTTGTCAAAGTACAGTAATTTGAAAGCTGAATCAATATACATAAAGTCAAGAAACAAGTCAATTTTTAGGCAGATATCACACATCATTATTGTAACAAAAATTTATCTGTCTCTGAGTTTTAGCTTATGTGCTACATTTTGGGGAACGTTAAGCTGTAATGATCAGTGGACAATATAAGGACATTGATTTTAGGGTGATTAAAAATAAGGGGTTTTGAAAAAAATAAGGGGTTTTGAGTTAAAGTTATTTTTTAAAAGTCATTATCAGAACTTTATATGCAACCAAAATTTAACTCAAACTCAAAATCATTTTAAATCTTTGAATTTTGAGTGTTGAACTGTACTTACTGTACTTACTATGAATAGATAAGTGCAGTCAATTACATTTGAAGTATAGAGAGACAAAAATTGTACAACCAAATATAAGATTTGTTTCCCTATGGAATTTTAAAAGTTACTATGTATTGTTTATTAGAAGTTAACTGAGGATAAGTTACTGAAGTCAAATACCCAATTGCCTCTTCTTATGATTTGGGGTGAGGTAAAATCCTGAACAATACCTCAATTACAGGAATTATATTACACTCTTATTTCCTTTATAAATGGTGATCTGTGTGTGTCATTAGGCTATTGGCTTCCAACTCCATATCCATCTTTCTCTACTTTTGTGATGCTATGGCTGTTACCCTGCAACTTATATCTCTTTTCTCAACTACCTTCTTGGAAGATTGTGCCAGGAGGAAACACTAGAGGAAGACTGGTGGGATGGAGAGGAAGAGCAGTACTACAGTACTACTTCCTCCTTTGGCGGCTAGTTACGCGAGGAATGAGTCTTTGCTCTTGGTGCAGCCACCCGCTTATTTTGACGTTTCTAAAGCTGGCCTCCTTGTACCCCTCAGAGATAACCTGCAGCTGCAGAGCCTCCTCTCCTCAGAAGTCCCAGCTGCCGCTCTGTGACACTGTGCCCCTATGGTACCAGCAGAGACTGGGCTGGGTCAGCTCCTTAGAAGACCGGATTTTCAGCTCCATAGGGCCTCACCTTTCCTTTTGTTCATTCAGCCCTGGAGTTGGGGCTGCTTCTCACTGTTCTTGTTACCTGTAGTTTTCCATTTTGCTTTTTTAGCCTCCAACATTCACGCACCAGCTTCCTAAAGTAAATTCTCTCTGGTGAAAACCCTAGTGTGGTTTCTGTTTTGCTGACTATACCTGATTGATACATAGCACATATTTATCTTTATTTATGTTCACAGTACCTAGAACTATGTTTGGCCCCCCCAAAAAGCAACTAATAGTTGTTGAATAAATATTTATATTGGTTCTTATGAAAATCAGTTAAATAGGTAAGAAAATGACATGAATGTTAACTACCAAAAAACGTGCCTCTTCCTCCCTCTCTCCCTCTCTTTCCTTCCTTCTTGCCTTCCTTCCTTCCTTCCTTCCTCTCTCTCTCTCGATCCTTTTTTTCTTCCTTCCTTTCTCCCACTCCCCTTCTCTCCTTCTTTCTTTCTTTTATTATCTCCCTTAAATCCCCAGAGCAACTGGGAAGATAAATATCATTATCTAATAATTTATAAGTAAATGAACTAAGTCCAGGAAAATTAAACTGACTTACTCACATGAGAAATCCACTAAATGGTAAGGAAGGATTTGTATTGTCTGGTCCTAAAGTTCAAACATGTTTTATTCTATCACACTTGCTGATAGAGGAACCAAATAATAACAAAAAAATAGCAAAATAGCAGGAAAAATTCCTTCTTCTCTTCTGTACTCTCTAGAAAATGTCATTTAGTGTTCAAAATATACTGCAATTTTATTTTAACGCCTGGGGTTTGGCTATCAATTTTTTAAAAGAATTATTATTAGTAGTATCCACTTCTAATTAAAAAATTAGAAACCTAAATATTCAAACATAATGGATATCCATCTCAATTATGTGCTTAGTGCTTAGTAAATTGTCTACTAAGGTCACACCATTTATTCTGAGATTTAAAAAAAAAAACAGTATTATGTTATTTTATTGCTACTACTAGCTTCTCCTTGGTTTTACGGAGAAAGGAATAGAGCTGTTTTAAAGTTTCTCTTACTTAGAAATGTTGAGTTGAATTGGAGCCCCAAAGTAGGTCCTGCTATAGACTGCTTCTCTGTAAAGATGTTTTTACCAAGGAGTGTCTGGGTGGCTTAGTGGTTTAAAGCCTCTGCCTTTGGCTCAGGTCATGATCTCAGGGTCCTGGGATCAGCCCTGCATTGGGCTCTCTGCTTAGCGGGGAGCCTGCTTTCCCCTCTCTCTCTGCCTGCCTGCCTGCCTGCTTGTGATCTCTCTCTCTCTCTCTGTCAAATAAATAAATAAAATCTTAAAAAAAAAGATGTTTTACCAAAATTTGAATTTTAAACATTTGTTAAGCTATATAGAAATTAAACCATACATATGTGATTTCTTAATTTAAATGGGGTTGTTAGTATTTTAAATCTCTATTGGTATATTTAATATTGTACAGCTGAGTTCATAGAACTTTCAAAGGTTTTTATTATATATATATGTATACACACACACACACACACACAGCAGGCACTGGACTCTAGTGATAAAATAATAAAGACAGCCTTTGCCCTTGAGGAGCTTACAATTTTTTGATCAAAGTAAATGTTACTGAAATAAACCATGAGGAAAAAATGTAAGGAAGAATGTATACAGTCTATAAGAGAGAAAGAAAATGTAAATATTATGAACCACGCCCTTAGGTATAGTTGACAGTTTTACTTAGAGAAAACAGGCCTCAGAAACATTTTCAGTCATGGGCAGAGTGAGTCCTTTGTCAGCCAACTGATAGGAACTTCTAGAGAATAGGTAGGTAACCTAGTACAATAAAGACACGAACCTTTTATTCAATGGATAAAATGAGATCCTTTAGGTAAATAGAAAGAATACCTAAGCATAATAGTGGTTTAACTAATTTTCTTGAAGACAAGGTCTTTGAACAGTTGCGTGTCCAAGGGATCAGAAACCAATGGCTGGGATGGAGACTCTAAAGACGAATCTCTCAGTATAAACTGTACCTCATTTAAGCAAGTGTTCAGAGAGCTAGCTGTTTAAAATTCTGGATTTTTTTTTTTTTTTTAATTTTCTTCTTATTTATTTGACTGAATTTTTTTAAACATCTTAATTTAATTTAATTTTTTTTTCAGTGTTCCAAGATTCATTGTTTATGTACTACACCCAGTGCTCCATGCAATATGTGCCCTCCTTAATATCCACCACCGGGCTCACCCATCCCCCATCCCACCTTCCAAAACCGTTAGTTTGTTTCTCAAAGTCCACAGTCTCTCATGCTTTGTCTCTCCCTTCGGTTTTCCCCAATTTACTTTTCCCTTCTTTCTCTTAATGTCCTCCAAAAATTCTGGATTCTTTTTGTCTATATCTACCTCTGACCCAAAAGATCACATCCCTTCTTCTTTCTACCTGTGAACAAGACTTCTAGCTGTGAATAAATTTCTTGACCTAACCTAACCCGTATCTAGTTCTAAGTACTGCCTAGCTTGATAAGATGTCCAGTCTGACTTAAAACCTATTTCTGTTATTCAGATATATTTTATCAAAGTCTGGTTATCACAGGTCTGAAAAGGTGGCAAAGATGGAGTATGACAAAAACTGTAGGAGAAACAAAAATTCCTAGAAGCTTTGGCTGTGTACATTTATAAAGTTTTATTTTTTTTTTGTTTTCAATGACATTCATTTCTAAGCACAGATTCCTCATATGTTTGATATTATAGTTTGGAATTTACTTTTGGCCTAAGGTTTCAAGTAGATTTTTAATGAAAAGCATTTTGGATGTTATGTATTCATCATGTTATGTATTCATGTTATGTATTCTGTATCTGCGATTCCCATTTTATTGCTTTCCATACAAATGGTAGGCCGTATGGATATGGAATTCTGTGTCAGAGTGTTTGCCTTCACTAATCTATGGGTGCTATTTCTTATGTTATATACCATTCATGATTGCATGGGAGAATTTGAAGGCAAATCCACCTTTGCTTTTTTTTATATGATATTATTTATAATTCCTTGGATTATTGTGGGATCATTTCTCATCTGTAGAGTTTGAAAACTACTCTGAGATTTTTTTGTTGTTTTTGTACATTTTCATTCTACAGTCATTTTTTTCCATCAGTAATGCTTTCTTCTATTATTTATTAATTATCATGGCTTCTCTGTTTTCTTTTTTTTGGTATAATCACTTTTATTGTGTGTTTCTTTTTTTGTTGTTGTGTTATGTTAATGTTTCTTCCTAGTCTGTTCTCCAAGGCAATCATCTTTTCTCTCATTGTGAACATTATTTTATTCATCTAAGTTCTTAGACTATTTTTCTCTTATACCTTCTACTACTGTAATTTGATTTTCTATGCCAAACTTTTACCTAATGCTGTCATTGCAATTTTTAATCCATACATCATTGCTTTGCTCTACTTGACATTTTTTCTGACCTCAAAATATTTCATACTTCTGATATATATTTTAGCTTAATTTGTGCAACACCTTGAATTTTGTTGAGAGTACAAGTCTAATATTCTTTTTTTTTTAAGAGAAATTCAGTTCCAGTGGATACGTTTGCAATTTCCTAAAGTGTTCTCATCTTTCTGAGTTTCTCATCTTTCTGAGCCCCAGGATCTCTTCTAAGACATGATGACTTTCCCCTGTGTTTCCAAATTTTAAAAGAGCTGTGTTCACTCATCCTACATTTTTTATGTCTTTAATCCAAGTTGTACTGGAGCTGGGTTCTGTATGGGTTTACTGCCTGGGGTCACTTTTGAGTTTTTGTGAGTAGGATTTTTGAGTTGTAAGAATACTTCACCTTTACATAGAGTTGTTTTGTTGTTTCTTGTTTATTTTTAACACAATAGCGTGGTAGGGTGAGGGGATAGGGATCAGGAAGGAAGATGGAATAATTTTTATTCAAGGTAAGGGATTTCATCTCTGTAACATACACATGGAACAAACATCAGTTGAAAAATAGCCACCTTTCATCCCCAGATTACCGAATTGGAGCATGTTTGGCATCTGGAGGAAAAGGTATATTATTGGAAAATATTATTCTTCCTGTAAGTGAGGACATTATTGAATTGCACATGACACTGCAGAGGTTGGTTGGTTTTTTCACTTTTATCTGGGAGTGCGGATCTGCCTGCTAGTATATTTCCCTCTACCCAGTGTTTTGTGGTTGGGTTTGATGTGAGAGAGCTAGTGCCAGAGAGAGGAAATGGAGAGAAGTATGACCAAGAGTGAACTTCCTGAGCACAGAATTAAACTAAGGCAGTAGTCAGTGTTGAAAAACAAAATGATGAGCAATGCCAAATTTATTTCAAGGCTGCCAATAACTAGGAAGTTAGGGGAAGGTTGCCAGAACTGGAAGTAGCCAAATGTGAAGTATATCAGGTTTAGAAGCTAGCAATTAAGAAGCAGGCTTTTGAGAATATGTGTGAGGAAGTTGAATACAACTCATCAAAGAGGGAGGGAAAAGACTTGAATGACTCTAGAAAGGGTATTTTTATGTTATTTTATATAAACCAACTATAAGAGTAGACAGAGCAAATCAGCCTGACTGAAGGGCAAGAAAAATGGACATAGCTGAAAACTAGATGCTAGCATTCTGATGGTTAGCTTTGAAAATGTATAATATTGGCATACCCAAACCATGGGACAAAGTGCTGCACAGTTCAAGCAAAAGTTTATTTTTATAGGTGATGAAAGGCAAGCTGATTTGATTACCATCTCTTTAATTATAAAATATTAATAAAAACATTAGTTAACTTTGCTGTAGGTTTTTTTTTTAAGTTTCATAAATTTCCCTGAAAAATCCAGTGTTAATTATAATGACACTGAGACCTTACTCCTCATATACTTAGGAAATCCAAACTAAAACCCCAATTTATTTGACTATCAGTTACCTTTTTCCTGAATGACAAATAGGTTAAGGTTTTAAAGAATGTATAAATCATTTCCATATAAAATATGTTTTTTTCACAGAACTTAAGAAATAAGAAAGACAAAATATAAATTTGCTTCTTTTGGTATGGTGGTGCTTTTATACCCACTCAGAATTAGATGCATTAATAACCACCATCATTATCATTCACAGGACCTCATTCCAATGGGATTCTAAAATCTCACTGTTAAATTCCTATATAAAGTAAGTTATTCTTTATATATTCTATATTTATTCTTTATATTCTATCTTTATATTCTATATATATTCTATATGTAGTAGATATATAATATATATAACATAACATAAACATATATAACATATAACATATATTATGTAATATATCTACTATATATTATATATTGTATATATATTCTATATATAATTCTATGAAGCATAGAATTCATTCACTTTAATTCTAGAGAGTTTATTTTTCTAACTGCATAGAATGGAAGTGAATACCAGGGACAAAATTTGAAAGGACATGAGCACAAAAGGAAGAAAACATTTTAAAAAGTGGACACAGGCAGTTGTTGGTTTAAACAACAGCATAGCCCTCAGATCTTCAAAATCATTTTGTTCTATGAGCATGATCTATCAATTTTGGAATAATGAAGTGTAGCAAAGATCAAATCTGTAGAAGATGGGCTGCAAGAAGTGATGACACTACAATAATCCTGTTATCCTCCCTCAACTTTAATTTCATTTTATTGAGTTTAACAATGTGAAGGTGAAAGGGTAAGTGCATTCTTTTCGCCAACACCCATGTAAGCTGCAGTCCCCAGAGCATGGCATTCCTATCGAGAGCTACAGTAATTGTGTTAGTAAGGAAAGCATAATCACATGTTCTTATACATTGCAAACATCAGCTAAAATGGTTAGGACCAGTCCTTTAACTCTTTCTGTCTTTGTATGGTATTTTTTTGGTTATATCTTCCCAATGAACCAAACTAAATATTTTTTTTTTCTTCTTTACATCTCATGTTTTAAAATATGTATTTGGCGTGTCTGAGTGGCTTGGTGGGTTGAGCGCCCGACTCTTGGTTTCAGCTCAGGTCATGATCTCAGGGTCCTGGGATCGAGCCCCATGTCAGGCTCAATGCTCCGTGGTGAGCAGTCTGCTTGGGATTCTCCCTCTCTCTCTGCCCCTCCCCCCTGCTCGCAAACACACGCTCTCTAAAATAAAATGAATAAATAAAACCTTTAAGAAATAACTAAATAAAATATGTATTTGAAATGAGTTAGAAGATGTATGTTATCATAAGATAAAATGGAAGTGAGAATCAGAAGAAAGGGAAAAAGGAAAGAAATTATAAGATGAAGCTAGGGTTATGATTTAGGAGTCAAAATCCATGCTGTATGAATTTTTCACAGATGGAACTTCTAGGCTTTTTTTCTTTTTCTTTTTTTTTTTTTTTAAATCAAGTAAAAGAAAACAAAACAGCCTCATCACTGTTTCTTATTCTCCTGAGGAGTCATTGTACAATTTCACTGAAAGAGGCAGAAGCAAGAAAAAATTATTTCAAGTCTCGTGTTTCTCTTTAAGATTCCTAGAAAATTTGTTTTCTCCTTCATAATACAGTTTTTACATTTTAAATGTTTCAAATTACTACCCATGGGAAAAACAAACTGAAATTCCTATCATGTTATCTGTGATTTTTCCTGTCTCCAACTACATTACCACATACTCTTCTTTGATAAAAACAATGCACATTCCAAAATGTGCACAAATAAAGAACAAACTAGTTGCATAAGGAGGTGCACAATTTCTTCAGTCATGAGACCCAAGATAACCTTTTTTTAAGGTTTTATTTATTTGAGGGAGAGAGCACAGGAGAGAGAGAGAGCATGAGCTGAGGGGAGAGGGAGAGGAAGAATCAGGCTCCCCACTGAGCAAGGAGCCTGATGCGGGCTCAATCCCAGGGCCCCAGGATCATGACCTGAGCCCAAGGCAGACACTTAACCAACTGAGCCACCCAGATGCTGCCAAGGTAACATTTCTTTAAAGTTTTCATTTTTTTAAAAAAAATGGATGTGAAAAAGACATTCTAAAGAAACTTAACGCTAAATCACTAAGTTCTACACCTTAAGCCAGTTTTACCATATATTGTTAATTAACTAGAATTTAAATAAAAACTTGAAAAAAAATAAGCCTATGCTAGCAATGCAAAATCATATAATAATGGTCTCCATAAACGTTAATATACTAGCATCATTAGTTTATATTACTCCTGTACTGTTTGGCAGTATACTGTTTCCTATCCATGAAACAAAGTCCAAGAACAGGTCAATAAAGTGTGGAAATTACTTTATATGTCCACTGAAAGATTATTCCCCCAAGAAAATGCAATATATTTCACAGTAACCAATAAATCAATACTGGAATAAATCAATACTGAGCCTAATACAAAATATTGCTAAGTAACCAATAGGAAATGTAAGTAGCAATCAGGATGAACCAAATCTTCATGGCATGAATGGTTATGAATAGACTTTTATATATAAATCAGATTGGGTCACTAGGTTGTATGGCTAATGAAATTAGAATATAATATTCAATCCTTTTATATACCTGCTTGATACAGATGGAAATTATTTAAAACCATAAGCAAGGCTCCTTTATTATGAATCACTTGTTTGTCCATCAGATGTCTACATTTTCAGGGCAACTAGATGAAAAGGATTCACATCTGCAATAAAACCATATCACTACTAAAATAATATATATTATTGACTTATAGGAATGATTATGTTCATAATGATAATTTTTATAATAAAAATGACAGCACTGTGATTGCATCGTCAATAATGATAAATAATATTTAGTATTATCATTAACTCATTTGTTACCTATAGCACATATGGTATACATTATGCTGTTTAGATACATACTTAAGTTTAGAAGGGAAAAATATTTCTTTTTTCATAAAGAGCCTCAGTGAGTAATTAGCAAAAGAAAAAAAAAGAATAAGTTATACCTTGGCAGCATTAGAT
Source organism: Nasua narica (assembly GCA_028533885.1). Lineage (NCBI taxonomy): Eukaryota > Metazoa > Chordata > Mammalia > Carnivora > Procyonidae > Nasua > Nasua narica. Next base: position 71,678,401 of record CM052807.1, read on the forward strand.
ACAGTACTGACAGTGTTACCAAAATAAATCACTTCCTGGAAATCCTTGACTGCTTATAGAGAAAGGTCATTTATCATGACCATTATAGAAAATGCATTTATAATGTCCATTTCAGTGTGGGATTCAAGAGCACTTGAATTTATAATATGCATTTGTACAAATTGTGAAAGAATTTGCAGATTAAGAATAAAATTGATGTCACCTCCACAGTTTGATTAAGGGATGCAAGGAAGGTTCTGGTGTTATATTGCCTCTCAGATAAAAATATCTGAATCTGTGTCATTATTGAGTGTATGCACACTCTGTCTCTCTGTCTACCTCTCTTCCTCTCTCTGTTTCTCTTCCTGTTCTCCCCACCCCGACTTATATAAAATGCTTATTAGATACAGATATAGCTTAAAGGGGTAATTTGAAGTTAGCTTTAGTGGTGTAATATTACCAAAATTCTAAACTTTTTCCCTGATACTTTGTTGATAAATGTGACACAGAAATATGTTTGTGACACACTGGATAAAACTATATATAAATTCTGCCTCAGTCAAAGAAATGAAATGCATATTGGAAGTCAACAAGTACTTTTACATCACCAACAACCTTTAATTAATCCATATCTTGTGACTATGAAGACAGTTCTCTTTCAGGATATTTTCTATCTAGATATTCCTTCTTGTTCTCTACTTTCTTCTATCCACCGAGTTTAAATGCATCCACTGATTGAACACACTATCTTCTACTTTTTTCATACCTTTAGGCAACGCCTCTATACAGATGACTCCAAATTACATCTGTAATTCCAAACTCTCAAATACAGCCTTTCAGGCACATTAATTTCTCATTTACTTCTTAAACTCAACCTCTTTAGAACTAATTCAGTCATCTTCCTCTTATACTTTTGACCTCCTCCTCTGTCAAATCCACTCCTATTTCTCTAGTCTCCAGATCAAAGCCTTGTAGTAATACTGAGTATTTTTTCCATGCCCTGCTTACATAGAATAATACCTCAGGATCTGTCAAGTACAGATACTCTTTTCTGTGTCTCATTTGCCCTCTCCTGCCACCATCCTGAATTGGATGCCATTTTTTTCTCGTATTTTGACTTTTCCATAGTCTGCCAACTGGCATCCCAGTTTCAAATCTTACCACTTTGAAATTAAGAATCAGTCTCACTTTCATATATGATGATTATTCATGCACCATTTTTCCCTCATCCTGATGCAGTCAAGCTTACCCAAACTGTGCCCTAATCTCTCTCTCCAGGCTAACATTTGATCACTCCATATGGTCTAGAAAATGTTCCAGTGGTTCCTCAAACATACCATCTCCTTCTCCAAATCTTCATCTTTATTCATAAATTTATTTTTCCTCCTTGGCATGCCAATTGACATCCTCCCCATTCCTTGAGCCTATGATCTATTTTTATTATAAGCACTTTAAAAAATATTTACTTGAGAGAGAGCAAGAACATGCACACATGTGCACGCATGCATGCTTGAGCGGGGGAAGAGAGAGAATATTGGATAGACCCCCCGCTAAGTAGGGAGCTCAGTGTCACACCCTGAGATCATGACCTGAGCCAAAATCAAGAGCCTGGGGCTCAACCGACTGAGCCACCCAGGTGCCCTCTTATCAACACTTCTGACACTAAATATGTAGGTTCTCCGCCGACACCAACTGAGTGTTCTAAAATTAAAATCAGTTTTGACAGTAACTGTCCAGAGTTAGCCTAGACCTAATGGGATAAGGGCTCAGTCCCACAAAATTGCTCCCTCTTCTGGTGCCAGTCCCAAGTCCCAGGTTGTTACCTGTAATTCTGACCAACCAGTTCTAAATTGGGGGTTCCGACAATCTGCTCCTTGGTATTGATGATTTGCTCTAATAGCTCACAGAACTCAGGGAAGCACTTTACTTATATTTGCCAGTTTATAACAGATACTATATACAAATGAACAGCCAGATGAAGAAGTACATATGGCAGGGTACAGAAGGGTCCTGAGAGGAGGAGTTGAGATATACCACTCTTCCAATATGTGGATAAGTTCACCAACTCAAAAAACACTCTGATCCTCATAGTTTACTTTTTTTTTTTTTTGGAGGTTTCATTATGTAGGCATGCTTGATTAAATCATTGGCCATTGTTGATTGATTCAATCTCCAGCCCTTCTCTTCCAAGAGGTCAGGAAGGAGGACTGAAGTTCCAACCTTCTAATCATGCCCAGGTCTTTTGGTGACCAACTCCCATCAGGAAGCTACCTAGGGCCTCCAGCCATCTCATTAACATACAAAAGGGTGCTCTTATTACACCAGATATTCTAAGGGTCTTGGAAGTTCCTGTGTTAGGAACCAGGGACTAAGGCCCTGGTTTTGTTATTATAACAAAAGACGCTTATATCATCCCTAGTACTCAAGAAATCCCAAGGGTTCTAGAAGCTTATATCCCAGGAACCAGGGATGAAGACCAAATACATAATTCTCATTATATTACCAAATCCTAGAGACTCCCTCAAATGTCACCTTTCCAAAGATTCCCTCTATGATTTTCCAAGCCCAACATTACCATGGTGGTTTCCAAATCCCTTCAGCACCCTCAAATAATTTTCTTACAGCATATTTTACATATACTTTTTTGTTGTTCTTTAAAAATTTTTTAATGAAACATTTCAAACATATACTACAAAAGTGTAACAATTGTGTATGCCACCCAGGATTTCAAAATTTATAATTGTTTATCCATCTCTATTTCTGCTGATATCTCAAATGTATTTTTTCCCCAAATATGTTTATTTTATTTTTTCAGTGTTGGATATTTTACATATACTTTTGAATAGTTATTTGTTTGTATCAGCCTCGCCTACTAAAATGCAAGCTATCTAGTGACAGTATGGTGCATTGTATATCACAATCACCTCCAAGCTACATTGTACTTCATAGGATATCAGCACATTTATCAAAGAAATGAATAGTTCATATAAAATTTACTTATTGAGTTGCTCGAAACATAGATCATAACAGAAAACAAAAGATCTGTGAAGACCAAAAAAAAAAAAAAAAAGAAAGAAAGAAAAAGAAGAGAAAAAGTCAGATACTGGAGATTATATGAGCCTGAGCAAGTCACTTATTTGTTCTGAATGCAGGTAATTTTCCTGGAAAGGAAAAAGTTGGCCTAGATGATCTCTGAGGTTCTTCCTGGCTCTAACATTCTATAATTTCACGATTCACTAGAGACTATCATAAGTCAGTGCAAGCATTAGGACATGCCTCCAGCTCCTGGCTGCACTGTCCACTTTTTTTAGTCCTCTCCAGCTATGCTCCTATAGACAGAAAGTCAAAGTGATAAAGTGATTTAATTCAGCATGCAAATTAGCATAGCTCATAGCCTAAAAGAAATCATGCTGCGGGCAGGTAGAGAAAATTGGAAAGATGATCCACAACTCTACAATGTGTTGGTTTGGAGTAAATAATTTTCTCATATATTAGATGTATAATCTCTATTAATCGAAGTGAAGAAAATAGGAAGGTTAAGAAGTTATTTTAATATATGTATGTATATTATATAAACAAATACATTCATAGGCCCTCATTGTGAGTTTATTGTTGTTTACTATATTCTTTTGCAAGTAACTAAGTATAACACTTTTGGTCCCCGTTTTCACCTACACACTAAGAAATAATTGACACCTGTCATTCTATATGAAAGTTTAATTTCATTACATTCAAGGAAAATGCTGAGTTGGTGGGGGTGGTGATTTGTTTTTACTCTATTCTAATAAGACTCCAATTAATCATCATTCAGAGCATAACAGGGCTCCTTAGTAATTAGCTAGAACAAATCCCCCAAACTGCCTTGACTTTCTTATAAAGGTATTTGAAACTTTTAATACTGGGTACATTAAAATACCACAAAACAAAGCTCAGTGAGCTTCACTATTTTCTTCCAGTCACTCGTAGCTTCATTTCCCTATGATTCCCTGTAGACACACATATCTGGAACACTTTTTCCTCCAAATGTGGGATATTTATTTTGTTTCTAAATCGTGCAGTTAATGTTATTCTATTTTCGAAACTTAGGAAACATAAAAAAGAAAGTACACAAGGATAAGTTAAAAATAGTTCCAGTACTTATTCTGTGCAAGTGGCATGGATCTTGTTTATCCCCTGGGGAGCACGTAGCACACTTGGGGAACCACTAGCCTAGAATCCTTCAACATTCACCTGCCTGGATAAATAGCTTTGGGTCGAATCATCTTCAGTGATCTTTCTAAAATGTAAGTTCAAAACCTCTCCCTATTAAAACACTTCTATGTCTTCCCTGTCCCCCTAGGATGAAATACAGAGTCTTAAGATGCTTTATGAAGGCTACCTACTGCTTATTTTTTTAATTTTTATCTCTTGCTATTCCTGCTCTGCTCTTCTCCCACATCCCACAGTCTCTTTTGTCCATGTCGAACTATTTTCAGATCCTCTACTAGATGGCCATGTTTTTCTTCTCCTACGACTTTGCATATCCATTTAATTTTACTTAGGACATTTTCTCTTTTCTCCCACCCTCTTCATCATGTTAAATCCTACTCATCCTTGACACATCATTTTAGAACTCATTTCATCTGGATCAAACAAGATAAGCTCTCTTGGTGAATGAAACCCATTCTTATCTTGGTCCATGTCACTGAATTTTATGGTCAGTTTGTCTTTCACATTGGCTCAGTGATTGTTATAGTTTGAGGTAATAAGAATCATCTAGAAAACTTAAGTACAATTTTTCCAACTTTATCCCAGGACACTTTGATTGCATGAATCTAGGATAGAGTTCAGGAATAAAGGAATAAAGCACCCAGGTACTTCTTATGTGCACGTTTGCACTGAAAGAGATGCTGTTAAATGTTCAGCATCTTTTAGGAGGTTTGGCTCATAATGGATGCTTAATACTCGTTGAATAATAAATGACAAGAATCTGATTAATAAGGAAAATAACTGGTTTCTAGATAAAAGTAATAGTAAAAGCAAGAAAATGGATGCGAGGAATCTCAGCATTTGCTGGGAAACCTTCAAAAATAATTCCTCCTTCCTCCCAATCCCCTCTATTCAAGTCTGTCAAAATTCAATGCCAGAGAAGTAGTGTTTATATAATGAATGGATTGATCTTCAGGTCCTCTGTGCAGTAACTAATAGGAAGGTTTCTGGCTGGTATGAATTATCTTCTATATGGGTTCTGATAAAGGACAACACAGTTGGTTGCATTAGAGTTTGTGGCTGGGTAGCAGAGAAGAAGGGGAAAAATGAGGACCAAGGTGTAGAGGGATTTATAGGCTATATGAAAGGGTTTGAACTTCATCTTAGAGATGCCATCCTGGTCCCTAAGGAATACTATTGACTAACTCAGAACATTGGCTGGACATGAGATATTAACAGTTACCAAACCTTCAGAGGCTGGGGTCACATTCCCTTGGCTCCCTGCCTTATGTAGAACCACGTGATTCCTGCTGTTTCTCCATCCTGTCGCTCTCCCTGCGAGCACACATGGGCCGCTGCCCTCGCTGCCGTCTCTGTGTACCCAAGCAAGAAGGAAGCCCTGCCTCCTCAGCCAAATTGCTGTCTACTCTTTCCAAGTCTCCACTGAACCCTGTGAGGCCCAGGAGGCCACTCTCTTCTTCTTGAAATGTTCTGTCCTTCAGGTGCCTTTCATCGCCCTTAAGCTCACCCCAACAATACTCTGGTTTGCATTTTCCTGAACCCAAATTCACTCTTCTGTCTTTCTTCATAGGGGCTTGTTGGTTTATTTGTCTTGAGGTTTTGTTTGTTTTCTTGTTTTCCCTTAACCCTTGCCCTTCTTGGAATTTGAGAACAATAATAAATGATACTCTCCTCATACCCAAATTTGTGAAAAATTGACAAACATATAAGTAACATAGCTAGAGATCCAAATATTAGCTTTATTGTTTATAAGAGCAAGTTTGGAGAATACGGGGCTGAGATCTTCAGACAAGTGAGCTTGTTAATATTGTACCGCAGAATTAGGTTGCCCTCCCTAGCCAAGCATCGGACGGGACAGCTGTGTGCCTCTCTCCATGAGCCTCCCCCATGACACCAACTGTCCAGAGGAACAGAGAAGATCCCCCCAAACGAGATCTGGAGGGCTACCTGAGCATCTCAGCTCATTCCCCTAAGCTCACCACTCACTGAAGTCAGTCTGCTGCTTGGAGTAAATAAGATGGAGGGAGAGGCCAGAACCATTACTTTAAAGAATGTCCTTCTCTGTGGGAACACGAGTGTGGGAAATAAGTGGATGTGCCTTCAAGAGACCATAATCATTTTCTAGGAACATCCCTCCACTTCCTGTCTTAGAGTGTAGGGGCTCCCTTCCCCCATCCCTTTCTCAAACACAATATGCTTACGTTCGCAGACGCATCTATGTGTAGATCAGGAGTTAGAATCATGCTCTGAATCCACATGTCTGGCGCCACTTTAGACTCCTTACTCATCACGTTCTGGTGAAAACCCTGTTTTTTAGAGGCTTACAGTCCTTGTTTTCTATCACCGTTGGTCTAGCCCTTCTCACTGTTTTCTCTCTCCTTCCTTAACTCAAGTATTTGCCCCACTCACTGTACTTCTCCATGCCTATACCTGACACAGTGGTATGAACTCAGAATCCACTGGCTAATCACTTAGTCCCCCACAGGCAGATCCCAAACACAGGGTTTCATCTCCCAAATCACTAACTGAGGCATGCCACTCTGGGCCAGTAACTTCCTTCTCATGCGCCTCTGTCACTCATCCTCACTGAACCTCCCACTGCATTCCTCTCCTTTAAATTTTAACATCTGTCAGACCCTCCAGGCTTCAATCCCTCTCTTCTTCACTACATAGCTGACAACACTCTCTCACAAATATATTTCACTTTCTTAAAAAACAAACAAAAAATATATATATGTGCATATACATATATATATATTTATATATTATATTATTTTACTTTCTTTACCCACTGTGGTCAGACCATATTGACAGACAAAAATGCCAAAACATGGATGAGGCCCTTCTTTTTTCTCCTTGCCCACGTCCAGACTGATAAGTTCAATTAAAGTAGATCACATAATTAGGAGAAAATGCTATAATAAATCCACTGATAAAGATTTCTCCTGGCTTTCAACATTGCCTGGCAATTAATAGGATTAGGCTTCTCAAGTTATTTTACTCCTCACTTATCCAGAAGTTTGATAATTTCTCGCTAAATCAAGCTTCTGATAGTTAATCTAAGTATGCATGTGTGTGTGTGCATGTGTGTGTGTGTGTCTCCCCACTTGTGTGTGGCAGGGGAGGAAGGATAATTATTCCCACTTTCTTCTTTATTCTTACAGTCAGTCACCCAAAGGGGGCATATTGTAGTTGCTGGCAATCCCATTGTTTCAGAAAGACTTTAGGGTTCTGAGAAACCCTCAGCAGGTAATCCTACATTTATAATGACCAAGGGACATGAATTAAATCTAGGCTCAGATTGATATCATCAGCACTCTTTGATTTGTTTTTTCAAATAACCAGCAAAGAGGAGGAAAGGACTTCTTACTGAAGTGTACGTATCAATTAAAACAAAATGAAAGCAAGTTTCAAAGGCCCTGACATGATAACAGGTCATCTTATTCATTATTGGTATTTAATTCTTACTTTTTAATAAATATTTTTTACTCTAATACATTTATTTACCTGCTTTATTTTTTGAGGACATAATTGGCCATAAACATTGACCCTGCAATCTGGTGATCATAAAACTTCCTGTTGAGATCCTCTCAGAATTGACCTATGGTACAGGGATAAAAGGAATAAGAAACGTCCTTATTAGAATCATGATGTCAGAAAACATTAAATTCAGGTTCTCCCACTTTCTAAATCCATTTTGTATTCAATAAAGACTTCCAGGTGATTTTCTAATAGTAGACCTTGACCCATGCCATTTAAAGTTATAAAACAGTAATTTACTATATTATGTAATGACAAAAGATATTCTTGCTCTCTCCTCAATCCTGCAAGATCACTGGATATTTTGATTACTGTTCTTCACACATCACTTCTAAAAAGTGGCCCAGAATAAAGGTAGGAGCAATCAGAGGTCTTTGCCTCATCTGTTTTTCTTCTTTTTGGGATAACACCAGTCCCCCACTCTCTGATGTCCAATTCTGAGAACAGTTGTTCCATGTAGTCTGACAACTTCTTAGGTTGTTTCAGTGGGGGGCACAAATGTGGCCTTTTTGACACCTTCATAGAAGAAAACAGATTTCGGAATTCAAACCTGTACCTTTTTATAACTTCTTACAGCCATGGAAAACCAGGCTCCTGAATTTATCTAACTTGAATAAAGAAAATATAGTAAATCGATAAGAAACCAGGATTTGAAACCATATTGCCATACTGATACATTTAATTCCATTTAAATACTTAGTGATTCATTTTTATTAATAATTCACAGCATTGAAACTCTTTATTAGGCACTATATATATATATTTAGTACTTTAAGAATGAGAGCAGAAAATATCTTTTAAATAGTTGTTTCATTTAATTATACTGAGTTTTAGTGAAAATCTCCTAATTTTGTATTTCAAATCTACATGTGCCATCAGACTCTAATTCCACATTAAAGAGATTTTATAGTAATTCATAAGTGACATCCTGGTCTTAATTTATGTCTTGATATCTCTCATAAGGTATTTGATGTTGATTCCCCAATAATTACTACTGGTAAGACTAGAGGGCACTAATGTGTTTCTTAAAAAACATAATATTCATCAATTGAGAAGAACTCTTCAGTTCAAAGGTTTTTTTTTTTTTTTTTTAAGATTTTATTTATTTATTTGATAGAGAGAGATCACAAGTAGGCAGAGAAGCAGGCAGAGAGAGAGGGGGAAGCAGGCTCCCCGCCGAGCAGAGAGCCCCATGTGGGGCTCAATCCCAGGACCCCGAGATCACGACCCAAGCCGAAGGCAGAGGTCCTAACCCACTGAGCCACCCGGGGCGCCCCCAGTTCATAGGTTTTGAAGGTTTCACCATTATGCTCCTACACCTCCTTATTCCTAGAAATAAAGTTACATTTTGGTTAGAGACTACTATGACATCATTCCTTTCCCAGATTTTTAATGTCTACCCAATAGAGGTGTGTTAATTGAATCTTCCTTGTCATTTGTGTAAATGATAGATTAAGGAGAGAAAGAATTGTCTTCCTCCCATGTATAATAGAATTCCCTAAGTGGAAATTTGTTTGTTTTCCTCAATCATTATGTATTTCTTGACTTCACATCCTCAAATATGAATGCTTTAATATCCACTCCACCCCCAAATGAAACCCAGGTCTAAAGGGTCTAAAGTGACAATAATAGATTATAGCTTATGTCATTACATTCACTAATCAAAAACAACAAGTGTATAATCTTGAAATTTTATACTGCAGTGAATACAGATAAGATTAAAAAAAACTAGAGTACCCAGGAGAGAAATAAAATTCTGATGCTATCAAATCTTATAATGCACACATTGAGAATAATCAAAAGAAGACTGAAGTGTAACCCTAATGGATCTATGTTTATTCTGGACCTTTTCTCTGTTGTGGTTTACTATTATTTTCATATATATAAATAAGTCCACATAGAAGTCTGATTTTTATAGTAAATTCACGAACTATAACCTTGGCACAGTTAATGTTTGATTTTATTTTTCAATTTGGAAGTTAAATATGATACGATGGTGACGATGAGGAGGTGGAGGTAGAGACCAGCAATGCCAATAGTAACATTATTACCATTTATTAAATGGCAGCTGTGCCCCAGACCCCAAATTTAATACTTAAATTTTCTGTTATTAAAGTCAAGCTTTGCATATCTCAAAAGTGCTGCACATTAAAACTACTTACAGGGGGTGCCTGCATGGCTCAGTTGGTTAAGCATCTGTCTCTTGGTTTCTGCTCAGGTCATGATCTCAGGGTCATGGGATCAAGCCCTGTGTCAGGCACCGTGCTAGGCGGGGAGTCTGCTGGAGATTCTCTCTCCTGTCCCTCTGCTCCTTCCCCCCAATTTGTGTGCTCTCTCTCTCTAAAATAAAATAAAATCTTTTAAAAAATAATAAAACTACCTATGGGATTTTGTTTTATTTTTTTTTCCCATTGTGGCTTTTTATTTTTTTTCCCCAAATACATTTATTTTTTCAGTGTTACAAGATTAATTGTTCATGCACCACACCCAGTGCTCCATGCAATACGTGCCCTCCAGGGGCGCCTGGGTGGCTCAGCGGGTTAAAGCCTCTGACTTCGGCTCAGGTCATGGTCTCAGGGTCCTAGGATCCAGCATCGGGCTCTCTGCTCAACAGGCCTGCTTCCTCCTCTCTCTCTGCCTGCCTCTCTGCCTGCTTGTGATTTCTCTCTCTCTGTCAAATAAATAAATAAAATCTTTAAAAAAAAATAATACGTGCCCTCCTCAATACCCACCACCAGGCTCACCCAACCCCCCACCCTCTCCCCTCCAGAACCCTCAGTTTGTTGCTCAGAGTCCACAACCATGAGAGACTATGGACTCTGGGATTTTGTTTTAATACTAATGTATAGATTTCACCTGTCAACAATTCTGATTCAATGATATAAAAACTGGCTTTCATAATTTATTAAAATGTTTTTGTATTCAAGAGTGGTTTTAATTTATAGCAGGTGATAAGAATTTCTAAACAGCGCTGCTTCCAAATAGGATTTTTATGGTTATATTAGTCCTTTTTTTTTCTTTTGAAATATATATATGGATTGATTGTGGATTCTGGTAGTATAAAAATAATCTGGGTCTTCTGTATTTATATTGTTTAAAATTGCATTTTTACTTAAAAACAAATTCACTATTTATAAAATCATATTTCAAACAATGAAAAAAAATTCTTATATTAAAATATAATGGAGAAGTTAAATTTGAGCATACATTAAAAACTAAAAGTAAAGGAATAAGTAAAGCACAGAAAACTAGAGTATAATCAGAATATGAACTATCAGAACTAAATGTTATGGAAAAGTGAGATAGAATACAATTATTTGTATTTTTTATATCAAGGTTTATAATTTCAGAAGGGAAATCAGGACCCCTTTCAAGTAGTGATGGCTGGAAAACTGGTGCTTTTGGAAACCATTTTCAAGTTGCTTTGGAATAAAGGCAAACCTTTTAAGTTTACTGCACAGATTTAAAACTCGTGAGTAAAATAAAAGGAAATTATCATGCATTCTGTGTGATACACTTTTCAAAGACAAACGACTGCAAGGAGAAACTAGCAATCAGTCTGCGGGGAGCAAGGATTGAATTCCCTAATACTCTGGTGTCACCATCTTCAAATAATGTACACTTAACCATGAAACAACAATAACTAGCGACTTCCAAACCATTAAACCAAGTAAAATTTAATTTTGCATAAATGTCTCTATCAAGATAAGATAATGAAAATGAACATCAGTTGCTGTAACCAAGACCTACCTCACAGGCATGTATTATTTCAAACCTGTTACTGAATTCAGCTTCATGCTTACCAATAAACACCGGCTTATCATTTTATGTAGCATCTATAATAGAAAACTTTCAAAATAAGCCAGTACCACTATCTAATGTCATTTGCATAAGTTTTGAAATTTCTTACTGACTCTGTCGACTTCTAGGCAAGATGGTAGTACACACACAGGGCTCCAATGATGACCCTTTCAAACTTTAATTAAAATATCCAATCAAATGGAAAAATTGTACATTTTCCCTAAATATGTGGGTCTGAAACTCAGGAGAGATCGAGCAGGAAAAACAAAGTTGGCAGTCATTAGCATTTTAATGGAATTGAAACCAAAGCGGTAGAGTTATGAATTGGCTCAGAGATGTCAAGTACGATATGTGCCCACTGGACTTAGCAATGACAGTGTTAGGAGTGACGCTGCAGACAGTTTAGTGAAGAGGAAGGGGTAGTAAAAGGGCGTTAGAGTGGAGAATTATGGCTGCAAAGGTAAAGAGCTCACTTGCTGCAGAAATGGGGATGCAGGGTCAGTGGAAGGAATATATTTTTAACTTGCTTGTTTTTGAGAACAGAAAAAACTTGAACATGTTTAAAAGCTGAAGTGGAGAGAAGTTGCACTAAAGAAAAGAGAGATTTTTGGATGAGAGTCTCTGAGGAGAAACAATGAAGAGATGCGAACCCAGGGCATAGGTATAGATATTGTCATTACATGGGAGGAAGGACAAAATAGCTATGACCACTTATGGGCTACAGAACGTAATCTCAAAGTATTTAAGGTAAAAATGTTTGGAAGTACTAAGAAAATTGATAGAAACCTTATAGTAACAGAAGATTGGAAACTTTCTATCAGTCCTGAAGCAATCAAATAGACAAAGAAGCACAGGGAGAACCCGAAAAACAGAATTAGTAAGTGTTTCTTAGGCAAAGATGAAGAGAATTGCCTTCTGTTCCTCTCAACCGTGTTTACATTGTGGCAAAGAATTAGAGTTTAGTGTTTTGTTAAATCAGAGGCAACTGATTCCCCTAACATTTTTAGGAGAGATCCAGAGATAACATAAACCCAAGATGACCTCATCTAGTCTCAAGGTTTTAAACACCCTACGATAGTGGCTTCACATTTTCATCTCCAAGTTCAACCTGGTTTCTGAGCTCAAGATATTATAATATATACAAAGAACTTCTGGACATCTGCTCTTAGATACCTCATTTTAACAGGCTCCCATGTAGTGGTGAGCTCTTGCCTCCCTATCCTGCTTCTCCTTTTCATTAAAATCCCCCAAATCTACCTTGAATATAAATCAGAAGCCTGTCAAATACCTTTTTACCCTTCCTCTCCTCCTTTCCCACATTAACCTTATTACGAAATCCTAGTGATTTTACTTTGCACATATGTCAAAGCTTGAGCTTCTCTCCATTTTGACCGCACCTTTTCTAAATCAAGCTATGAGCACCTTTCGGCTGGACTGCTACCAATTCCTCCTTGTTCATTGCTTCCTTGTTGCACATGCTAATCCATTCTCCCCGTAGAAGCCTGAGGAGTCTTTTCATAATGCGGATCTCTTCATGCCCCACTGATTAAACTCCATCAAGGCAATACCTCCTATTGCATTTAAAATAAAATCCAAATGACTTAATATTGCCTGTAGTTCCTGTGTGTGGCTCCAAAGTTATATTACATTGCTATTATCACCTACTCTATTTACTTCTTACACTAGCTCATGGGCCCTAGGGATGGCAGGGTTTATGTTTATTTTATTCATTATTATATACATGCAGTGTCTAGCAGTGCCTGGCACAGAGCAATAATCATAAATATTGAATGATTGAATGAGCATATGGTAGATTGCTCTTGGGACACAGTCTCTTCCAAGCAGCTGGAAAGAGAGGTCAGCTCGGAGGCTTGCTGCTGCCTTGTCTTAAAAGGACCCATTCAAAGGCCTTAGGCAGTAGGGCCAAGGATCTGGCTCTCTGTTTCTTTTTCCACATTTGCTTACCGATATTCTCTGGGCTGTTTTTTTCCTCATTGCCTGAATATAGGGTTGGAATTGGGGAGAGAAGGAGAGGGACTGATAATCGAGAAGACATAGCCCATTTTCGTGTTTGTTTGGCCTAGGCTCCAAACTATAATTAATCCAAAGAAATTTTCCACCAAACAGCGCAACTCACTGGGTTTCTGCATTTGGTTTAGTTCTGCCCATAGAGATGCACACATTTGGGATTCCAGCGGGGCACCAAGGACATTGGAAGATTTAAGGTGCCTTGATTGATCACTGCATAGTCAAGAGTCCAGGGGAACTTTAGGCCCCATTGGTACAAAGGCATTTAAATGAGGCTCTGCCCTGCATAAGCATGCTGTCTTCTCTAGGCTCTCACCCTATTTATTGTTTTCTTTCTTTCACAGTAACTCACAGTGGATATGCAAGGAGATGAAAAATCACACATTAACTTGCACCCAGGTATGTGATCATGGAACTTCTGGCTTCCACTTCCATAAGTCTAGAGATGGCACTCATTTGAGAAACACCACTCTTCATTCTGGGGACGTGTTTACATGACATCCTCGTAAAGAATGTAGCTTCCAACCCCACCCACCATACCAATAGGAAATCTGAACTAAATACAGCAAAACTGAAGCAAAAGAACTTAACATTTCACAGGCTGGATGTTTATGTCCTGCTATAGAATGTGCCGTTTCTAGCTCTCTTCCCTATTTTCCAATACTGAAGTAAGTCATTACTCTTTTTTATTCTTTGTCCATTTCAATCAGAATTTTGGGTGAAGGGTAATTAAATGTGTTAGCATAAATCACAGTCGTGATCCAGAAACTTGCAGAATTTTTTTTTTTTTAAGGAGGAAATTCAGTTAACACTGTGTTCTGTGCCTTTTCCCATGTCATTATATATTCCTTAAGGCATGATTTTTAATGCCTTTATAATACTCCCTTACTTGATAGTATAATGATTTATTTAATATTCTCCGTGTTGTTGGTTATTTCAAATTGCTTCCAGTTTTGTACTATTATAAATAATTCTGCCATGAATATCATTGTACATAAGTCTTCATCTACGTCCATTTATTTCCTTAGGACATATTTCTAAAAGCAGACTGACTGTGTCAGTGACCCTTAATACATATTACCAAATGGCTTTTCAAAAAATTGGTATTTATTTAAAACCCAACCGAGAGTGTATGTCAGGAATATTATAATCCATGTAATTGCTTACATGACAGTCCACTTTAATCACATCTTTAGTATTAATTTATCTTTATACTTTTGGAGATTATTTGTTGATGCCCTTAGGTTTTTTTTTTTCTATTAGGATACTGTAACTTTTTTGTTAGTATATTGTAGCTTGTAGTAGTTCTTATTATCTAAAAGATATTAATCATTTTTGGGTCTGATTTGTTTTTTCTAGTTTTATGATATTTATAATGATTACTAATATACAGGATACTTTTCTTTTTAGAATTTAGTCAAATGCATTAATCCTTTACATGCGATTTGTTTTACTTACTAAAACCACATGAGACTTACTGTATATGAACCATTACATTGTTATAATTGCTTTGCAGTTTCATATTTTTGTATCTGTTTAATCCATCTAGAATTTTGTAGATAACATGTGGATTGTATTAATTAGGGTTTTCCAGAGACATAGAATCAAAAAGATATATACAGAGACAGAGGAAGAGAGAGTGAGGCAGGGGAGAATTTATTTTAAGGATTGGCATATCCAGTTGTGGGGACTGGTAGGTCTGAAATGTAGAGGGCGGACCAGCAGGGTGGGTGTTTATTCAGGTAAATCTTGATGTAGCCTTGAGTCTGAAATCTGAAAACTGGGTCAGCAGCCTAGAAACTCAGAATTTCTCATAAGCATGGCACAGATTCTTTTTTTATTTTTAATTTAAATATTTTATTTATTTGAGAGAGAGAGACAGCAGGGCAGAGAGGAGGAGAGGGAGAAGCAAGCTCCGCTTAACCAGGGAGCCCAATGCAGGGCTCCATCCCAGGACCCTTGGAATCATGATCTGAGCCAAAGGCAGATGATTAACCAGCTGAGCCACCCAGGTGCCCAAGAAGGGAGCTTCTCTACATTGACATGTTCTTTTACTCACTTGCTTCTCACAGTGAAAGCTCCATTCACAAGCATTTCCTTTAGGTGGACTTAGAGGCCAATTTCCTTAACCTATAAAAATATAATGTAGTCATTAAATAACATATTAAATTTGAGCTGATTCTAGAATTTCAAGATGAGGTAAGAATCTGACAGAATGCAGCTTGTGTAGAGTTATTTGGTAGGAGTGTAGATTCCGTTTTTAATTAAATAATGTACTATTTAGGTATATATTCTTAGATTGTAAAGTTGTAAGACTAAGAAAATTCTTATCATCAAAGTTAGTAAAAGAAAGAAGAATGGAAGAGGAGATAAGATTACCTAGGGAGTGTATATAAGAAACCACTAGACTAAGAACTGAGGTTGGAATGACTGAATTTAGCTTCTGAGGTGAGATTATCGCTTTGTAACATCTAAATATCTCTGCAAGAGGCTGTTATCTCTAAGTTACAGTTAAGGCATTAATCTGAGAGAAATGTGAAGTATAAATGTGTATTTATGTTAACTTGATTATTTTAAAAGTCTTTAAATTATTTTTGAATTATTTCTAGAAAGTGTCCGTTATATGTCTGATGAATTTTGTGTGTGTATATGTGTGTACCTGTGTATTTGTGTTTGTATATGGTTGTATGTCTGGAGATGTGTTTGTGTATGTGAGTGTATGCGTGTATATGTGTTTCTGTGTTTGTGTGTGGCCGTATGTATATCTGTATTTGTGAGGGTAATATACAGGTGCATGTCTGAGTCTGTGAGTCTGAGTTTGTATTATTTGTATATGTATATTCATGGCTCTGAGTCCGAGTGTATCATAGACATATGTACATTTCCATTTGCAGGCAGGGTCCCTGTTTGCATGTGTTGTATGTTTTTACGTGGATACAAGGGTAGATATTGGGAAGCATCCTTCATGGCACGTTCCCCTGACTTACATGGGAGATTCTCAAAGCTAACTTGTATTACTTTCCATAAGGCTTTACAAAATGCTTACATTACTTACCCATTAAGGAACCAAACCAGAGCAGCTTAGAATAAGGAGGGCTTTCAAATAGAAAACGAAAGCTCAATGAAATCTAAATTCAGTAATGTCAAAACCTCAGAAACATGCAGAGAAGTCAACAAACTTCTACATTTTTCCAATTACTGAACTTAATCCACAACTCATTATTAACTTTCTTGCAGCTTCTGAGGTGAAAATGAGAGATATTTTAACTTGTGGTGAGCATGGCATAACATCTAGACTTGCGGAATCACTGTGTTGTATACCTGAAACTAATGTAACATTGGGTGTCAACTGTATTTCAATTAAAAAAGAAAGAGATATAGGACCATTATCATAGAACCTGGGAGCCAGTAGCATTGAACATTATAGTCCTCCTCTTCGTCATCATTATCTAGTTTTCAATTTAGTTTATATAGAAATTTTAAGTGAGAAAGGTGTGTTAAACACTTCTCTTCTGAGAAGTGGAAAAGTGTATTTTTCAGAGAATTCTAGCTGTTCACTCCCAAGAGAATTGCAGAATGCCTTTAATTACCTTGGTTCATTCATCATAATCCACTATCTAATGTGCAACTCTATGTGAAGAGAAACCTAATTTTATCCACATAATGAATATGCCTTCATCTTTCAAAAGCATGCCCACATTATCCACAGTTGATGAGTGATACATAAAACCTGAATACAAATCTATAAAACAGAAATCAAATTAGCATGTATTACAGAGTATCCATGTACACGAAAAGGCTATTACACCTGTTGGATAGAACCACAGAGAGATCTAGACCACAATTGTAAGCCCATAATGAACAGATAAACCAAACACAAGTAGATATTTAACTGAATCAAATATTTAAAGTAATTAGGCTGAGAAATACATATCGCCCAGCTCACAATAAATATGCTTTTGTCAGTGGAATGAAAATAATAAAAACTAGTTACTAAACCTTTTTTTTTTTTAAGGTTTTACTTATTTATTTGACAGAGATCACAAGTAGGCAGAGAGAGGGGGAAGCAGGCTCCCTGCGGAGCAGAGAGCCCGATATGGGGCTGGATCCTAGGACCTTGAGATCATGACCCAAGACCCAAGCCGAAGGCAGAGGCTTTAACCCACTGAGCCACCCCGGCACCCCTAAAACCTTTTTTTTTTTTTACCCAGAGTTTATGTTAACATCAGAAATGATATTGTCAATATACATGGAATCCATTTGTTAATAATTATCATCAAAAAATTATCATCAGCAAAAGTTACAACTTTTCTTCTGTTTCTATTGGCTTCCTTTTTATTGGATATATGTTTTATAGACATGTTAATTCAGTCGTGCTTAAAATCTAGTTTTCTGGTTGAGTATCCATTTTCTGTTCAAGGTACCTTTGCATATCCCTATCTTTTTGCACCTTGTGCTTCCTGTTTTCATTTTAACTCATGGAGGGAAACCTTAATTTCTCATTTTGTAATTCTTAGGAGGAGTGTCTCATTCTGATTTACACGTATGGCATATTTGAGTCTGGAGTTTATGAAAGACTTTAGTCTGTATCTACCCTATTTCAGCCATTGGAATGTTAAAATATGGTATTAGCATGTAGTATGTGTGCATGTCTGTGTCCCAGATGGTTCTGAGCTCCCTGGGAGAGGAAGTAAAAATGATCTCATTTAGTTTTGAATTTCTACCATCAGTGACCCTACCTAATGCTTAATTTTAGGTATTGTGTGCTATTTTTATTTGAATACTAATGGAGGAAGAGTGAACATTCATTACTGAAGTGAGGAAAGGGTGTATTTGGGATAAAAACTAGAATGAAGGCAGAACTTCCAGAATGAGAGTAAAGAGACTGATAGACCCTCTCTGCAGTAGCAAATCAAAAATTGAATGAATATTTTGAATATATTTTTAAAAGTAATAATAATTTAAGTCTTTGAAGTTGTTCCATGAGGAAACAGCAAATTGAGACATGTTCTTTAAGAAAATATACTAATCTCAGTAGGACCAGTGAGAATCTGCTCCCTCCTCTACTTCACACAGCTCCATTTTGTGGAAACCACTCTGGGCATTTTGTTCTGTGCAAGTGCAGCCAAGAAGATGGGTTTCTTCTCCCCCAAGCTCCAAGCCTAGACCTGTGCTTTCACTCTGGGAAGAATAGAACACTGGTTTTCCTCATCTCTCCAGTTTTATATCCTAGAAACTCTACTCTAGATAGATATGGCCAATGGGGCCAGGGCTCTCTCCTCAGACATGGAAGGCTGAGAATAAAAAGACCCAGTATGCTCTTAGAGTAGAAGTTCTGCTCTAAGAAAGACAAGCCCAGAAGACTAGGGCTTGACATTCCCTTCATGACCACTCATAGAATGGGAGTGTCACTTCAGGAAAAGAGATTCACCACTTCTACTTCTGGCGCGAGGGCACAGGGATTCTGCCCGAGGGAGAAGGCAATCAATTTAACTGAAGAGCCCCAGGGCTCTGCCTGAGGGGGATGGACTTCATTTGGAGCAGAGAGTAGAGAATACTTTGCCTAAGGGCATTGTTGAAAGCAAGTTAAAAAAAGGATGTAGCTCCAGGACACAAGCAAATATCAAAGCAGCTAGAAGTTTAATAGAGTGGAGCTGGGGAAAGGTAGAGCCTATGAGTCTTTTGGGGATTATTGTCAATTCTAGAGGTTAAAAGATGTTCAACATGATTAGTTACAGGGAAATGCAATCAAATCACAGTAAAATACCACTAAAACTTGGATGGCTCTGATCAGATAGGGAGAAATTAACAAGTGTTGGCAAGGTTGTAGAGAATGTGAACTCAACATATATTTCCAGTGGGAGTATTAAATGATGAATTCACTTTGAAAACAGTTTGGCAGTTCCTCAAAATACTGAGTATTGATTTACTGTATGACCAATGAATTCCACTCCTAGGAATATGCCCAAGAGAAGTGTAAAAGTAGTACACAAAAATTTGTACGTAGATGTTCATAGTAGCATTATTTATATTATCCAAAAAGTGGAAAAACAGCCCAAATGTCCATCAGCTGATTAATGGCTAAACAAAAGGTGATATATATATGCAGCTAAATATTATTTAGCAATAAGAAGAAATGAAGTTCTAATACATGCCACAGAATAAGTGAAACTTGAGAACATTAAGTCAAAGAAGCCAATCACAAAAATTACCATATACGATATGCTTCCATTTATATAAAATTTACAGAATAAGCACATCTCCAGATATCAAAGGCAGATCAGTGGTTGTCTCTGGTGGGGTAGGAAGTTGGCGAGGGAGAATAAGGAATGACTAGTAGAGGGTATAGGGTTTCTTTTAGGTGGTTGAAAATGTTCTGGATTACATTATGGTAATGATTGTACAACCTTGTGAATATACTAAAAAAAATTGAATTTTATTATTTTAAATGGGTGAATGTGTGGTATATGAATTATCTTTTAATAAAGCAGTTAAAGAAGAAGCAGAAAGACGTTGGGATGAGTTGTAGTGAGAAGTCTAGATAAGAAAGGCCAAGGGCTGCTGATTTGAACCCTGAAGCTTATTTGTCCTAAGTGAAAAGTAAAGATTAAATACATATAAATCCCATGTAGTTTTCTGCAAATCATTCACTCACCCAAGGTCTTTTATGCCACAAAATTTTTCTTTACCAAATAAAGTTCCAGTGGTCAGTTATTCAAAAGGATTTAATGTCTCAAAGTATACATATAAGATATTAATTGTGTCTACTTATCTCCCCTTACTATATTTATCTTTTGATTTCATTGTTTGTGATAATTAAAATACATTTATTTCTTTTAAGGAAAATATTACCTAATACCCAATTATATAAAGCCCATTTTTGCCAAATGGACTTACTTTCTGTTAAAAAACAACAGCAACATACTATTTCACCTCTAGTAATCTTAATTTTTATTATATTCACTTTTTGAAAATCCTTTAGGCAATAAATGTTTTTTTTCTTTTACATCAGTAAAAAAAGGAAATAAATATTATAAAAATAACTGTTATTCATCATTTAATAAGCACATATTTTTGACCAGAGTGTCCTATAATACCCTTTGAGATTTTTCTCAATAAATATCTTTTTTTAACTCTAACTTAATCACTTTTTATTGCTCTTTTCTTTCCCCTGCAAACTTATATATGCTATTATTGTATTTTTTTATTGTATTTTTTATTAGTATTTGATTTCTCTCTTTTCCTATTTCCAATTTTTGATTTCTCCTTTGTTTTGTTCTTATCTGGCAAGCTTTCATGAGCCTTTCAATGCAACGTGTTGTGTTTTTTGCCTTATTGCTGTTTTCAAGGAAATTGCAATCTAGAAAGTTTTAGGTATAGTACCTTTCAGCTGATACTAGCATTATTGGAAAGTTGGAAATTTTAAAATCTTTAAATCACTCTATTAAACTCAGCAAATTTATTGACTCTTTCCACATCCTGAAATAACATGTACTTATATGTTTGCTGGCAGTGTGCTCATACTTTATCACTTCTTATCATTGCCTCATATTATAATTTTTCATTCTGTTTTCTCATCATCTCGTGTGTAAGAATTGAAAACATGGCATTGTATAAATCAGTGGAGGAAGTGGGAGGTGAGGGTCAAGTGTTAATGTAGTTCAGGGTATTAAATTATTTTAATTTAATTTGAAGGCGCCCAGGTGGGAAATTAAAATATTTTCAAAATTTTAATTTAATTTAGGAGCCCAGGTGGGAAATTAAAATATTTTCAAAATTTTTCTTGATGGGTCAGTCCCTAAGAAAGAGGATGCTTCAATTTTATATTCCGAGTGACTTCTTATGAAACTAATTATGTATATGTTCCCAACACTTTTTCGTTTTGAACATAAACTAGGTAATCATGTAATTATAAAACTTCATGCCTGAGCGGCCTGAATACACACACGCCCACCCCCACCCCCACCCCCCCACACACAATTTTAGCCCCTCCACTGTTTATCTTCACTAAGTTAAAAATCAATGAAAAAATAAGACAGGCTGCTTCTTCCTCTAATATATTACAGGTCAATCATGAGGCTGTTTTAATAATTCTGCTTAGTCAGTACCTCTTGACAGATTAAAATGGAAGTATGAAAAGTGAAATATAGTACATCGATTTGGACTTGAAAATGCTGCAACCTATCACCATAAATACCACGTTATTCCTATAAAAATGAGTAGCAAAACCAGTGTTTTTCATGTAATCTAACAAGTGAAAGGTCATAGTCCCTCTAAATACAACACTTATGATGTAGAAGAGTTTATATTTTAGATACTAGGCTTTTTCCTATTGTTTTATTTAACCCTAATTCTCTGTAGCAAAATAGCGAGCAGACAGATTCCAAAAAAGCTACTCTTCGTTCCCATTATTTCCTAAATCTTAAACTAAAGTACTTTTGCCACTATTCTTTCCATTATCAATTTTTACAGTGGCATTTTAAGTGCTCTGATATACAGTGCAAAAGAAATTGCTTGAATTAAAATACCTGGAATTTTTACATCAAGGGTAGATTTTAAAAGAAGAATGCTCCATTATCAGAAGGTTATTTCCACATATTTCCACGTGCCTATAAATTGATAGCTCTATGTTGCCACTAAAATAAAAACGCACTTAAAATGACCCTCTCAGTTGTCCTTTTCTCCTTAAAGAAAGGTGATGAATAAATGCAGAAAGGTGCATGGATTGGAAGTATGTGTTGGAGGCACTGACTGGCAGGATGCTTCAAGTTTAAGTCACACAGCTGCTTTGTGGCTAAGTCTCATAACCTTCAACTCTCACCTCTGATTTTAGAACAAACACACAGTCATTAAACTTCGCAAAGTCATCGGCAGGACTCCAGGACCAGCATTCAGTCAGATATGCCAGCTGTGGTCTCATAAGTCAAGAATCACCATGCTGAAGCACCTTAATCAGATGAAACACACAAAATCTCCTAAATCCCCTCAGCAATTAAAGTTTCCAGCTTTTTCTGAGGATGAATTTAACTCACACTATCACTGTACTTTCCACTTGTTTACTTTGAACCTGTTTTCTGCTGGGACACGAATTGTGGCTTTGCCGCTCCAGCTCTCTTGGGAAGATGCAGAGAAATCAGTCTGGTTTTCACTGGCACAGTCTTTCTGAAAAAGGAATCTCTTGATTTAGCCATTCTGCTTCTAGGAATACGTTATAAAGTACTAATAATACAGCTACAGGGATGTTCATTGCAGTATGGTTATAGGAATGAAAAAATATATGTGAAATGTACATGGAAAACTAAAGTTTTGATCAGTGTGCAAAGTATGCTTCCATTTTTCTAAAAACTATGTAGATGTCTGAATAGAAAATTGGAAATAATGACATCAACATGCTAGTGGTGGATACACTTGGCTTTGGCATTATGGTTGACAGTTTTTTATTTCTGATGCTTTCATATTTTCAGAAGTTTTTAGAATAAGTATTGTTTTGTAATAGGCTAAATTTCAATTTTCAAATGATGGCATTTCTTTATATAATGAGGCTTCCTATTTTAAATCTGGTTCCAAATCATAAAAAAAAGATAGTGATAGAGAAACTGTATATGCCTCTATGTGTCTTATTTTCATTGCTGGTTTTTTTTTTTTAAGATTTTATTTTTAATAAATCTCTACACCCAATGTGGGGCTTGAACTCACAACCCCAAGATCAAGCGATGCATGCTCTAACGACTGAGCCAGCCAGGTGCCCCTATTTTTTATGTCTTTGTTTCATTGTTGTCACAATAGGACAAACATTTAAAGACAGACTCTTTAGTTTTGCCATAATGTATCCTAGTTAGTGTAAAACATTGAATTATCTCTTTTTGACCAAATAATCTCAAATCACATTTAAAATTTAA
Organism: Nasua narica; assembly: GCA_028533885.1. Classification (NCBI taxonomy): domain Eukaryota; kingdom Metazoa; phylum Chordata; class Mammalia; order Carnivora; family Procyonidae; genus Nasua; species Nasua narica. The sequence continues at coordinate 71,701,857 of CM052807.1, forward strand.
AAATTAAAAAGGAAATATTGTTTTCATTTTTAATATTCTCTAATATAAAATAAATATATGTTTATTTTTATATATAATATAAAATATGTATGTATATACTTTAAATTTTAAATTTTCTAGTGGATATAATACATATAATATATACAATATATATAATATATACATATTTAAATATATATATTTTAAATTCAGAACCCTTCTATGAGTTCCATAGAAATCATCCATAGTTTACATAACACTAAAAATCAAAATTTGCCATCTCTGTTAAATGATCACAATAGAAATCCAGGTCCATCCTGTGATCATAAGTACATTTATTTGAAAGAGTGATTTTTAAATGTGTTTCAGTTATATCAAGAACAATAATATTTTCATTCTGGGAACATAGTAAAATGTTTGAAAACCACCTAGGCTCCAAATATGTACTGTCATGTGTCTATTCTGTCATGTTTGTTCTCACAAATTCCATATTCCACTACTTCTGGTGATCTCCTGATATCAGGCTTTTGAATAATTGTGAGGGATATGCACAAGTGCTAGGGGGAGTGTAGAAAGTTCTCTTGACCAGATGCTTCATATGCATAATTAATCAAGACTCTGCTGACACTGATCCAAAAGTATTAGTTGGCAGACATAGAGTCATAAAGAGATCCAGTGTCATCATAGATGTTAGGGAGAATATTTAGCTTCATAGGAGACACGAAGGTAAGCTCCAAGCTTCAAGGATTGTGAGGAAGCCTTCCAATGAATCACATTGGGCTTGTTATTTACCTAAGACTTAATGACAGACGTGACAGATACTAGCCAAGTGCACCTGTGAAAAGTACAAGGTTAATAGAACAGCTGAACTGAGAAACTGCATCTGGGAGAGCAGAAAGTATAGTTCAAATTTGTCTTGCTCAAGACCATAGTTGCTATAATATTTTGTGGAAGTAAATTCAGTTTTCTAGAAATAGGTTTTCAACAATTGTAATTTAAATGTTTTTTTTATATTATGTGTCAGTTATTTTTGTTGTGTTAGTTTAAAAAAATCAACAAGATTGCAACTTTGTTGTCACAAAATAAAGCACAAAGAACAGGAGTTTGGAAACTAAAAATTTCCTTTCAAAACTGTACCATAATATGTGATTATGTTTACTTTAGAACAAGTTAAACGGTATGGCTTAGTGGAACAAAGCGGCCATATCTTGTGAAGTGTCCTTGGATCTGTGTGGTTCGAGTTGATAACCACCACTCCTCAATTTTATATAATGCAGAATGATAATTTTGTTTGGAAAATAATAGGCAGTAGACAAATAGAGAAATAATTTCCACTTCAGCAGCCTGCAGAGGAGTCATGCAGCTTAACTTTAGAGCAGAAAATTCAGGCTGGAAGAACTGATATTCAAAGATGTGGTAATAGGATGTTTAAATATGTTAGCCCTGTGTTGTCCCTTCATCTATTTCATAAGCACCGCATAATGTTTGGTCTCCTGTGGGGCTGCCTAAGACAGTGGTTTTCCCTGGGACAGGTCATAAATACTGTCCTGCTGCTCTCTGCTTTACTGGGGTTGAGGGTAATTGTGTGAAGCTTAAAAATATATTGGTAGCATGACCCCATGCCCCCGTGAGCTCAACATGAAAAGAAAGTCATGGACATAGAAAGTTTCCATTTTATTTGAGGGTCACGAAGGACAGAAAGAAACAACACAAAGCCCCTTGGCATATCAGATGATCTAAGAAACGATTTCAAAGAGCTGTGCCAAGGCGGCGGTGACTGTGAGATGCCAGAGAGCAAGTTCCCTTTTCCCTCTTCTGTATGGCTGATGAGCACATGCGAACAAACTCTGCTCCTCTCCATTTGCTCTGAGGTGTATTTTAATGAAAAGGTGGGCAGGAGGTTCATCAAGTGGGCTCCTGTATTTTCCAAGGTAACCAGATCATCTTGTCATTTTTAAATAAAGTGGTATTGGCGTGATGGCCAAAATGACTTTAGCTGGTAAAGATAAATGGAAGCAGAAAAGCTCAGTTTGACTTCTTTCACCCAAAGAGAGGTATGTCAAGCAGGTGACTGGAATCAAAGACTCAGTTCCCCAAGACAAAAGCTGTGAGCACAAGGCTTTATGGCTCCCTTTTATATAATCCCAATATTATGACGTGGCTGATGCTAAAAGGTGGGTCATAGAAATGGGGAACAAGTATGGCTACAAGAAAATTAAGATCAGTAACCTTCCTTAAAATAAGTGCAAGACAATTGAACAGGTAAGAGTAGACACAAGAATAAGTGTTCATGATAAGTAACGAAATAGCGTACATATTTGAAATAGACGACATTAGTCAAGGAAAACAGACCAATCACAAATGGAGAAAATGAGCAAGTATTTTCACAAATGAGCTGAGTCATGTTTACACCTGTAGTAGGTGTATTTACATTTCTGTTATGACATGGGATGAGGTAAGAAGAGTATCCTAGATAGCTTCTTTCCCACCATGTCTCCCATCTTGAAACCACGCATTCAGTCTCTGATACTTTAAGGACTTCAGAAACCATAATCTTCATTAAGTGGAATGCAGAATGAATTAAAACAAAAACAAATAGTAATGTGAGTGTTCAGAAATAAGTCTGTCTGTAGACCTTAGGATAGGATTGAGAACATTGGGCAACTCCAAAGTAATTTTAACAGGCGATTTTCCTGAACATATATCATCATTTTAATACCATTAGAAAATGTTTAGAATAACAAAACATGAAATATTTTAAAAATAGTTCCAACATGTAATTTTTATAACATTTTAATAACACTTTAAATATATATGTGACATTACAGGATATTTTTAAAAACACTTTATTAATACAATTCAGTGAAACTTCAATTTTATGTATCTCTTTTCACTGAATAATATTTTTTGTAAGCATATAATCTTTTATCTTATTTCACTGAGTGAGTTGTTCAGAAGATCCGAAGTGGCAAAGACAATGTAAAATTAACCACTTTAATACTGACATGTCCCAACTGTTTCCCTTAATATTTTGGGGTAACTGCCTCTGACTTCAAGTCACAAAAACGCTTTGTTGTTGCTGATGTAATTGGTTTCTGTAATGATGTAAGCAAATAAAGAACTGCTTATTCAAAAAAATAATATTAGTCTATTAAAAGGACTATCAAATCTTATAAGCATTTGTAGTAGTAGTATGCTTGCAGTATCAGTAAATACTACTTCACTGAAGTCCTTTTTACTATGTAGTTGAATGTGAACAAGTAATTTAGTGTGTATTAAAGAAATGAGAATGACATCTTTTTTTGACTCATAGGCAAATCTGTTTATTCAGTGGTTACTACAGAACAAGTACTTCTACAGAGGTGAAACTTTAGTTACCAGTTTTTTAACCTTTTTTCTTTCTTTCCTTCTTTCCTTTCCTTTCCTTTCCTTTCCATTTCCTTTCCTTTCCTTTCCTTTCCTTTCCTTTCCTTTCCTTTCCTTTCCTTTCCTTTCCTTTCCTTTCCTTTCTTTCTTTCTTTCTTTCTTTTTACATATAATATATTATTTGCTTCAGGGGTACATGTCTGTGAATCATCAGGCTTACACAGTTCACAGTGCTCACCATAGCACATACTCTCCCCCATGTCCATCACCCAGCCACCCCATCCCTCCTCAACCACCTCCCAGCAACCCTCAGTTTGTTTCCTGAGATTAAGAGCAGGGGTGAGGAGGGGAGTTTATGGGGGATCGGGAAGGGAAAAATGAAACAAGATTGGACCGGGGAGGGAGACAAACCATCGCTACCAGTTTTTATTACTTAAAAACAACAGTAATCTAAAACAAATGTTACTACACAAAGTGGTCACTTATTTATGACTTTTGCTCATTCGTGCCAATGTTTCAGCTCTTTTTTATTTTTTTGATTTAAGTATAGTTGATGTACAGTATTGTATTAGTTTCAGGTGTACAACACAGTGATTTGACAAGTCTCTGCATCACACAGTTCTCACTCACCGTGGTGGGTGTAATCACCATCTGTCACCAGACAGAGTTGTTATAATCTCATTGGCCGTATTCCCCATGCTATACTTTTCATCCCTATGGCTTACTTATTTCATCAGTGGAACTTTGTACCTCTTAATCCCCTTTACCTATTTCACCCATCCCCCTAATTCCTTCAGCTCTTGCAACCACCAGTTGGTTCTATGTATTTATAAGCCTGTTTCTGTGAGGTTTTAATCGGTTTTATTTTTTAGATTCCACATATACATAAAATTATATGGTGTTTGTTTCTCTTTGTCTGACTCACTTCCTTTAGCATAAGACCTCCTAGGTCCATCCATGTTGTCCAAATGGCATGATCTCTTTTTTTTTTTTATGGCATGATCTCATTTTTTTATGACATGATCTCTTTTTTTTATATTTCATTGTGTATATGTGTGATATTTATACATACCACATCTTCTTTATTCATCTATCGATGGATCTTTAAGTTGTTTCCATCTCTTGTCAATTGTAGATAATGCTGCAGTAAGCATAGGGGTACAAATTTCTTGTTGAGTTAGAGTTTCTGTTTTCTTTGTGTGAATACCCGGCAGTGGAATTATTGGAGTATATGGTGTTTCTACTTTTAATCTTCTGGGGTAACACTATGGTGTTTTCCATAGTGGCTGTACCAGTTTACATTTCCACCAACAGTGAATACAAGGGATCCCTTTTCTCCAAATCCTTGCCAATACTTGATAGTTCTTGGGAGTGTAATTTTTTTTTTAAAGATTTTATTTATTTATTTGACAGAGAGAGAGAGAGCACAAATAGGCAGAGAGGCAGGCAGAGAGAGGGGGAAGCAGGCTCCCCGTCGAGCAGAGAACCCGATGTGGGGCTCGACCCCAGGACCCCGAGACCACGACCCGAGCCGATGGCAGACACTCAACCCACCGAGCCACCCAGGTGCCCCGGGAGTGTAATTTTTATTTGAATCTAAAAACTTTTGATAATTTGGTGAAATTTTATTTTTCCATTAAAGGTTTGTTTCTTCCTTCTTTTCAGTTTGTTATTTATAGAAATGTAAGAAACACATTTTACTTTCATGTCAAATGTTAAATCATACAATATTGTATTGTAAGTTCATTTATATTTTGAAATATAAAGATATATGGGGTTATCCTCATATCTCTTTAATATGATCCAATGAGGAACAATATATATTTTCTAAGTCATTTGGAAATACATTTTAAGTCTATTTTTATATTTCAATGTTGGAAAATGCTCTCAACAGAAGTCTCTTTTTAATGGGTAAATATTTTTATTAATTTCACATTTGCCTTCATTTTAATGTTTATGTCTTTTAAAAATGTTTCAAGGACATCCTTTAAATTTTTAAATATATTTATTTAAAAAAACGATATTGCACAATATTTAACTGTTGATATTTAAAGTTCATTGATTTAATTTAAAATAGATCACCAAATACTGCATAGCCAACAAAATTTTTTTTAATTTTTTGATTTAAATTCAATTAATTAACATATAATATATTATTGGTTTCAGAGGTACAGGCCTGTGATTCATCATTCTTATATGATAAGACTGCTCATTATGTCATATGCTCTCCTTAATGTCCATCAACCAGTTACTCTATCCTTCCATCCCCATCCCCTCTAACAACCCTCAGTGTGTTTGCTATGATTAAAAGTCTCTTATGGTTGTCTCTCTCTCTCTGGTTTTGTCTTGTTTTATTTTTTCCTTTCTTCCCCTCTGATCCTCTGTTTTGTTTCTTAAATTCCACGTATCAGCGAGATCAGATGATGATTGTCTTTCTGATTGACTTATTTCACTTAGCATAATACTTTCTAGTTCCCTCCATGTCATTGAAAAACATTTCATTTTTTGATGGCTGAGTATGGTAAAATTTTACTTGCTTTATCTGTATAATGCTTATGAAATATTAATTTAGTACTTTATTTTTTACAAAAGTACATCATGATAACTAGTTAGCAAGATAACTAAAAAATTTATTAACAAAAGTGTCAATTTTTCTGATTCTGAAATTTTGAAATATGAATTAAAATAAGTATAATGTATCTTTCTGGCATTCTGGCATCCTTGGATTTGCTTATTAAATGCCAGTTGTGCCCATTATTTATGTGAAAAATAAAAGTATCTGCATTTTCAGATCATTTTATAAGTGATACGATGGGCGGATTGAGACTCATTGAGCTACATAGATGGTAAGTGTTGGGTTGATAGAACAATAAGCAACAGATAGGTAGACAGGCAGACAGATGATGCTTTAAATGGTTAAGTTAACCAAGGGAGCATTACTACTTTTATCAGCAATATACTTTCTTGGTCATTTATAGCTGAAAAATTTCCCCTAGATTAAAAAAAAATATCTTCTCACAAAATTCAAGGGTCTAGAAAAATCGTGGACCTACATAGGCCCATAGGTACTTAGATTTCATGTGCTAGCATTTTCATAGATACTCAGATATTATTTTTTACTTTGCTAGAATAATATGATATGCTTATCTATTTTGGAATAACCTATTACTTTTTAACAGGAAAGGAGTAGTATGTTAATAAGGAAAGCTATAGAGCTACTGAAGAAAAAATAAAAGGAAAAGAAAAAGGTATTTCCTGTAGGAAAGAGGAAAATTTCAGTAAGTGGAGTACTTAAATGAAATGAAAAGAATGAGGAGGGATATAAATAATTTACAGAAGTCTGGGAAAGAAACAGAGAAAGAAATTTAATCAACGACTTTTGGAGAAAAGGTGGGAGAGAGGAAGGAAGCTGGGGGAAGAGGGAGGAAGGGAAGGGAAGGAGGAAGAGACTGGAAGGGAGGGAGGAAAGAAGGAGAGAAAGAACAAGCCAACTAAAAGAGATTGGAAGTTCCAGAAGAGTTGGAGTAGGCAGTCAAAACTATCCAAGAAAAAAATGAGAGCATGATAAAGATTATTGAATTTGTAGAATTGGAGTATAAAGAGCTTAGCTAACGGAGTCAGACAGTATGGGCCTTGCTATCATATTTCAGCTATGGGATTTGAGGCTCAGATTTATAATCTGGAAAATGGGTGCAGTAGTAACGACCTCATAAATTTATTGAGAAGTAGTTTTGCTAGTACCTAAAAAGTGCCTAGCACTCCTATGCCTGGCAGATAGGAGGCACTCAGGATGAGTAAGTTTTCTGCAGGAAGAAATTAATATAGAATTTGTTGGCATTCCCTATCTATTGTACCCCAAAACAAAATATCTTGATTTATATCTTGATCTGGATTTTAGTGGCCTATTAACAAGGATTTCCAAATCCCACAGTTATGACAGTATCAAGATAACACCCTAGTATAAATTGCCTCGCATATAGTAAGGAGATAGTTACAGTTACTTTCACTTAACTAAGTAACTAGGTTTAAACTTCCTAAAACCATAGTACCCCTGTGTTCAAGGAAAATGACAATATCTCGAAGTTTAATTCTAAAAGGGAATTTTACCGATATCTTTCACTTCCTAGCAATCGTGTATCCATGTAAAATCTATTACATGTGTTAAGACATCTTTGATTAACCCTCCAGGAGATTGGTAACTGCTCAAAATGCCAACAAAAGCCGAAAGAAGAATCTAATAAACAAACCCGCACAGTGTTGAGAGATTTAGAAATGCCATTTTACTATAGTGTAGAGAAAAATAATTTACAAATCATTAGAAAAATTACCAAATGTGTTATAGTTTCATTTTTCTGTAGGCAAGTATATCTACCTACACCTATAGGTAAATAATTTTTTGTTTGTTTGCTGGTAACTACTTTATTGTGATTACTGCATGCCCTGCATGCCCTGCTGTACTAAAATCTGAGAAGGTTGATTTTATAAATAACCTTTGATTTATTAGGTTAAATCTAATTTTGGTAACGGCACTAACATTTGGTTTCTGGATTTCCTCTCAATCGGGAAATCTGTAAGGTGATGATCTCAAGAAGCTCTTGCTGGAAAACGGAAATGGAACAAGATCCTACTATAGAAATGACAGTGGAGGCCCGAAAAATAAGATGGAGTGAGTTACAAACACAGGCAGCCACAAACTAGGGGCAGAGAAAAAGAGTGGAACAAAGAGCAGATGTTGTGTCTTCAGAGAAAGATGATGGCATAAAATTCTAAGCATTACATCTAAGGTTTTTTCGTATATATCATCCACTCTCTAAAAAGGGTAAATTTAGCTTAGTAAACATTTTCTTAACTATAAGAATATGAAATACAAGTGGGTAAGATTTTCCGGATTGTTCTGAAACTGAAGGTGTTATGTGATTTAGAAGCCCAAAGGTTACTTCAGCTGTCTCTAAATCTTGTATGAATATGAAGAAGACCCTGCTGAGAATTGAGTTAATAGCTTCCTTGGCATTAACAACATCTTCAGTTACACACCTTGTTTTTTTGTTTGTTTGTTTTTTGTTTTTAAATATTTAATTTATTTATTTATTTGACAGAGAGAAAGAGATCACAAGTAGGCAGAGAGGCAGGCAGAGAGAGAGGGGGAAGCAGGCTTCCTGCTGAGCAGAGAACTGGATGCGGATGCGGGGCTCATCCCAGGACCCTGAGATCATGACCTGAGCTGAAGGCAGAGGCTTTTTAACCCACTGAGCCACCCTGGCGCCCCCACACCTTGTTTTTTTTTTTATTTATGCCCTTGATATATTGAATTAAAAAGATTGTGACATCAGTGAAGCAATCTGAGAAACAGCATATTTTTACATTGACTTTTGGAAAATGATATCAGATGTCTTCCTTTAAAAAACACTGGTGCATATTATACTAATAATTTCTCTGAATTATTTATTTGAATAATTGGCTGTACTGTTATCCTTCTCAGACACCATGGGTATGGTCATAGAAAACCATCTGAACATGAATTAACCTGAATTTAAAATTCATTTCTTAAATAATGTTAGAGAATATGGTGGTGTAGTGGCTAAGAGCAAAGGTTCTTGAGCTAGACTCTGGATCGTATCTCAGCTCCATCACTTACTAGCAAGTGTCTACACTCTTTTGTATCACTTTCTTTTATCTGTATAATAGGAACTTTGCCATAGGGTTGTTGTGAGAATCAAGAGTTACACAGGTTCAGGGCTTGCCTGGCAATTAGTAAGTGCTCAGAGTGTTAGTCATCTTTAACCTCTAGTTGATGTTGCCATCATGTCTGTTTTACAGTTACATTATTTACAACTAAATAATGCCAAAATTATTTATTTAGTATCCTCATCATAACTTCATTTAAAAATACCGTCGAACCTCAATTTAAAAATACATCTTTTTTTACTGCTATAAAGTCAAAATTCATTTGTTGATATGATTACATGAATTTAACATTCTATGTGATGAATTTTCCCTCTGACAAAATCCCATCTGATATGCACGTCATGACATTCTCTGTTGACTTTATGTGCTTTGTTTTGTAAATATTCCAAAGGAGAGCAAACAATGTCCACTGCTTTGTTTTGTGTTGTTGTTATTTTTTTTTCCAAAATCTTTAGGCAAGTATGCTTTGTAATAGTAAATGTTGCCATCCAATTTTTAACAGATTTCTTTGAGTTTTTACTTTCTTTTGTGAATAATTGCTTGGCTGCCTTAACTATATATCAATGAGATGTGATTAGGAAGTGCATGCCAAAAAATAAAACAAAACAATAACCAGAAAAGCAGCCCTTCCCAAATATGCCCTTTTAAAAGCAGTGTAGCCCTGATTATGGGGTTAAGTACTTCAATATTTTTTCCAAAATAGAGTATTAAAAATAAAAGTGATGGTCATAGTAGTGGTGGTGATGATGATGATGGTGACAGAAGCACCAGTTATTGGTGATGGAATATGTAGGCACTGTTTTGGGTGTATTACTCCAATTATCTTGATTCTTTCAAATATCCTGTATCTTATAAGGAAAGGTGAAAAGATGAAACTATGATTCTAAATGGTTAACTTAAAACTGTAAAATTACATAGATACCAGGTTGATTAGGAACAGGATCAGTTTCAAACACAAAGTTATCTTCAATCCAGTGTGCTAAATGCATGTTAGAAAATTAAGAAACATTGTAGCAATGTGGTTGGAAACAGTCTTTATAATTTGCATTACCTGGGTTTTAATTTAAGTCCCAGCTTCACTACTTTGTACTTTAAATTATAAATGGAAACATTATGATAGAAACTGTCAATGTTTATTATTTAGGATTTTTCTTTTTGATTGTAAAGATAGCTACCCATATAGATTAAGTTTAGTCGAAGCGAGGAATTCATTAGAAGGCTTTGAAAGGAACTCAAGAACAGAAGATAAACAAATGGCCGATAGGTAATAGATGCTCATTGTCACTAATCAGTAGGGAAATACAAATCAAAATACAATGAGATTCAATTTGAATCTATCGGGATGGCTACTACTACTAATATATATATAATGTATATATATAATATATATTATGTATACTTTTATATTTATTTTATTATATATAATTATATGTAATTAATAATATGTTATAATATATAATATATATTATTTATATATATATAATAAATGTTGGCAAGGATGTGGAGAAATTGGATAATTTGGTGTGGTTGGTGGAAATGCAAAATGATAAACCCACTTGGAAAATGGTATGGAGGTTCCTCAAAAAATAAAAAAATAGAATTATCATATGGATCAGCAATCCTGCTTCTGGGTAGATAGCTAAAAGAATTGAAAATAAGACTTTAAAAAGATACTTGCATCTCCATGTTCATTGCAGCATTATTCATAATAGCTAAGAAAGTGGAGGTAAACCAAATATCCATCAGCAGATGAATGAACAAACAAAATGTGGTACATACATGTAATGGGAAACTGTAAACATATAGAAAACAAACAGTGAAATGACAATAGTAACTTTTTTCTTGTCAGTAATTACTCTAAATGTAAATGGATCAAACTCTCCAAGCAAAAGAAAGAGATAGAAGAGATTTAAAATAAAAACAAAAACATGATTCAACTATATGCTGTCTATAAGAGACTCATATTAAGTCCAAGAATATGGATAGTTTGAATGTGAAAGGATAAAAGATAAGATATTCCATGCAAGTAATAATGGAAAAAGGCATTGATGCCTACACTAAGATCAAGCAAAATAGATGTCATTGAGAGAGGTTGAAAAGAGAAAGAGCTCCATGGAAGGTGGGTATAACCTCTTACAGAATAGGAAACAGAGGGGTAGAGACTTGGAGCTGGTTGTGCTGAAACAGGTGCTTCATTCCTATAACTTCTCTTTCTCCGCTTAGCTTTCCATCTGCCCACATCTTCCTCCTACCAGTAGTCAACATGGGTTTGATGGGGATGGGGGTGGGTGAAGAAACTAATCTTGAGACCAAATAAAAATCTAAGTAAGATGGCAAAACTGTATGGGAGAAGAAACCTACATGCATGATAAAGGTGGATATAAATCTAAAAGGGAGCTGAGCTCTGTATTTCCTGAACACCCTGGCCCAACCTCTGGCATCACATTTTCACCACTTATACCTCTCAGGGAATCCACAGCATATGCCCCTACCTCACATCCCCACAGGCATCAATAGAAACTGGGTGGACAAATTAAGTTACTTCAGAACAACTTCAAAGCAGCATCCTAGAATAGACATAAATATTCAAAGCCGAACTTATTTTTTATTCAAAAAGGAGAAACATTTTAAAAGATATTACTAGAAAATAAAAACTCACATGAGCACTGTATGGCAACTGGAACTATTTCCTTTGTTATAGTACAAAAGACAAATACAATTCACAGTGCCATCCAATTCTCTAAAACCTTTACTTTGACTCTGATGATCCTAAAATATTAGACAGTTCCAGTGAATCCTTTATTCAACATTATGAAGAAGCTGTCATAATGGCCTGGTCTAAACCACATCAGGAGAGGATTAGGCCAAAACAGTAGAGGCTTGTTGGTGTAGAACTGCCTAGTGAAGCAGCCTGATGCGTCTTTTGTTATTCAAAGAAAAGCCCAGAACTAAATAGGAAGAGAAGAACATCAGCTCAAAATCAAGCAAACATTGAGCCAAGCAAGCAGCCTGGTTCAAAAGGATCTGTGACCTGGCTGTCATCCATAGACAGCTGAAGGTGGGAGAGGGTGACAGAAATGCCCTGGCAGCTCGAGGGGGGTTAGTGCAGATCTCTTGTTTTAAAACACTCTCACCTCCTACAGTGACAGATTTCCAGTCATTTCTTCCCAGGTTCAGGGTTAAGTTTGCCAAGATTCAAATCTGGCCTCATAGGAGACAAGTTGCATGACTTTGAACAAGTCATTTGCCTTATCTGCCTCAGTGTTCTCATATGTAAAATTGGGATAATGACCTCATTATGATTATTATGTGATAACACAATGCATGTAAAAAAAAAACTTAACATGATATATACCATGTTGTCCTTGATAAATGTTAGCTATTACTATTTTAGTAATATTGAAGACGAGAGCTGAGGTGAAGAACCAAGGTCAGTCATGCCAGGTAGGGCTTCATTAGTAGCTGTTTCATTTTTAGCCAATTTCCTAACTTTCCTTGAACTTCAGTTTCCTTATAAATTAAATGGGGGCTAATATCTACTCTTAAGAATTGTTGTAAATAATAATTGTGATAGTATTCATAGGCTCTTAACACAGAGTATGGTTTAGTAAATGTTATTAAAAGTTTTAAAAAATAGGTTTATTTGGGTATTTTGGCTTTGTCTTTATGAAGGTATGTTTGTCAAGAAAGAAAAATAAAATATATTTTAATAGTAAAAGGATTTGTAACTTTAAGATATTTAGACATCTGAATATTTAGATATTTAATATTTAGGTTAATCTTAACCTAAGCCTTCTAAAATTGGTGGGCAGGTCTCCCATTCAAGTAGTAACCAGGTGATGGGTATTAAAGAGAGCCCTTGTTATGATGAACAAACACTGTGTTGTATGTACGTGATGAATCACTGAATTCTACTCCTGAAATAAATATTGCACAGCATGTTAACTAACTAGATTTTAAATTAAATTTTTTTTCTAAAATTGCAAAAAAATAAAACTGGTGGGCAGGTGAGAGTGTTGACTAAAATGATTTTGCTAATTTGAAAGTAATATGTAAATGTTAGCTGTTAAAAAAGGTATTTACCTAGACCAATGTTTGTCAACATTTACCATACATTAAATCCACTGGGGAGCTTTTAAAAAAAGTACCAATGTGTGGGCCTTACCTTTCTCCTCTCTTTGGATTCTGATTTTATGTCTTCAGCCCATATTCTGGGATTTGGTATTTCTGTTTTAACTCTCCAGGTGATTCATTTTTGAATCCAGGGTTATGACTTATTGGATTAGACATCAACTATTAGACAAATGTTGTGAGTATACATCAGAGTCACCTGGAAAACAGGTTATTAAAACACATGTTGTATGACCCCTAAGAGTGTTCTATTCACTAGGTCTGAGGTGGGGCTCAAGAAGTCACACTTCTAAAATGTTCCCAGGTGTGCTAACACTGGTTTGGGGACCATAATTTGAAAAGCACAGAACTGAGTCAATAATGTTTAAATTTTTGAAAGTGATAGAGCATTTAAAAAAACCATGAATGTTATTGACATTCCCTACTCCCGAAATGTATATTCATTCAAAATATTACTTATAGTTTTATAGATTTCACAGATTTACCAAAGTTTGTATGTTGAACTTCTAGAAATTCAAACATTTGAAGTTATAACCTTTGATCTAAATAATTCTTGATATTATCATTTATTCTTTTAGCATAAGATCCAATGTCATAATTATTCTTTGGGAAGTAATGCATTTTATTGTGAGTCAAAAATTAAACATGTAGATTAACATTGAATAAATTATATTGAAAACTAATGTAACTTGAAATACACAAAATATCTAAATCTTGGAGTTTTATTTTTTACATCTATATTTTGTCTATATTACTATGTGAATTCAGCTTAATCTTTTGATAAGTAAATTTATGATAACTATCTGGGGCTTTTCTTTAACCAAACCCTAAACACTTTATAGATACCCTTAAAGCATTCAATTTTATATTTAAATATTTTATTTACTTTTGATTTAATAGCATGTTGAGAGTTTGTTAGTTGAAGGTACTCTACTTGGTCCTGGGATATCATAGTTAATTAAAAATAGACATTGTTGTGGTGAGCACTGTGTATTGTGTAAGACTGATGAGTCACCCACCAGTACCCCTGAAACAAATAATACATTATATGTTAACAATAATAAAAAATGTAAATAAAAAAGACATTATTCTGGCCATCAGGGAACTTAATTTGTAATGATTTCTGGCATCAGATGGCTTTTTGCATCTCCAAACTTTTAAACCTGTGCCATTAGCATAAACTTAGTCTCTTAAAGAATGATTTAAAAAAAAAACTTGCCTATTACTATGTATTTCGATGTTAGTGGTAAAGTTAGTAACAGACGGTAACTGTTCAGTACATAAGGCACACATGATACAAATAAAGATCATAAATGGTTGCAATAAATTTTGGACACCGGTGCTTTATGAATGCTATGTTGAATTCTATGCTGAGAAAATATATTTTATTTTATGAAATCTAATTTATAGTTATTAAGATATATTCAACAGTGGCATTGCAAATACAATATGGTAATAGATTTCAAGATAATTTGATATATATAGAGGCTCAGTTCCGGGTTTTAGTATGTTCAGCAAAAGTAATTGCGTAGTTAAAGAAGTACACCTGCTGAAGTGTTAATTACATAGCCATGTTCTGCACGTCACTGCGAGCTTCACTTCATAGAGCTACAGAAATTGCTACTTTTGAGCTGGATAAATTTTGCTTTGTTCTATTAGTTTTTAATTTCTAACAATGCCTTAGTTCCAGCATTACAAGTCATGGTTACCTTCTGTATTCATAGTCCTTTTATTATATTCAAATTTTTTTATTGAAATATAGTTGACACACAATGTCACATTAATTTTGGGAGTCACAACGTGGTGGTTTGACATTCTTTGTATATGTTTTTAACTTCAGGAGGCACAAAGGACTCATTTCATGTCAGCTTCATATATTGTCTTTGTTGAACTTGAGTCCTTCAAAGGCAAACTGAAGATCATAATAAGCATTATCAGAAATGCCAATATTAGGTTAAGGCCTTTGTTTTCCTTTTAATCATTGCTGCTCTCCTATAGTTATATAAAATGGATCGACAATTTGCTTTCTGCACCTGGAAGAATGCCTAGAATATAGTAAAGTCACACATTTTTATTTAAATTTTTAAAATTTTTATTTAAAATTATTTAAAAATCAAGATGATTTTTATTTATTAGGATGTAGAGTAGATGAATGAGGGCATACTTTAAGGACAAATAAAAATTAAGAATGAGTCTTAAGAGATTTTCCTCCCCTCCATTTCCACAGAGCTTTTGCCTTAGAAAACTTGTATTTTCTCATCTCTTTGAAATGTTTAGAAATCCTTTTGAAAATGAGACAGACTTTTTGTCAGGTGGGCTTTTGTCAGCTTCATAACCCCAGCATAGCTTTCTCAAAGACCCAAGTGCGAGTGCCATATCTTTCAAATGTAAGCGTCATGGAAGATAGTGCCCCTGACTCTGTTTCTGGAACAGGGGAGGAGCCTCACTTCCATGGGCACCTTTCTTCAAGTTGCAAAACCACCTCTTGTCATACTGATAAAGAAGTTTGCTTCTCCTCTCGATGAAGCCAATTAGGTATACAGCTGGTTATCCCAATTACTGGGTAAATTTAGAAAGCAGCACGCATGACAAATGATGCCGTTAATTCCTCTTACTTGAGGATTAGTTATTGTTTCTCTTGAAAGTATGTGGGTTATGTTAGTGGGTTATGTCTCCTTGGCTCTATACATATATAAGATTTCTTTATGTCTTTGCAGTCTCTTAACATTGCCCGTGACTGTGCCTCATACTCTGGCTTAACGCATATTCAATAATAAAGGTGTTTTGTTTCTCTACTACCTTTGAGAAAGGGTTTCTGGGTTGGGAGAAGATTTTTAGTTATTTTTATCAATTTTTAGTACAAGCAGGTGTATCACCCTTGATATTTATAGCCTAAAGGTTATAGAAAAAAGTCCTTTGCTATTCAATGAGCTGAAGACCATGATGTGGGCCTTCTCTATTAAGATGACAGTTAAACTCCTGCACACAACACAGAAGAACTGCCCATAACCAAGAACTTGATTCACATATTGATTGATCAATAGCAGGCTACTTTAAGACATACATTAATTCCAGATTCTCTGGTCAATGTGTTAAAATCTTAACTTTGTAATTTCCCTACAGCGCTTTTTTGAACTAGATGAACTGCATTGGCAAACCAAAATAAATTAAAATAAAATAAAATGATAAATACAAATGAAAGGACTCCTGGAACATCTTTCCAGCCATCTTTCAAACATCGCCTCTTCACTATCTGAGTTCCAATTAATTCAGAGTCTTTGGTGGTTTAAGTACATGCTTCATGTTCCCACCTTTGTACTTTAGCACATTCTCTGTCCTTAACTGGTTGTCCTTTCATCTCCAGATGTTAAAGTAATATCCGTCAATATTTATACCTTTATTACAAAATGTCTTTATCTGTTTGTGTGTGCATGTGCTTCATATTCACTATGATACTACCAGTTGTTGTGGGAAGAGATAATGATATGTTTCCTTTTGTCTCCTTCAGGAAACGAGAGGGGAACAATGGAATGGAATACTTTTGCGGTGATGGCCACATGCATTTTATGTAAGTAATGCCTCAGATGATACCACTTCACATTTTTCCAACTCCAGATGTGAGAAAAAATCATAATGCTATAATTGTTTTTATTTTATGTACGCATATTCGGATGTACAAACCATTTCTTAGCAGAGTTGTGGAATACCTTGCAAATTTTCTCCTATTATATCTCAGAACTTTATAGTAGGAAGTCACATAGTTTCACTTATTATGATTGGCATCATGCATTTTTCACTGAGATCTTGAGGGATCTAATACAAAAGCCAAAAGAGCAATTCTGTTGAAATTTCTAG
The DNA here is from genome assembly GCA_028533885.1 of Nasua narica. Classification (NCBI taxonomy): domain Eukaryota; kingdom Metazoa; phylum Chordata; class Mammalia; order Carnivora; family Procyonidae; genus Nasua; species Nasua narica. The sequence continues at coordinate 71,718,873 of CM052807.1, forward strand.
AAATTATAAAGATCACTTTTTAATATAAGTAAAATGAAAAGTGGAAAACAATGGTTTTGTCTACCAGACACTGAAAACAAGTGGAAGGAGCTTTAATATCATATTTTATTGATTGGTAGTTTTTTATTTTGTTAATAAGTATACTCTTCTTGATGATTTTAAACAAGAAAATTCAATAATTAATGTATAAAGATACTCCAAAAGCTTTTCAGAGCATAGAAGCCTCTGTTATTAAGAGAACTTTTCAAATTGTTGAATGAGAAAATTTCTAAAAATAATGCCTAAAAGCGAGTGTCTTTCAGATACTTGTCCGAGAATGTGGTATTTAGGCTTATACCACTAGCAAAATATACCATAAACCTTTTTTGAAAACCTCTGTATTTTCAATAGATAGAAAAGAAGGATACATGAAATGGCTTAATAGCAAATGGGAAATTATATTTTAATAAACCATTACAAATATGAGAAATTAACATGTTAGGGCTAAAAGTGTTTTTATTTTCCAAAAAGGATTGGAAGGTTTCTGGGGAAACATAGTAACCTAAGTAGACACATAACCATTTGATTCTCCACTCTGCTCCCACCCCAGAATCATCCTCCAAAGGAAATGACCTACTAAATTTTAAAGTAGGAGAAACTACAGTAGCTGTGGAAATTGACGAAAATATCAAAATAATATAACTTCAATAATGTTTTGATAGATAGAAAGGCAGAAAAGACTAGATTAAGGCTGAAACCTCTGGGTTGCATTCTTTTTGCTAGAATTTACTTCGGAGGATCCTAGACCAACAAACCTCATGTTGTAGTGAGCAAGGACTAGAGGCTGAATTGGTCTGTGAGTTCCATTTAAAGCAACTTCTAGGCTTTGAAAAGTAATATAATCTGAGGGTAATATTGGCAGTAAAGCATAACTGCCAAAAGCAAAAGCTCTTATATGTTTAAGTCAGGTGATTAAGTTTTATTTGCAACCAACAGAGTTCTATCTGATGGAGTCATTTCTACTAGTCTGATAGTGAGGACGGGAAATGGCTGTGATGCTGTAGATCAAAAGATATCGTTAATAAAGGAAATACAGCTCTTCATTGATAAGAAAATTGGAACTGATGTTCAGTAATATTAGATAGGATATTTTCATTGCAGTTTTAACAGTGTAGATAAATCAGATCTATTTTGACATAGTTAAAACTGTCAATGTAGGAGATTCAACTAAAAAATGATTATAAAGAGTAAGAGTGTAATAAGATCACATAATAAAGTATACAAAAATATATAGCTTTGATAAATACATAGTAACTAATGATAATTTTCCCAGCTTTGTTGAGATATAACTGACATGACATTGCGTAAGTTTAAGGTGTACAATGTGCTATATATATATATATATATATATATATATATAGCAAAATGATTACAATAGGACTAATTAACCCCTCTCTCACTTTACATAATTATCATTTATTTTTGGAGTGAAAATGTTTATCTACTGTGTTAGCAGCCTCTAAGTTTATGATACAATATTGTTAAGTATATCACCATGTTGTACATTAGAGCCGCAGAACTCATTCTTTTTAACGCTGGGACTTTGTAACCTTTGACTGACATCCTCTCATTTCCCACAGCCCTGGCTTGTACAAACTACCATTCTACCTCCGATTTCTATGAATCTGGCTTTTTTAGATACTATGTAAGTGAGAGCATATACTATTTGTCTTTCTATGTCTGATTTATTTCATTTAAAATAATGCCCTGAAGGTCATCTTTGTTGCCACAAATGTCAGGCTTTCTTGTGGCTGAGTAATATTCCATTGTATATGTGTATGCATCTGTCTGTCTGTCTATCCATCCATCCATCCATCCATTTGTCTATCTATCTTTATCTATTCTTGCCTAGATGGACACGTAGGCTATTTCCATTATCTTGGCTATTGTGAACAATGTTGCAATGAACATGGCTGGTGCAGATATCTTTTTAACATAATGAATTCATTTCCCTTAAGTATATCCCAGAAGTGGGATAGTTAATCAAAAGGTAGTTCTGCTTGTAATTTCTTGAGGAACTTTCACTCCATACTATATTCTATAGTGGCTGCTCCAGTTTACATTCCTATCGACAGTGCAGAAGGGTTCTCTTTCCTCCACCTCCTCTGCAACACTTACCTCTTTGCTCTTTGATGATGACCATTCTAACAGGTGTAAAGTAATATCTCGTGGTCTTGGTTTATGTTTCCCTGATGATTAGTGATGCGGAGCATCTTTTCTTCTATCTTTTGGCCATTTGTAGTCGTCTCTGGAAAAATGTCTGTTCAGTTCCTCTGCCCATTTTTAATTGATTGTTTGCTTTTTGCTATTGAGTTGTATAAATTCCTTATATATCTTGGATATTAACTTCCTGTCAGATAGGTGGTTAGCGGATATTTTCTCCCATTTCTTAGGTTGCCTCTCATATACAATCAAACATAGTTGACAAGGGAGCCAAGATTACTCAGTGAGGAAAGAATAGTCTTTCAATAAATGATATAGGATAGACTGAATAATTACATGCAGAGGATTGAAATTAAATCCCTGTCTTATACCACTCACAAAAAATAACAAAAAATGGATTAAAGACTTAAAGATAAGAACCTGAAACCATAAAATTCCTAGAGAGGGAAAAACAGGGAAAAGCCTTCTTGACATTGGTCTTGGCAAGGGCTTTTCTGGTTGTGATACCAAAAACAAAAGGAACTAAAGCAAAAACAGCCAGGTGGGACTATATCAAACTAAAAAGTTCCTGCACAGCAAAAGAAATGGCCAATTAGATAATTTAATGAAAAAAAATTCTAAGAAATGGGTTAAGACCAATATAAAGCTCTTAGCAAAATGATCATAATAAAAGGAAGATGAATAGATGGAAACACCATAATTTCATGACATGGTATGAGATGGCCATAACATGGGGTAGCACCCAATAATATCCACAAACTTTGGAAATAGTCTTCTTGCGAAACGTGGACAGGATCGCCTGATGGAAAAACCAAGCAGCACTCGGAGATCTTGTAGGATAGGTGGTTTATTTAATGCAGTCAGGCTCAGAGGAGAGTGATCTCCTAAGGTCTGAACCCCAAGCACAAACAAAGAAGGTAGTGTATATACTTTTACTTCCCTGACTGTGGCACTTCCATGCCAGTGGCAGGCGAGGCAGGAGAGAAAACCCGGAATGGTCCTGGGGCCAGGACTGGGATTCCCCTGCTGGATTGGGTGGCTACCTTAGAACACAGATTTCCCTTATCAGTCTGGTTTTTATTTATTAAATCATAAGGTGAAATGTATCAATTATCCAATGGGCCCAAAAAATAGATGGTAGTGGTTAAAAATATAAGGTTTCATAGGGACATAAAGTGCTTATCTCCAGCAACATTAATGAATATTAGAATATATGTGAAACTATAAAAGCCACACTATGTAATCCTAGTGATACAAACTTCAACATACAGTGAAAAATTCCTTTTATCTTCCCACCCGCTCCCCTTCATCTGTCAGTTCCATTAATAGAGGTGTAGCTACCACATACATTCCCACACATTAAAAATCAATGGGAAAACATTTTAACTTGCAATCTAATTGACCTCAGTTTAGTCCAAGTATTGTCATTGGCAGACTTCACTATGAATAACTCTTTCAAATTTGAACCAGTCGAACTGTAAACTGAAAATTCTAGAGTTGAAACTAATGTAATTTTTAAAATGTGGGTTTTTTTTTTCCCCCACTCTGGAACACTCTGGGGTTTTCATAATTAACTATATTTTAATAGAAATAATTTTCAATCTAATCTGGGCTAGGCATGGCTATTTTGATCACATAAATAATAAATATCCTTTAGAGGCACCTGGGTAGCTCAGTGGGTTAAAGCCTTTGCCTTTGGCTCCGGTCATGATCTCAGGGTCCTGGGATCAGCCCTGGGATTGAGCCTGCATCAGGCTCTCTGCTCAGTGGGGAGCCTGCTTCCCTTCTCTCTCTGCTTGCCTCTCTGCTCTGCCTATTGAACTATTTTGTGATATCTCTCTGTCAAGTAAATAAATAAAATCTTTAAAATAATAACAATAATAATAAATACCCTTTAAAAAATCCTTAGTATCCATTTATGGATCCCACTAAGTTTTGTATTTTAGAGACCAAATTCAAATTAAATACATTAAACTTATGACCAACCTGAGAAGATATGAATGTTTATAGCAGCTTATGCCAATGAAACAGCATTGAAGTTTCAGTCAATAAGTAACAATAATTCAGATTACTTAACATATATATATATTCTATAAAATAGTATGTAAAATAAATGAAACTTTATTTTTAGCAACTATTGTATGTACAGGGGGCTCGTTCATCTTTTTTTTTCCCAATAAACACCTGATTTGGTCAGTTTAGATGTATCTAAACAGAAATTATGACACAAACTGATTTAAACAGTACGGACTGTTTATTATCTCACATAATACAGAACTTGAGGTAAGGTTAGTATAGGAAGGGTTTACTTGAGAATTCAAAGACACTGTTGAAAACCCAAGTTTTATCCTGAATGATTGGATGGACTTTCATCCTTACAGAGTATGGAAGTTCTTCACAAGATAGACACAACATTATTCTAAAGGAGCTGTTTCATTCTGTATGTCTGATTTTAGGTGTGAGTGAATTATTCACCAAATACCTCCCATCCATTATAGAATTTTCTCATGAATTATTAGCCAAAGTTTTATCATATACCACCTTTAAACATAATTCAATTCAGAAGCTAATTCGAGATTAGGATTTAGCTTTCGTGAGGGCATAGTCAACTTCATCTCAACCGAGTTTCTATTAAAAAAGAAGAAAATATTTAAATAAAAAGTAGTATGTCTTCACCTAGGGCAATTCATAACATTTTCAATATAATAACCATTATTAATATCATATCAAAAATCATTAACTTTAATTTCCTCTGAAGAATTAAAGAAATTAAAAGAATTCTGACATGAGAGCCAAAAGATTTCATCTAGGATCTGCCATTCTTCAGTCACATAACCTTTGATAAGTTTTTAATCTTCTTGAAGCTTGATTTACATATTTGCAAAACGAGAATAGAATTAATAGCCTTGTATACCCTTTAGATATTGAGGATAGAACAGATAATGTATTTCGATGCACTTTATAAATTATAATGTGTTGTATAAACCAGAATTATAATTATTATTTAAGCTTTACTCATATCGACATATCAGTTTTCATTCCCAGCGGAGAAACAAGTTGGCAATGGAAAGTTAATGAAAAGTAGGCATTCAACAAGATGTATTCAGGCAGTAGAAAATCATAGAAATTTTCTTCTTTGCATTTCTCCAGTTGCATTGATTTCAGGCCTTGCATGTTTATTATGTAAGCATGCTTAGCAGTAGTTGTTTTTGCTCTGTGGTTGTTGCCAGTAAATACACAGACACAGATGGAAGAAGAGCAAAAGTGCAAAAATGTGGAAGCATTGTGTTATGTGCATCATGTGTCTATTAAAAGGATGGATAGATTAGTAACACCCAACCCTGACTTCAGAGAAATTTTATAGTATGGTGGAAGAGATAACCGTGAACACATTATGAAACCGTAAGAGTATAGAAGTTAAGCACAAGGAATTAGAAAGATTTGGATTCATGTCTCAGCTGTGGCAAAGACTGTCTTTTTTACTTTGGGCAATGTATTTTGTATTTCTAAGGTTCAAGAATCTTTTTAATATACCACATGCTGTTCCCAGATTTGATTCTTTATTCTTTATTCAAAATTAAGAAACTGACATATTAATATGATGAACCAGCTTGGGTAACAGACACTATAATATATGACTTGTCAAGCGATGAGTTGCTTACCAAGATTCTATATGAGTTTATGGCACTTTGGGAAAAGAGGAACATAAAATCTGGAGGAAATGGCTCTCAGCATGGGTTTTCTAGCTCTTCTATAATAAATAAAATTATCTATTAAAAAGCAAATAAATTCTAAGTACTATCAGTATAAAAACCTAAATAGTTTGACCAAATCAAATATAGTACAGATGTATCAATCCAAATATGTTTTAGCTTTCCTTTTGTTCTCTGTCTAAGCAGGAAAATATATGTTCACTTTTTATAGTACCTACACAAAATCTAATCATATCATCTGCTGTAGGCTTTTTAAAGCATCATTAAGTAGAAAGCTGAGATAAGAACCATTTAATGTTACTCTAACCCTGATTCTTGATTGTATTAAAAAGTGTCTATGAGGGGTACTTAAGTGGCTCAATTGGTAAAGCATCTGCCTTCGGCTTAGGTCATGATTCCAGGGTCCTGGAATAGAGCCCTACACAGGGCTTCCTGCTCAGCAGGGAGCCTTCTTTTTCTCTCCTCCCTGTGCTCATGCTATCTCTGTTGCTATTTCTTTCTCTCTGTCAAATAAATAAATAAAATCTTAAAAGAAAAAAGTGTTTGTGGAAAGAACTGGTCAGACTGGTTCATTTGAACTTGTCAGAATAAAGGCAATTTAATATTGCTATCAAAGTAATGCCCCAATTGAAATCATTTCAGTGTGGCTCAACTCTATTTCAATCCTTAGGAGCAAATCATAGCATTCCAATTATTCTTCCTTTAAAATTGTGGTATATCAAGCTAACAAAAGGTCTTGATTAGGATAATCAGCATTATCAATCATCTTCAACTTTTGGTTCCAGGAACTGCAGGATTTCTTACGCTCATCACTTTTAACACGTGTATGTTAAATGAAGTCCTATTTTTTTTGTAGGTGTTACTTCCTTCCTTTTCTCTCCTTTGTCCACTAGTATATTACCCTATACAATGTTTTTTGAAGTTTCCTTTTAAAGGATTCTCTAACATATTTCAGATCTGAGGTAAATATTTTGTGAATCAAGGGGAAATATCATATGGTTAAGATAAATTCCAATGGATTTCAAAAAAAAAAAGAGATATACAAGCATGTTTGTACTTTGATATAAGAAAAAAGATCCCAGGAAACAATTTTTATTACCCGAAATCTTGACTCAAAAAAATTCCAACTTTTTTATGAATATTTTATTCATAACCTGTTCTTTCCCCCATCGTGTTTGCAGGAAGCTCATGGTATAGTTGAGGTAAAGACTACAGAGCATAAAATTGATGACTGCAGGAACACCTGGGTGGCTCAGTTGGTTAAGCATCAGCCTTGGGCTCAGGTCATGATCCCTAGGTTCTGGGATCGAGTCCTGCATCCGGCTCCTTGCTCAGTGGAGAGTCTGCTTCTCCCTCTGCCTGCCACTCCTGCTGCTTGTGCGCTTACTCTCTCTCTCTCTCTCTATCAAATAAATAAAGTCTTGAAAAAAAATGGATGACAGCAAAGACCTCTGGGCACAATATTTGTGGGTTCATATTTTGATATCCATTCTGTTCTTTAAATCACCAACTAATAGTAAACATAATTATTATCATTGAAGAGTAAAAACAGGAGTGCTTGGGTGGCTCAGTGGGTTAAAGCGTCTGCCTTCGGCTCAGGTCATGATCTCTAGGGTCCTGGGATCGAGCCCGGTATCAGGCTCTGTGCTCAGCAGGGAGCCTGCTTCTCTCTCTCTCTCTGCCTGCCTCTCTGCCTATTTGTGATCTTTCTCTCTCTCTGTCAAATAAATAAATAAAATCTTTAAAAAAAAAGAGTAAAAACAGAAAAAAATACTGCAGACAAAAAAAAATAGGGACTTTACCACCATCACACCTTCACTGAAATTTAATAATTCTCAAGAATTAATAATTTTACCAAGACAAAAATGAGACCCTGAGCAAAAAATAGTTTATGATATTTTGGAAAGTTTAATTAACTTCCTATTAAACTATAAAATATGTGACTTATAAAAGACAAAATTGAAGCTCTAAACAATAATAGCAAGTAAAATTTTCCCTGGGTAGCTAAAATGGGACAAGATGTGTATTTGTCAGGAAGGGAATAGAGATACTAAATAACTTCAGACCTTGTTAGATAATTTATATTTTTTGAGAATTTGGTTTACTTTTTCACTATATAATTCTTTTATGTAATGTTTTAATAAAATTATATACATTTAAAGTGTACAACATGTTTTGATATATATGTGCTTAGTGAAATGATTAGTACAGTCAAGCTAATATATCCATCTTCTTTCATAGTTAGCTATTTGTCTCTTTTTTTTCCTCTCTGTGTCTTTTTGTGTGTGTCTATGGTGAGAACACCTGAGATCTATTCTATTAGCAAATTTCCAGTATACAATACAGTATTATTAATTATAGTCATTATGCCTTACATCAGATCTCCAGAACTTTGTACCTTTAACCATTATATTTCAAATATATATATATATATATATGAAAAATGTAGCTATAATACCTACTTCCATATCATCACAGTTTAGAAAGGAGAAAATCTGAAACTTTACAAACCCATCAAGATACAGGAAAGGAAAAGAAAGTAAAGCAAATTGTGATAATCAGAAAGCACAAAATAACATTAATGGGATAATCAAAATTTATGGGTAGAAACAAAAATATAAATACATTAAACTCACTTTTAAAAAGAGCTGCAGATTAAAGAAACAAGTAAAACAAATAAATAGGCAGGGGGAAAAAGCAGAAACAGAAAGAAATATAGATATATGCCTGTAACAAAAGATACACAACATAAAACTACATAAGAAATTTGAAAATAAAGAGGTAACAGAAACTGTGCAAGGCAAATGACTAGTCAAAAGAAGCTGGTAAAGCGGAGTAACATTGGATTAAATGGAATTTAAGAAAACCAGCATTAATAATAATGAGGAACCATAGATAAATGGCTGTGAAAAGAGAAAACTTAGACCAGATGATACATGCTATGTGTTTAAGTAAACATCAAATATGGTTATTGAGACAAAGTTTAGTTTCGAGGAACTGATAAGCTATGAAAGAGGCTCCTATGTTGACAGGCATTTTAAAGGCAGTAAGATAGGGGCGCCTGGGTGGCTCAGTGAGTTAAGCCTCTGCCTTCAGCTCAGGCCATGATCTCAGGGTCCTGGGATTGAGCCCTGCATTGGGCTCTCTGCTCAGCAGGGAGCCTGCTTCCCCCTGTCCCTCTGCCTGTCTCTCTGCTTGCTTGTGATCTCTTTCCTCTCTGTCAAATAAATAAATAAAATCTTTAAAAAAAAAAAAAATAAAGGCGGTAGGGTAGATATCACAACAGGCTTTTCAGGGAGCCATAGAGTAGTACCCAGCTCAGTCTTGTGGGAGGGGTCAAGAAGTTTTTGAATGCAGTATGTTTTATTTATTTTTTATTTTATTTTTTTAAAGATTTTATTTATTTATTTGACAGAGAGAAAGATCACAAGCAGGCAGAGAGGCAGGCAGAGAGGGATGGGGAAGCAGGCTCCCCGTTGAGCAGAGAGCCCGATGCAATGCGGGGCTAGATCCCAGGACCCTGAGATTACGACCTGAGGCGAAGGCAGAGGCTTTAACCTGGTCAGCCACCCAGGCGCCCCAAATGCAGTATGTTTTAAACAGAGGCACAGAAAACTAACAAAATTCATTCTGAACAAGAAAAGACTGTTTCATGCAGAAAGAGCAACCTTGATAGAGGTTTGCAAGTGGAAGAAAGCTCAGACACTGGGGTCCCTGAACTCACAGCTATAGCTTCGACTCCAGATGGTAGAGACTGAGACGGGGGTGGATGACAAGGAGTCAAGAAAGGAAACTGGGTGGGCAAACAAGCGCAGTTGTGTAGAATTTGGACTTCTTTTTCTGAAAAAATTAGTTGAAAATAGCTATGTAGAAAGAACATTATCTACACTGTACTCCAGGAAGAATTCTCTGGTCCTGGAGTGGAGAATAGGGAGTGGACGGCAAGAAGAAAACAGCAGAGTTGTATAATAACCATGTAAGGGGTGAAGAGGAGAGGATCTAAATGAACCTAATAATTCGGGTATTCCATTTGAAAATAAAGTTCAGGAAAACACTAATCTCAATTTCTCATGGCAGTAAGAATAGAAAGTTTACACTTACTCTTAATTTCAAGTGTTCCAAGTTCTTATCACTTACATAATCGTATAATTGTCTCTAAGAAAGCACTTTCTCATTTGTAGAGATGCTTGACACTTTTCTTTTTGATAAGATTTGGTATGTCTAAAATATCTTGGCATGTTTTTCATCCCTCATTTGTTAATATATGAAAAATTAGGGCAACATCCATCTACTGAGAATACTAGTCAGTGTAATGCGTAATGAAAGTAGAAATAGATATTTGTAATATATTTTTAAAAATCATTGCAATCTTTCAAATACTGGTGCACATTAGTACTTAGGAAAAATCCTGCTAGTAACTTTTGTTCATGGAAATTACATATGTGTATATATATTTGGTATATATATTTATATTATATAGTATATATAACATATAGTGTATATAATATATAGTACATGTATATGTACTATATATTATATACATGTATATATTATATACAGTATATATTATATATAGTATATATATGCAGGAATAATATAGTGAAATATGGTGATAAGTTCTGAATAATGGATTTTCATAATCTATTATTTCATTTTGTAACGTTTATTGAATGAATATCAGTATCTATTATTATAAAATAACATAACTGAGAAAAGACACTCGTAAACAGAACAGTATTTCTAGAATAAGACTAAATCAATATTGACATTGAGATCCCAAGATATTAATAATGAAGAAGCATGTCAAAGATAGCAAAATAAATAATTCAGAGGACTCAAAAGATAATTTTTCTATCAGTTCCCAACCAGAAAAATTGCATTTAATTGCCATTTAACCACCAGTACAATTTAAGACCTAATCTTAGAAACATCTCTGTCTCAGGAAGTGAAGAAGACCAAGTATTTTAGAAAATATGTTCTAAAAAATACAGAGAAAAAATAATATAGAAAGCAGCATCTGAAGTACTTTCACTTTGCTCCATTTTCACTGTCATTTCCCTATGAGGGGCTAACATCTCTCCCTTAGACAGACACCTGCAACAGCTTTCTCAATTAAGTGGTTCTACCAGTACCCCAAGGATAAAATCTGTATTGATGAGAACAATTTGAAGGCCTTCCGTAATGTTTTGTATACTTAAAAAAAAATCTCTGTTTCACTTTTGCCTTTTCTTTTCTGTCAGTATTTTTCATGGCTTTATTGAGGTATAATTGATAGGCATAAACTGTTTATATTTAAAGTGAACAATTATTAATTCCAAGGTATGTATACTACCTTGAAATCGTAACCATAGTAAAGACAATGAAGAGATCTGTCATTCCCCAAAAGTTTCCTTGTTCCTGTCTCTATCATCCCCCTTCATTCTTCATTTTTATGAAGCTGCTGATCTGGTATCTGTTGCTATAGATTAGTTTGCAGTGTTTAGAATTGTAATAAATGGAGTCATATAGTATGTACAATTTTTGATCTTGTTTCTTTTACTTTGACTAATTATCTTGAGATTCAGATATGAGGTTGAATCTAGCAATAATTTGTTTACTTTTATTGCTGAGGACTATTCTCTTTATGAAAGTAACAATGTATCTATTCATTCACCTATTTGTATATATTTAGATTTTTTTTCTAAGTTTTGGCTATTATGAGTAAAGCTTCTGTAAATATTTGTTTAAATATCTTTGTGTAGATAGATGTTTTCATTTATCCTGAGTAAATACCTGGTGGAGGAATAGCTATATCATATGGTCGATACGTGTATTTAACATTTTAAGAAATTGTCAAACTGTTTTCAAAATCGTTGTACCATTTTATGTTCCAACCAATCATCGCTTCAGTTGCTTCCCATACATTTCCCAGACACTTCAGCCTAAAATACTAAGTAGACATTAAGTGTATTTTTTTTTCTATAACTCAACTGAAACTTTTGGTTTCAGTAACCTCTTATTATAGGAAAAGTTCATATATTCATTTTTAGGTAAGTAGTGAAATTAGTGGTTATCCAATATTTTGATCCTATTTAAAATAAATCAATTCCAAATTCATTCTCATCAAATGCAGTGAGCAACCTCTTCCCTCAGAATGTATTTGAGCTTCCAGGGGTCTTGCATATGTGAGGATACCTGTTGGGCACACAGCACAAGTCGGGATCTGGTGTATCTCTTATTCTGCTATCTGATGATGTATAATTTTCCTCCTAATGGTTTGCATTTGACCTTTATGACATAATCATTGGCATTTATCCCTGCTAGCATATGCTGAGGTAAGCGATATCTTGACATCTCTAGGTGACAGATTTTTTGTTGTTGTTCCCAAATACTTTTATTTTTTCAGTGTTACAAGATTAATTGTTTATGCACCACACCCAATGCTCCATGCAATACATGCCTTCCTCAAAACCCACCACCAGACTCGCCCAATCCTCCACCTCCTTCCCCTCCAGAACCCTCAGTTTGTTTCTCAGAGTCCACAGTCTCTCATGGTTCATCTACCCCTCTGATTTCCCCCCATTCACTCTTCCTTTCCTTCTCACGATGTCCTCCATGGTTTTCCTTATGCTCCACACATAAGTGAGACCATAAGATAATGGACTCTCTCTGCTTGACTTACTTCACTCTGCATAATCTCTTCCAGTCCCCTCCAAGTTGATACAAAAGTTGGGTATTCATCCTTTTTGATGGAGGCATAATATTCCATTGTGTATATGGACCATGTCTTCTTTATCCATTCGTCTGTTGAAGGGCATCTTGGTTCTTTCCACAGTTTGGCGATTGTAGTCATTGCTACTCTGAACATTGGGGTACATGTGGCCCTTCTTGAAGTGGCCCTTCTTGAAGGAGTAGAGCAGGACTGGCTCGTTTTGCTTACACCCTCCTTCTTGCGTGTGGCCCCCACAGGACCTGCCTCTGGGAGGGTCAGAGTGTGGCTCAGCCCTCCCTTGAGCTAATTGGCCCAGACCGCCTGTGGGTTGGTTTGGGTTAGCCAATAGGAATGCGGAACCCATGACCAGGAAAGAATATAAACCCCGCCTTTTGCCCGCCAAACTTGCGTGCCAATTCTGGCCAGGGTGATAGGCTAGTTCAAACATTTACTAAGTAACTTTCTGTGTGTTACGATCTCATTGGCTGGTGGCCCCTATAAAACTGCTGCACTTTCTGAAACTCGCTCTCTTTCTCTACATCACGCCGCTGTGTCTGTGAGTGTGGGAGACTGAGCTCGAGCTAGCTTGAATAAAGGGCTCTTTTGCTTTTGCATCAGACTCGGCTCCCTGGTGGCCTTTGGGGATCTCAAAATCTGGGCATTACACTTCTTTGTACTGCATCTGCTTCTTTGGGGTAAATACCCAGTAGTGCAATGGCAGGATCACAGGGTAGCTCTATTTTTAATTTCTTGAGGAATCTCCACACTATTTTCCAAAGTGGCTGCACCAATTTGCATTCCCACCAACAGTATAAGAGGGTTCCCCTTTCTCCACATCCTCACCAACATTTGTTGTTTACTGTCTTGTTGATTTTGGCCATTCTAACTGGTGTAAGGTGGTGTCTCAGTGTGGTTTTGATGTGAATCTCTCTGATGGCTAAAGGTGATGAACATTTTTTCATGTGTCTGTTAGCCATTTGTATGTCTTCTTTGGAGAAGTGTCTGTTCATGTCTTCTGTCCATTTTTTGATGTGCTTATCTGTTTTGTGAGTGTTGAGTTTGAGGAGTTCTTTATAGATATTAGATATCAGACCTTTGTCTGTAGTGTCATTTGCGAATATCTTCTCTCATTCTGTGGGTTGCCTGTTTTGTTGACTGTTTCCTTTGCTGTGCAGAAGCTTTTTATCTTGATGAAGTCCCAAAAGTTCATTTTCACTTTTGTTTCTTTTGCCTTTGGAGACATGTCCTGAAAGAAGTTGCTGTGTCTGATGTCAAAGAGGTTATTGCCTATGTCCTTCTCTAGGGTTTTGATAGATTCCTCCCTCACATTGAGGTCTTTTATCCATTTCGAGTTTATCTTTGTGTATGGTGTAAGAGAACAGTCAAATTTCATTCTTCTACATAGAGCTGTCCAATTTTCTCAGCAGGTGACAGATTTTTTTCTTGTCCCAACCCCAGGCCCCTCGATGAACAGCAGTCTTGTTTTAGCCACTTTCTTTCTGAAATTGGGGTTCATGGATATTTAGCAGTAGTCCTTGTGCCAGAGCAGTGAGAAATCCTTTCCTTAAATTTTTCACCTAACCAATGCTACTCTACTATTCAGAAGCTTTGCTGAGTAGGAGGCTTCTCTACTGTATTATAGTATCTTTGAGCTATATTCTGAAAAGCCAGGTACAGGTACAGATGCTTCACTGTACTAAGATCCCTCCAAATATAGGAGTCCTTTTCACGTCTCACTGGAATGAATCTAGCAAAAGGGAGCCCGTTATAAGGGTACTCTATTACTCCTTTTTTTCCTACTCATTTTCTTCCTTCTAGCTTGTTGACTTTATCTTTCTTAGGATAAGAAAATTATCTTTTATGCCATTTCCTCAAATTTATTACAGTAAAGTTTATACTAGGCCTTCAGGATTATCTTGCCATAATTTAACTATTTTTTTGTTGTTTTTCTTAATTTCTATAGTTTCTTACCTACTTTGTGGTAATTAAATGCCAGCTTTCAAAAAAAATCTTTGACTCCATTGGTAGAGTGTTATATGCTAAAAGAAAGACTAAAAATAAGTATCTATTATTAATATTTCAAAATATTATTCCACTACCGTTCTTTTTTTTTTTTTTAATTTTCTTTTTTATTTGACAGAGAGAGAGAGAGAGACAGTGAATATGGGTACGAGCAGGGGGAAGGGACAGGGCATATGGAGAGGCAGAAGCAGACTCCCCGCTGAGCAGGAAGCCCAAAGTGGGGCTCAATCCCAGGATCCTGAGATCAAGACCTGAGCTGAAGGCAGACGCTTAACTGACGGAGCTACCCAGGCGCCCCTCCACTACAGTTCTGATGATATATAGCTTGGCCTATGCCCTCAGGAAGCCCGACCCAGTTATCTGCTCTAAATTATTTTTCCCAGGTTGAAAAATCATTAATGCAAAGCAGTATGTCACTATATGGCTGATTGCCAATGGTGTCCCCCTTTTTTACATACCTACTGCAAATACAACGAATATGTTACTATAAGAGCTTAGCCTCCATCCTGTTGAAAGAACTTTGTGGAATTTGCGTGATGACACATGAGAAAATGTGTTTGCCTATGCTTCAGCCCTCAGGAACTGGCATGTTGGCTAGAATCTCCTGCCATGTGCTTTTCCTCCCCACACCTCTGTTTATGTTTGTAAATGATGCTGGTACCCAGGCTCTTCTGAGACTGAAAAACCTCTTGGCCCCCCTCTGCTTTTGGAATTTCCTCCAGCTTAATAGAGTTTCTGCATTCCTTGCAGGAAGTTCTTCACTGTGAAGTTTTTGATTTCACTACAAACAAAATAGAAAGAAGGAGACTCCCACTCCTTCCAGCCTGTACCTTAATCTTTTCTGGGGTAAGCAGTATTCTTCCCAGCCTGGCTTTGGAGTCAGGTCTCTGCCAGGGTAGCAGTCTGCTCTCTCATGTTCTAGGTGACCTGTGCTTGTTTCGTCCTGAGTTCTGAGAGATGTTATTTGAGACAGATTTTGACATGAAGTGCTTCAGCTACTCTTAACATTTCATCTAAATCCCCTGCCTTCAGCTTATCAGCCTGTACCTATCCTTTCAGATTCACTCTTATAATTGTCCAGGGCATTTTCAAAATCAACAGTGGTTTCTAAGACTCTGTCTTATCTCTGCACAATCTTTTCCACAGGATAACAACTCTTGCCTCCGGATAACTTGACTTTGTAATTCTGCTCTAGCCTGACCCTGGTGTAGATATACCCTGCATGTCCCTTCTTCGAATTGTGGATGCAAACCACCTATAATGGGCATATAGCCCACAGATGGTCCTTACAAGCTAGCCATTTAACAAACAATAGCACAAACAAAACTAAATTTTTGTTTTCTGAAACCTAGTTTCTAGGTCTTGATTATGTGTGGTTTCTGTTCGATAGCTGAAAACTAATGATGTTGCTATTTTCAGGTACACTCAAAATTATTTTAAATATCACTTCAGGCTTAACTAATAGGGTGACAAGAAATTTTAACTATAATTATCAGAAATCACTTGTTTTCAGTTAGTACCATTGATGGCTAATTTATGGAAAACTTATGTGTGAGCAGTTTCACATCCATTACCCTATTTAGTATCTATTAATTCCAGTGAGGTAGGCATAAAGGCCATTGTAGAGATAAAGAAACCGAAATTTAGAGAAGTAAACTATGTGCTTTGTGGTTACCGTAACCACACAACCAAGAGGTCTTTTAGTTGACTGAGCCCAGGTAACCCTTTTTCTCTTCCGAATCTAGTTATTATAATTTTGCTGAGATATGTTTGGTCCTGCCAATTCTGAAAATTAGGAGGATTTTAGATCTACTGGTTGGGGAACTTGAATTCCAGTCTTCAGCAACTTGTCTAACTGTTTTCTGTTTTAGAAGATAAACTGGCAGGAAAACAATTATTTCAGTCGCCTTCCAACTAAGCATTCCAAGATCCTGTCTACTTTAGCAAAAGAAAAGCATCAGCAAATGAGATCAGAATAGGAGGTCATTTTGTTTTCTATGTTTGTCTAAGAATATGATCAAATTGTATTCTGAGGAAGATGAACAGAAATGAAAGGGTAACTAAGAAGGGATAAAAGAAATACAACTGCCAATGGCATGTATATAGTTTAAATTTATAAATAGAAAGGGCATCTAAGTGGCTCAGTCGATTAAGTGTCTGACTTGGTTTCTGCTGAGGTCATGATCTCATGGGTCCCGAGATGGAGCCCACCCCCTCACTGCACATTCAGCTGGGAGCCTGCATGAAGAATCTCTCCCTCTGCCCCTTACCTGCACTTGCCCAGTGTGTGCATGCACATGCTTTCTCTCTCTCAAAATAAATAAATCTTTAAAAAGAAATTTGCAAATAGAAGGATACTGTGGAAGTTAAATGAAAAAGCATCAGAAAGAGTGTCATTCATTATTTCAAAACCAGGAAAGAAAAAGGGAGCCACATGAGTGATTCTGTTGGTAGAGTAAAATTTCAGTTTTTTGTTTGTGGGAAAGGAAATGAGCTGAAAATATAAAGGCTTTAAATTTGGGAAGAGGGGAAAGGCAGAGAAGAAGTGCAGGAAAATATCAGCAGTGGTGATCAGGAAACAAAAAGGGGCAGAAATCAGAAGCTTAAGAAAAACAGGCAAATTGTTAAGGGCATGATCTTAGTATTTTAGGAAAATGAACAAGGCAATAATTTGCATAAACCATATACCATTAAGAAAAAGGGAGACCTGGATGACAAACATACTTTTTAAAAGGAAGCTCTTTAAATGAAGGATTCCTTGCAGGCAGAGATGAATGGCTATGCATAACATAGACAATGTGGGTCTACATTTTAAAATTGAAAATGATTCAATAAGAATGACTGAGTCCTAATATTGTTTGCTTAGAGTTCCTCATTTGTTTATTGCATGCCATGAAAATCTCAAAGGAAAACAAATCTTCAACAAGGAAAAGTACTCTCTAGTTTTTATGATTATATATAAGTATGTATATGTTATATATAAGTTATATATAAGATTATGTATAACTTTTAGTTAACTAAAAGTTGTATTGACTCTTGATTTCTTTCTGTCAAGAGCATGATAGAAAATAAATAGGACAATTACAATAGGAAGAATATGAAACTATTTTCTCATGGAAAACAGAATATCTAGGATACTGAAATGTAGAGTTTATTGGACTTCCCCTAAGCATGCACTTGTGTGTAGTATTCCCTGATAAAGATTTAGAACAAAAGCCCAAAGCATGTAATACTTACAATGACAAAATATTTTTTATCTATTCATTTTTATTTTTTAAGATTTTATTTATTTATTTGAGAGAAAGAGAAAGCATGAACATGGGGAACGGCAGAGGGAGAGGGAGAAGAAGACTCTTTGCTGAGCCCAACACGGGACTTGATCCCAGGACCCTGAGATCATGACCTGAGCCGAAGGCAGACGCTTAACTGAATGAATCACCCAGGTGGCCCTATTTTATTTATTTTAAAAAAGTAAATGCAGAGACACTTTGATATTGTTCAAAACTCCTAGGATCAAAAAAAGATTTTATTTTATTTTATTCTGTGACTGATAGATTAATAGTGAAGTAAAGTCAGTGTATAACATATTAGTTTCAGGTGTGCAATATAGTAAATCTACATTTGCATACAATACAAAGTAATCATCAGGGTGGGTCTAGTTACTATTGTCACCATACCGTTGACTTCCTTCACTCATCCTTTTTTCTAAGTTAAGCATTTAAAGTTATAAATTATCTTCTAAGCACTGCTTTAACGGTATCCCACAAAGTTTGATACCTTTTATTTAAAATTATCATTTGTTTTAATTTTTTTAAAGATTATTTATTTATTTGACAGAGAGGGAGAGAGAGTACAAGTAGGGGGAGCAGCAGGCAGAGGGAGAGGAAGTGGGAGAAGCAGGCTTCCCGCTGAGCAAGGAGCCCCCTGCAGGGCTCCCTGCAGGACTCCAGGATCTTGACCTGAGTCAAAGGCAGCATCTTAACTGACTGAGCCACCCAGGTGCCCCCGTTTGTTTTAATTTTTAAAAATTTCCGTTTAAGTTTCATCTTTGACCTATGGATTATTTAAAAGTATTTTTTAATGATCCTTTTTGGGATAAAGTTTTCTCTAAACCTTAATGTTCTTTCTGTCATGATTATAGAACAAACTCTTCATCATTTTAATAATTTATTAACCTTTTTAAACTTTTGAGACTTGTCTTTCGGCCAACGTATCTTTGAAAATGCCCTGTGCACATGAAAATGATGTATGTTCTGCACTTATTCGGTATGTTTTCCTCTAAATATCAGTTATGTCAGGTGGTTTATAGTGTTCTTCACATCTTCCATTTCTTTCCTCTTTCTTTGGCTGTTACATCAATTGCTCTTAAATGGGTGTTAAAATCTAAAACTATGACTGTGGAATTGTGTCTCTTGGTTTCATTCTATAACTATTTGCTTCCTGTGGTTGAAGCTCTATGTTTAGGTGCATAAAAACTTTGAGTAAAATGTTTTTCTCTTAAGTTGTCCCCTTCAGGGCGCCTGGGTGGCTCAGTTGGTTGGGCTGATGATCCCGGACTCTCGGGATCGAGTCCCACATCGGGCTCCCAGCTCCATGGGGAGTCTGCTTCTCACTCTGATCTTCTCCCTCTCGTGCTCTCTCTCACTCTCTCTCTTTCCTAATAAAGAAATAAATAAAATCTTTAAAAAAAAAAAAAGTTGTCCCCTTCATCATTATGTAATTTCTCTTATCTCTAGTAGTTATTTTTCTCCTGATGTCTATTTTGTCTAATGTTAATATAGTTCTTCCAGTGTTCTTATTATTTGCTGTGTATTTCTTGTTTGCATACATTTAAGTTCAACCTAGCTTTTCATTCTATGTAAGGTACTTCTCCAACCCAACTGTCTGTTGACATTAGAGTAAATATTATATTATAGAGCAGTGTAAAGATTATTGCAAACAAGCATGTTAAGTATGTGGATAAAATAAATAAGTCATAGAATTAAAATTTGAAAAAAATATTCGTAGTGTTCTCTTCAGCAGCACATATCCTGAAAAAATACTTAGAAACATAGTGATCATATTCTTGAAATTGCTTCTTTTTTTTTTTAAAGATTTTATTTATTTATTTGAGAGAGAGAGAGCGAGCGCGAGAGAGAGCATGAGAGGGGAGAAGGTCAGAGGGAGAAGCAGACTCCCCGCAGAGCTGGGAGCCCGATATGGGACTCGATCCCGGGACTCCGGGACAATGACCTGAGCCGAAGGCAGTCGCCCAACCAACTGAGCCACCCAGGCGCCCCATAGTGATCATATTCTTACCATTCTACTATCATCATCATTTGAAAACACACTCAGTATTAGATTTCTCTTATTAACTTTCAGAAGAATTTGATTAAGTTTTCTAATTAAGCTGTGTCATTAACAAAGACATTTCTAGTATAAACTATCATTCCTATTCTGCGTGACTGGTAAGGTTCCCCCACTGCTGTCCAATAAAACATTTTATATTAATGGAAATGGTCTGTAACTGTGCTGCGCAATGTGGTAGTTATCATTCTGTTGACGACTAAACTATTGAGTGCTTCAAATGTGGCTAGCATGACCAAGGAAGCAAACACTTAATTTTAAAAAATGCTGATAAATTTAAGTTAAAATTGTCACATTTAATTTGGCTAATGTGGAAACTATTGTGGAAGTCCTGTTTTCCTAACTCAGGATTTTATACTCTCCTTTGAGACTTGTATTTCTTTTGTGCTTTCACTCCGTTCATCTCAGCATCTCTAAACACCAACCCTCGAACTTGCATTGAGCAAACAACAAATCTTTGTAATTATAGCCATGGATTATTAACCACAGCATCTGTCAGATAAGATCCTTACTCTCCCTCCAAATCACCTAGAATGTTCTTATGAGGGTCTGAGGATGGGATAAGAGGAAGATACAAATAAAACAAAACAAAACCACACACAGAGGACATGTCACAACTTCAGAAATCCTGTGACTGTCAGATAATCACATGTCTCACAGAGCTCCTAAATGGAATGCAGAATGGGAAGAACTGAGACTTCCACCAGAAGTGAAAACATAAGTACTTTAATTTTTTTTCCTACATTTCAGCTCCATTTTTAAGTCTAAATAGTTCATGATATTTATTTTACTAGCATACCGTATTTCTAGAATATTGAAACACAAATGACTTTCAGATATTGTTATCATATAAACACAAATATATATTCCATCCACAACTAAATTTCTTAGCTAAGAGCAGCTCAGTGTGAAACTATGATTTAAACTCATTAACTTCTTAGTTTGAGGTTCCCAAACCTTGCTGATTATGAAGTCATCTGAGGAACTTGTTATAAAATAAGTCTTAAGCGGTATGTCATAAACCAAAAAAATCAGTTAATTTATAATATTTATAATATTTATAATAGTGATAATTACAAAGGATAGAAAATTGGCAAAATCAATATACTATCTGTCAGAAAATGGTTTAAATATTTTTTAACAAAACAGATTCTAAAATATTTGGAAAATAATGGTGTGGTAAAGATGAAGAGGCACTTCCAACATTACACAACTGATTGTCACAACTAATTGTTCATGTGTTCAAAGTGCTGGATGACTGAAGGAGACCATCTCAATATTGAAAGTAATTATTCCCCCCAATACTACGTTTTAGTCTCTTCTTACAAGTTATTGATTGTACCAGGGGTGCCTGGGTGGCTCAGTGGGTTAATAAAGCCTCTGCCTTCACCTCAGGTCATGATCTCAGGGTCCTGGGATCTAGCCCCACATCTGGCTCTCTGCTCAGCAGGGAGCCTGCTTCCCCCTCTCCCTCTGCCTGCCTCTCTGCCTACTTGTGATCTCTCTCCCTCTGTCAAATAAATAAATAAAATCTTTAAAAAAAAAAACAAAACAGGTTATTGATTATACTAGATCACATTACCAGTATTGTTTTGAGTTTACTGTTTCATGTAGTCCAAGTAAAACACCACAATAAAATCTGCTTTTGCTTATTAAATAAGTGGATATATACATTTAGGCTGAACTACATCCAAATATTAGCAATCGCATTTACATATTTATAGAAGTAACATAAAAACTCCAGTTATTTATTATTTCAAACACTCTTCAGAAGATCTTTGGTAATGTAGGAAAGAAATCTTGATACAGAGAATGATAGGAAATGTACATTCTATTCTATACGCTATTCATAATAGAATTTGATTTTCCCCCCGTTTTTCCCATGTAATTTCTTGGATATAAAGCAATTATTTCTATTACTGGAGAAGCTTCTGGTAACTTTTTTTTTCCCCCAACTGCATAAAGATTTTGGGGATTATAAAATCCTCAAACAAATCAAGTATATGGTCAGGCTTTTTATCTCCAGAGTGACAGCGAAAATGAGAAGACTTTTTAGCAGCAGAATTCCATGCTCTTGTAGCAGTTCCTATATAGTCAGTTTTGTTGTGTATGCACCAATATTCAAGTAGCTTTCATTAGTAAGGAAAAGTTTGCCCCACTTATTTGATCCACTGAGTGAAAAGGGAGAGAAGGGATAGTGAGAAAAAGAGAATATAAGGTAAACTAAAAATATTTTCAAGACAAAAACAACACATTTTTAGGCATCAGAATAGAATTGTGTGCTGTGATATGCCCCAAATTCTTTTATTCACGGTGCAAATATGTTAGAAATATATACTTACTACCAAAGACCGTATTCATCTATCTCCAATCTAACACGAACAATTATTCAGCTACACAATAGGAGCAAAAAAACAAAAGTTATATTTCTCAAAATGCTGACATTTTTGGGATAGAGATCAAGAAAAATACTATTTTCAATAACTACCCATCTAAGAGTAAGAATTTTGCTATTATACCAAGACAATCACATATAAGGAAAAAATCTGATGATAAAGCTAAAAATTACCTCAAAGTGATGATGGATGTTTTTATATTTTTATCATAGTTGAACTTAAACTCATCAACTGTGTTAACAATGTTGTTTAATTTTTATTTTTAACACATTCATTCTCTTTGAAAACGTACAATTGCAGTGAAAACAAGACCTTGCTTTTGTATATTAGTGCTTCGCAATTTGCAAGATATCACATATACATGATCTTATTTTATCCTCTAAACAATTATGTGAGGTAAACATTAACTCCATTTTAGAGTAAATGTAAATTTAGGGTCAGCAGTTTGTTTGTGAATAGCCCATGGTTTCTCTCTCATTTAAGTGACAAAGAAAAATCTCAATACTGGTGATTTCTCCATTGTGCTTACAATACATTTTGTTGAGATTTAGTCAAATAGATGGTGTGGAAACTCAGTGAATAAAATATTCCAAATTTTACAAAATAATGACAATATGTAACTATTATAATATTGTATTTCAGATTTTGTAAGAATGTTAGATTTACAGCACATGATTTTTTTCCTATTGTTATAGATACAGTATTTTGTTATTTAAGGAATTGGACTAATAAATTCCGGAAATTTTAGCTGCTCTCTTTGCTCTTTTGGAATTTAACTCTTATACATGACTTAAAAATAAATATAGTGCACACCTAGCTGTTGGAGTAAATAAATGTAGTCTTTCTCCACAAATAGAGAATTGAGTGTTAGAAAGCCTTATTAATGCCTACCACAATATTTTTGGGAATTTTAAGCAAGTTAATAAACATCTAAATTTTCTCTTTAAGTACCTTTCAACTTCCATTTAAAATAGGAGTGAAATCATTAGGTAAACATATTCACTATCACCCAACAAAAATAACTTACCTGTCTTTGAAAATGTGTTTTTATTATGTGTCAGTGTGCCCCCCAAAGCACTTTTGAATAAAATGCTTATATTCTTGACCATATAGGTATCCCTCTCCTTAAAAATGTATTGTGTTCCGGCAACCTATCGATAATCTTGTAAAATATTCTTTCATAAAAGCTAAGTCATAGAAACTGAAATATTTCCTAAAAGTTTTGACTACCCTTTTTAACTAAAATTATGGCCTAGCTCTAGTAATAACTATTGTAAACCTAGTTTTTTGGTGTTAGAAGCAGAGAATTACTTGGTACTAAAAGTAAAAGGAAGAGAGATCACTGTCCCCCATATGGCCACTTTAAGACTTGATATCAATTTTAGAAGGAAAATTATCTGATTAAATTCATACTAAGGTATATGTGATTGATATTATCTTAGCCTATAATTACTTGTATTTTTACAGAAAGATTCCTTTAAACATAAATATATATATATATATATGTTTTCCCCAAATAACTACACGATGACATTGGATTTTTAAGGTAATGTGAAAGAGATATGTATTTGGGGGTTAGGGTTAGGATTTAGAACCAAGTTGGTTTCTTTCTGTGAGTAGAATTTTAGATCAACTATGCTTGGTTTTTCCAAATTTTTGTTTTCCTGGTTTTTTTGCTTTTGACTACATGAATATCATAACACCAATTAGCTTTTCTCACAGTTCATAGCACAGGATTAACTCTCATTTTGGCATTGATGAGAAGAGGTAGAAAGATATTTCAAAGTGTAATTGCTTATAAGTTACTCAGCTCCTATGCTAGTCTAGGTCTTAGCCAACAGCCAATTGTCATTCAGCATTCAAAGACTTATATAACTCCATTGAACGGGAATTTCTGCTTCTGTTATAATGAAAATATGACTTATCTGTTTTATTTATCATTAACTATGTTAATCATTTTTTAAGTGTGTCCAGAATTCACATAAACAACCTTTATACTGTATGGAGAACATTTATTTTTCCGTTAACTGAGGGATTTGGAATGTTAATGACAAAACAAAGCAAAAAGTATAACTTTTCCAATAAATGCCCTCAGGAAGCTCAGTGGTTCCAAGCTAATTAGCTGTATTTGATTTAGAAGAGTTCAAAGATCTTAAAATTAGATGTGAGTATTTGCATGAGGGTGTATTAGGAAAATTGATGTGAAGTTGCAGAGTCTTCACTTCTGTAGAATTATTTTAGTCTACTATTTCTTTTTATGAAGTAAATATTTCTAATGTGTAATCTCTAGTTTTAAAAATAAAACCACTGATTATTTAAACTACATGTCTCTATAATCTCTACCATTTGCTATTTATCAATTTGGATTCGGATTTATTCTGAAATATCATTTTATTAAGTTAATTAATATGCAATTATTTAACCAAGGAAAGGTCCCAATGATATTTGCAGTTGTTTTACTGCAGTAAGAGTAGGTAACATTCAAATACAGTAGCAAGACTTGTTTTAGATATATAATACAACAGTATAATAGGGTATTTTTTGCCAAGTTTTTAAATTCCAGGTAGTTAATATACAGTGTAATAATAGTTTCAGGTATAGAATTTAGTGATTCAACACTTACATACAAAACCTAGTGCTCATCACAAGTGCACTCCTTAATCACCGTCACCTATTTCACCCATACATCCATTGACCTCACCTCTGGCAACCATCAGTTTGTTCTCTGTAGTTAAGAATCTGTTTCTTGGTTTTCCTCTCTCTTTTCTCCCCTTTGGTTGTTTTGCTTTGTTTCCTAAATTCTGCATATGAATGAAATCATATGGTATTTGTCTTTCTCTGACTGACTGACTTCATTTAGCATGATACTCTCTAGCTCCATCCATGCCTTTGCAAATGGCAAGAATTCATTCTTTTTGATGGCTGAGTAATAGTCCATTGTGTATGTCTGTATGTGTGTATATATATTGTGTATATGAATCATATCTTCTTTATTCATTCATCAGTCGATGGATACTTAGGTTCTTTCCATAATTTAGCTATTGTTGATGATGCTGCTATAAACATTGGGGTGCATGTATCCCTTTGCATTAGTATTTTTATAACCTTTGGATGAATACCAAGTAGTGCAATTGTTGGATCATAGGGTAGTTCTATTTTTAACTTTTTGAGGGACTGCCATACTGTTTTCCAGAATGCACCAGTTTGTACCCACTAACAGTGTAAGAGGGTTTTCTTCTGTCCACATCCTCACCAACACCTGTTGTTTCCTGTGTTGTTAATTTTAGCCATTCTGATTGGTATGAGATAATATCTCACTGTAGTTTTGATTTGCATTTCCCTATTGCTGAGTAATGTTTAGCATCTTTTCATATTTCTGTTGGCCATCTGGATGTCTTCTTTGGAGAAATGTCTATTCATACCTTCTGCACATTTTTAAACTGAATACTGTAAGTTTAAAAATGGGCTGTTGAGTTTGATAAGTTCATCATGTATTTTAGATACTAACCTTTTACCAGATATGTCATTTGTAGGTAGCTTCTCCCATTCTGTAGATTGCCTTTTACTTTGTTGATTGTTTCCTTTCCTGTTCGGAGCTTTTTATTTTGATGAAAATAAGGTCTTAAAAAATCATTTAGGAGCATCTGGGTGTCTCAGTGGGTTAGGCCTCTGCCTTCGGCTCGGGTCATGATCTCAGGGTCCTGGGATCAAGGCCTGTGTGGGGCTCTCTGCTCATCGGGGAGCCTGCTTCCCCTTCTCTCTCTGCCTGCCTCTCTGGCTACTTGTGATCTCTCTCTATCTCTATCAAATAAATAAAAATCTTAAAAAAAAAAATTTGTATCTGCTAATCGATTCCAGTAAAGAAACCATTGTGATTGAAGTTTCATCTCAGATAGATAATCAATCAGTTGATGTTTTAAATAATCAACTTTCCTATAAAGTGCATTTTAACTTACAGATTTTTTTTAACATTTAAACAACTATTTAAATAGTTTTTAAGTAGTTAAAAAACTTTTTTTCTCTTTACTTTTTGTTACTTTGGTCAGGGTTAAATAATATGTTAGTGCAGACTCCAGGCACTCACTTCAAAAAAAGCAAGTGTATATGCCACTTAAATCCAAATTCTAGAAAATATGAATTTTCATAAACAGAATTCTCGGATTTTTAGTATCTAGCATATCTATTCTTTTGAGTAGGAAGGCAGTCACAATCTGTAATACAATTATTTTTATACTATGTGTGTGCACATGTATAGATTTCTAAATGTCCCTAGCACGATAAGCAAAAGGTATCAATATTTAGGAAAATGTTAAATTTTGTATAATAATTATGAAGTGATATTAAGTGCTGAAAGTTATGCTGGTGTAACTGGTGCATATGAATCATGTTATAATAGCTATTAGTAGAGTATACAATAATATTAAAGCCATTCTGTTTGTAAGCGGGTACTGTTGGATATTTTCCAATGCTAAAACCCTTTGCTAAAATGTTTACTTCCTCCAAACTGTGCTTGAACAAAAACAAGCTCATCAAATGAATATGTCAATCTTATGCTTATTAAGTCAGTTCCTACCACAAAAACTGTTGAGTATATTGTGCCAGTGACCAAAAATGCTTTGAGAAAAAAATCTCTAATTCACAGCAACAACAAAAACAACAAGCGTTCAAAACCTCAATGTGTAAAATTCTAAGACTTGGGAAGGAAAAGTACTAAGAGCTGGGGGGAAAAAATCCCAAAAAACAAAAAATACAACTGAATTTACTTCATGTCAGGCCAGGCAGTGCTTCCTCACCCAAAACAAAGTAAGTGAGGCCATTGAATTACAAGTGAAGGGCTTAGGCTTAACATAGCTTTAAAAAGAGGAAGTTTAGGACAAGGATTGTAAATTTGTCTTTGGGACCAAACAGTACTGCTTTATGTCACAAAAGTGCACAGTTTTCACCAAGTCTGGAGTGGGTTGTGAAGGGCACTCAAGGTCACACAGCAGATACATTTCTTACATGTATCTTACATCTTACATCTTTCTTTTTCTTTTTTCTTTTTTAAGATTTTATTTGTTTATTTGACAGAGACACAGTGAGGGAGGGAACACAAGCAGGGGCAGAGGGAGAAGGAGAAGCAGGCTCCCTGCGAAGCAGGGAGCCCTATGCCAGGCTCGATCCCAGGACCCCGGGATCATGACCTGAGCTTAAGGCAGATGCTGAACTGACTGAGCAGCCCAGGTGCCCCAGAACATATTTTCTTTAACAGGTTCCCCACTTCTGATACAGATATAAATTACATATATATATATTTACATTATTATGTATAAATATATAAATTATTATGTATAAAAAT
Source organism: Nasua narica (assembly GCA_028533885.1). Classification (NCBI taxonomy): domain Eukaryota; kingdom Metazoa; phylum Chordata; class Mammalia; order Carnivora; family Procyonidae; genus Nasua; species Nasua narica. Next base: position 71,746,581 of record CM052807.1, read on the forward strand.
ATATAAATGTGTAAGACGTAGCTCTAAATATATAATATATAATATATAATATATAAAAGATCTATAAATACATAACATGATAAACTACATATAAATATTTAATATACCTTAATGTATATATTAATATCTAATAGGTATATAATTATAATATAAATTATATAATAATATATAACAAGTTATATATAATATATATTAGAGATATATGACATATTGTATATGATACACGGTGTGTATATAGAGAGTACATAAAATATATTATTCCATACTCAAAAGCTGCAAATACAAGGCCCTGTAAGTGAAGGTGTTTTTTAATAACACAAAGAAAAGTACACAAAGCATGAGTCTACACTGCTACAATGCTTGGGAAATTTTCCTCCAGATCAACAGAATATTATGAACACCCCAAAGTCCATCTTTATGTCTCTCCCTGTCTGGAGCGCCTAATGGCAACAACTGTTCTGACTTCTGTCATCATAGATACATTTTGCCTATTCTTGAGCTCCATGGAAATGGAAGTATAAAGTATACACTCTTTTGTTTCTGGCTACTTTTGCTCAGTAGGTCTCTAAGGCTTAACTGTGTTGTTGCATAGAGCAGTTCATTCTTCAGCATTGTTAAGTGTCTCTTTGTATAAATATACCACAATCACTTTTCCATCTTTGTCTATCTAGAAGGACATAAAATTATCTTCTAGATTTTCTTCTAAAGGATATATTGTTTTATATTTTATAATCTGTGAGGAACTGATATTTTTACGTATTGGAGTACTAAGGTTCTTTATTTTCCCCGGGATATCCAAGTGATACAGTACCATTTTTTTATTGCAAAGAACTCTTCTCCACTGGCTACCTTTGTTATAAATCAGGTAACCAAGTATAGGTGTATTTCTAAACTCCGTTCTGTTCCATGGATCTGTTTGTGAATCTTTGTGTTGAAAATATGATCTTTTCATCACTGTGGCTTTATGGTCTTTTTAAGAATGTTAGTCTTCCAAGTGAACTTTTACATTTCAAGATTGTCTTAATTATTTTGTCCATTTTCATTTTCACACAAATTTTAAAATAATCTAGGCAACCTATGCCTAGTTTTTCTGAATTTTGATTGAGCTTGCCTGACACGATTATTACTGAATACATTTTTGTTGAATGTGCATGAATTAACTAATTAATGAACCAGGTAGCATAATAGATGAATTATTAAAAACATTTTTATAGGTCACATTTATACCACATTTCTCTGCAGCACCAAAGTAGAGCCATAAAAAGGAATACCCCTTTGTAGTCATCTGATAAAATTCAGTTTCTGTCACTTACTATATATTTTTAGAGCATATTTATTGGCAGATACTGTGCTGTGCTGTTCACTCGGTACGAAATGATGAGCAAGATTTAGACTGTTTCTTTATTCAGTCTCAGAAGACAGAACCAGGTTAAATTATACACTATTTCCCAAAGTATCAACAAAGTTGTATTTTTTAAAGTCTTTATTTTCCATTCTTAACATTTATAATAATAATTACCTTAATTAGCAGTCTTATTTTATTTTAATAAACACATTTTTTAATAAGGAAAAAAGTGCATGGAACTTGACAATAATCTGATGCATGTGGGAAGCCTAAAAATCAGTATTATATAAACAAAATTCCACCATGGTTTCTTCATAAAATTCTTGTGAAGTTAAGGAGACAAATAATTTCATGGCTCAAAGCATCCTAAGTGTTAATACTTGTGTGGTTTTGTTGGTTGTAAATTGTCATCACTTTTGTTAATGCTACTTCATCAGAGGGCAGAGTAGGCAACAGTGGGAAGCTTTGTGTTCTCTGGTCCTTCTATCTTGAATGGTAAAACAGAACATACACTGCCAAAAGAAACAGGTATATAATGGGGCCAGTCAGACAACAAAACTAAACACAGCAATACTCAAATTAAGGAGCAGTGTCTTCAGATTGGGAATCCTAATATGGGTGAAGTAAGGGCCTAAGAAAGAAATTAAAAAGTTATTGAGGTCCTAATAGGTATGCTGTGTATGAAATTGAAGTTAACAAAAACTAGCAAAAGTGGGAGTGTAGGAGGTCTATATTGGCACATCATCATAAGCCTAGTGGTTTCTGTGGCAAATTTATGGAGATGCTTTTTTCCACTTAGTACATAAGAGGTAAAAGATTTTCTAAAAAAAAATAAATAAATAAAATAATAATTTGGGAAAAACATGGCAGTGAGGAAGAGAAAATTTTCAACTAACTGAAAACATTAATAGGTATATATCTTGATGATATACAAATAATGTAGACCTCCTGAAATGTTATAAAGTGGAATAATTTTACAGAGGTCTCTGAGATTTAGCAATGTGCAAGCAGACTTATTCCATAAGTAAATGAGGAAAGTGCTATCAGCGACAATAGAATAGTTCAAACAAAACAATGTAGAAATGTGTATGTGTGTATACATACATGTATATGTATAAATTCATTTTTTAAAGTTCCGTATTTGTATAGTATTTGCTACATATTTTGTAAGTCAAAACATGAATTGTGTGTTTGTCCAACTATCAATTTTTTATCTAAGTTTAAGCCCATTTGATCCTAAGATATTTTAATTCTGTGTTACTCAGAGTTAAAATGTGATCCTGGTGCATAAGATGAAGAGTATTTACTACCCATTGTCATATACCTGGACCTATGTTAGACAGTTTTTGGACAATGGGCAGAAAAAAAATGAATAGATGTATTTCTGACCGCAAGTAGAGTCATGCTAATGGAGACTATATGCCTAAGAAAACTTTTTAAGATTGAGGAAAGAGAATTTATTTCAACTCTCACTGATAGAGCTGACATAAAGAATTACTTGGATAGGGGCCCCTGGGTGGCGCAGCGGGTTGAGCGACTGCCTTCAGCTCAGGTCATGATCCCGGAGTCCCAGGATCGAATCCCACATCGAGTCCCACATCGGGCTCCCAGCTCCATGGGGAGTCCGCTTCTCACTCTGACCTTCTCCCTTCTCATGCTTTCTCTCACTCTCTCTCTTTCCTAATAAATAAATAAATAAATAAAATCTTTAAAAAAAAAAAAAAGAATTACTTGGATGGGATCACATGGTTATTTTATAGTGGAGTTGAGATTTAGACAGTGTAGCTCCAGAGCTTGAATGTTTAACCATTATTCCACATCACTCAAAGAACAATAAATACAAGAAAATATGGTCTACCTTATTCAAAATGAAAATGCAAATTCAACAAGAATGAATACCACATTTCAACTCTAACTAATAGAGATATAAAAGTTGATGTACAAACAGACAGCACAAGGTCATTCAAGATAGAACTGTTAATAGAAGTGGAAATTACCTAAATCCAAAAGGAAAGGGTCTCATTACATTCATGTTACTATATTCAAACAATGGGATAATATGTAGCTATTAAAAAATACCTCTAAGCAATTGTGTCTATACTGACATGATGTGTTATTCTTGATATAATTTCTACTGGGGCAAAAAAATAAAGAGGCAAATTGCTGAAAAATATTTTTAAAATTTGTTGATGACATATGTTTATATTTTAAAGATTTTATTTATTTATTTGACAGAGAGATAGCACAAGTAGGCAGAGTGGCAGGCAGAGGGAGAGGGAAAAGCAGGCTTCCTGCTGAGCAGGGAGCCCCATGTGGGCCCAGGACCCTGGGATCATGACCTGAACAGAAGACAACTGCTTAACCAACTGAGCCACCCAGCCACCCCCAAATGTGAATATATTAAATATGCTTAGAAAATCTCTGGAAGGATACACTTGAACTATTAATAGTGGTTACATCTGTGTAATTTGCTTAGCAATTGGGGAGATGGATTTGGGGCAGTTTCACTTCCTAAAATATACCTTTCTATTCTGAATTTATTTTAATGAGCATGTACTACTTTAAGGTTGAAATAACTGGATGATATTATTTAATAAATCTCTTACCTTCTAAAAATATAAAAATAAAACATAGGGACACCTGGGTGGCTCAGTGGGTTAAAGCCTCTGCCTTCAGCTCAGGTCATGATCTCGGGGTCCTGGGATGGAGCCCCACATTGGACTCTCTGCTCAGTGGGGAGCCTGCTTCTCCTTCTCTCTCTGCCTGCCTCTCTGCCTACTTGTAATCTCTCTCTGTCAAATAAATAAATAAAATCTTAAAAAAAGAGAGAGAGAAAGAAAAGAAAACATAATGAGTGGTACATTTGGCCTAAAATAAACACAGCAATATCTCTATAGCCGAGTGAGATCCAGCTACAAGCCACCCATCCCCAGTGTAGAGCTTACATTCAGAAAATGGAGTCTGGCATCCAGTGTCTCTTTGGCCCCATTTAGATTTGTAACAAAATGTTTCTTAGCAAACAAATTCCGATGTTATCGGTCTTACAAACCACTCCTCAGGGCTTTCGTTCTTGTTACTTAGTGTGGCAATTTCATAAAACCACAGCAGCATATGAGTTTCTGAAATTGCCATTAGCTTCCAGACAGTGAGGGCTCAGGTGACATTTTCCTCCCTGTCCTTTAATGCAGGATCTTGCTTCCCTGGAGGACCCTCATAGACCTGTCTTTTCTTTCTTAGGAACTTAAATTGACCACATGTCATCAACCTCTCAACCCATACCATTTCACCATTCTTATCAGTAGAATTTAGTGTCCACAGGGAGGACGCAGATATTGAGTGTTTGGTATCACAGCAAAATGGTATTTCCCACCATCTTTTTCCTAAGCAGAAACCTCATGATTTCTATATTAAAAGAAGTAGGTTCCTCCCACAAGGGATGGTCAGAGGCTAGGACTTGGACCACATAAAAAAGAAAGGTTTCCACTTCTAAAATAAGCAGAGGAGTGTTTTGCTTTTCTTCGCCTTTAAGTTCTGGAAGATTTAAATTTATAAGATCTTTTTTTCAGTAGTGACGTAGACCAGGCTGGCAGTGCTGCACAGTCCATAGACACAGCGAGAGACGAAGAGTAGGCACTGAAAATATAAAAGTTCATGTGCTCTCATGTGTTTATTAAAGGACTAATGTTGAATCCATCACTAGATGGTCAAGAAATAGTGTGGCTACATGTATAATTTACCTTTCAAAAGAAAAATGAGTCAAAAGACTCATTCGAGTGAATGAGTCTGTTAGCGATTATTACAAAGCAACAGGCATAAATAGGGTCTCTTCCAAGCAAAAGAGAACATGAAGTCACCATACCAAAAGAACAGCATAGCCTGCTAGGCTGATCTTGGCATTAAGGTTAAGCAGACCTGTGTTTGAATTCCAGTTCCCAAGTTTTATGATAAAACATTTACACGAGCATCAAAGGCCTCTTTTATCAAATTGACTTAATACAGACACCTTGAAAGTGTGGGAATATAATGTTAAGATATCACACAGAAAGCACACAGTTCACTGCAGGTATTCAAAATAGTAGGTCATGTTCCTACATTAATAGCCCTCTACAAAGAATAAAGCTCTTGCTGTTTGCTGACCTCCCTGCATTTAAAGTTATTAACTTCAGCAAGTTAGATTATTATCATACTTTTCAACCACAGTGCTTTTTGTGCCAGAAGAAAATAGACTAAGATATTCACAATACTCAATTAAATTAAATGTGAGCCAAGAATTTTGTATTCATGGAGACAGATTCTCAAGTATAGAAGGTATAGATAAACTATTATCAACATGTAGGAACTCAGAAAATATTGTTCCTCCAAGAACTTCCTGAGGAATCTACCAGAGAGCAAGCTTTAGGCAGCCAAATGAATAGACACATACTGGCACGAAGACTTGTGATGAGCATTAGACATATAGCTACTTGGAGAACTAAAATTAAAAGATTGAAAAGGAGAAAACATAGTGTTTAGTGGCTAGTATGCGCAGAGAATGGATTATGTTTGTGGTTGTATTATTTTATTATTATTCTGAGACTATTGTGACTACAAGATAGGATTAAGTAAATGAATGGTTATTCCAAATTTACATCTTCTAGGCCCTGGAGAGTGATAATTCTTGATTTGGAAGAAAGAAGACACATATATAAAAGAGGGTAAATAATAGATGACCTATTACAGAGTTCAAGTTGGAAGAGTCATTCTGAGATCATGAAGTAGTGTATCATGTACAGATGATATATCTGGGTCTGTATTTACTAGCTCTGTCCACCGAAGAGGCCTTAGAAGCAATGACCAGCCAGGTAGCAGTGAGCATCCTTCATGCACAGATTGTGTTCGTAAAACTGTTAAAATAAACAAAACAGGCCTTCTTGGGAAAACATCTTCTTGTAGGCCTAGGTCAGGAAAGGCACAAGATGTGCCTGTAACATCTTATTATATCAAATTTTGAGAAAGTTATCAAAGCTCAGGTCAGGTCAGAAGGACTTGAGTCAATCTACGCTCCTCCTTCTCAAAGATAAAAAGATTGGAACTTTTTCCAGGGAACATAAGCTATGAAACCTAACAAATATGCTTGAATCATCTCTGAGTACATAAAACTAATTGAGGGAGGATGGAAGATGACGGGGAAACAATTCTTTATCTTGAAAACTGATAAATGAAGGGAAAGAATCAAGAATGTATTGTACATTTCCTATGTGAACTTAATTTCTAGACAGCCTAATAATAGATAAAGAGAAATTATTGAATTATAATATTTTTCAGTCTCTAGTAGCTCACGTACAATTTACAGGTAAATTGTGAAGAAATAAAAGAATATAGGCATTAAGAAAAAAATAAAGAATTCTTTTAAAATGAGCAAGACCTAATTCAAGGGTCCAGCATGCAGTCTTGGGTGATAAACCTCTAAAGAAATGCAAAGAAGTAATTAGTATGCAAGTCAGGCAGTGTCTACTTTGGTGGGATAGAAAGGGTTGTGATCAGGATGGGGCCTATGGAAGAGTTTCTGGGGTGAGACTGACAAGAGTTTCGTTATTGGGCCTGTGAGGTTATAAGGGCAGAATAATCTGTAGAATAACTTAGACATTTTTGGTGAGATTTTAGCATCTGTGTTTTATCTTACAGTACAAAAGAGGAAAATACTCACTGGTCCCACTACCTGAGATTTTGATTTCATTGATGGGGCATTGTGAGAGATTGTCCTTTACACCTTCTTTAGTCATTAGATGTATACTAAAGGTGTCTTAGGAGGGCAATTACATGATCATTTTTATTTTATTTTTTTAGTCTATTTACATTTAATATGAAATTCATATATTTACATATCAGAAGGTTTCTTTCCTCTTATATATGTAAACTCTTGTGAATTTTTTTTAATTTTATTTTTTCAGTGTTCCAATATTCATTGTTTATGCACCACACCCAGTGCTCCATGCAATATGTGCCCCCCTTATTACCCACTACCAGGCTCACCCATTACCCCCCTTCCAAAACCCTCTGTTTCTCAGAGTCCACAGTCTCTCATGGTTCACCTCTCCCTCCAATTTCCCCCAATTCACTTTCCTTTCCTTCCCCTAATGTCCTCCATGTTATTCCTTATGCTCCACAGGTAAGTAAAACCATATGATAATTGACTTTCTCTGCTTGACTTATTTCACTCATCATAAACTCCTCCAGTCCCATCCATGTTGATACAAAAGTTGGGTATTCATCTTTTCTGATGGAGGTGTGATATTCCATTGTATATATGGACCATATCTTCTTTATCCATTCATCTGTTAAAGAACAACCATTCTGGTATCACTGATTCTTTTCATCAACAATTTAACCCAGAATTTCCTCAAAGTCATCTCCAGTATTTGTGGTCTCACAAAACTAAAGCCAAGTCCATTTTTTTCTTTCTAAAAAAATTTCCATATATTTAAAAAATATACAAAATGCATATTATATATATCTATAATAACACAAAATTCACACTGTGTGCACTATTGAATATTAATATAGTATATCATTATATATTCCCTGCTCCAAACCTTTTCTTACATGAACTCTCTCCCACAATGACGCAGCTCTCAAATTTCTTCAGAGTTTCTAGAGTCCCTTCATTGTAAAAGCTTTGCTGTTAACTAAAAAAGTTTTTTTTCTTCCTTTCCCTGCATGAAACATAAAATCTTCAGTAGTCTTTTTAGGATTTGCCAGGTTGTATATTTTGCAAATGATCTAGGCCCTTTGGTTCCCTTTTTTTTCAGCATTCTTGTTCTTATTTATTGGCCTTTCCTTTTTTATTTAGAATTTCCTCCAGTAGATAGTTTAGGAAAGAGAAATTAGTCAGCATCTGAATCAAACCAGTCCATGCCTATTACAGTTTATATTAAAAAGTCTGGGAGAACACAGAGTAGATCAAAATTTCTGCATTTCTGGCTATATATAACCAAGCCTTCTCTGTTTAAACTGATGATGCTAACATTTCACTCTTGGAGGAGCCTTGATTTTAGTTTTTTTAGTAGATGTAATAGTTTTGCATGTTTCTAATCATAGTTTCAAAGACATGGTATCTGTTAAAGATGCTCTAAAACCCAGACACTTAGGGGGACACCTGGGTGGCTCAGTCAGTTAAGCATCTGCCTTGGGCCCAGGGTCATGATCCCAGGGTCCTGGGATAAAGTCCTGAGTCAGGCTCCCTGCTCAGTGGGGAGCCTGCTCTCCCTCTGCCTGCCATTTCCCCCCTGCTTGTGCTCTCTCTCTCTCTGAAACATAAATAAATAAAATCTTTAAGTAAATAAATAATAAAATAAAATAAAAATAAATAAATAAAATCCAAGCACTTGATTTGGTACCCTGGCCTGACTAATGCAGTCCCCACCATTTTGCATAATTGAGAGTTAATTTGCCTGTCAACACTAATAAAACAACAGTGTTGTATCCTAAGTGTAAATGTTTTTAATCAAATATTTATTATCCCTTTATTTCTATTATACTAAAATTATGATTCAAACCACTCTGCTCTAACATTAAAAGACTTGTTTCATTTTGCCATTTTTCTGAAACTATTACTACCAACAACAAAAACAAAAACTCTTCTACATGCAGTTTATTTTGGGAGGGCACAGGCCAAAGCTAAAAGTAATCCTCATGTGTCCTAACTACAGACCTCCTGATACCACAGCAGATCCCTATACGTAAGTGAAAGGTGACTCTGTTTTTTCATTTCTATACACTGAATTGCTGCTACCAGAATGTAGATAAAAAAAAAAAGAAGAAAAAGAAACTGTTGTAAATTCCTGATATTTAACCTTATGCCTCAGTGAATCTTACTTTCTTTTTCTAAAATCTGATAGTATAAGTTAGAGCAGTTTGAACAAAAATATATTTTCTAAACAAACTATTACATGTGTTAACTGAAGCACACTTTTGGTCTTGAACACATGTATCCAGTTATCTTTTTTATTTCTGTCACATAGTCACTTTTCTACTTACTATGAGATTTCCAACAGTGTGGGCAGGAAAAATAAGAAAAAAAAAAATCAAAACAAAATAATTAGTTTAGCTAATTAATAACTGGTAAGAATAAAAAGTTGAAACTTCAGGATAAAATTGGAATTTTGGCTTAGTTTTTATTTGTCCATATTAACTTAATTGTCAGGAGAAGTATGTTTATTTTTTGGAACATTACCAAAAATGTAAACAAAAATTACTTTATTTTTTATTAATTGAAAATAGTCATCCAACCAAAAAGTCTCCACATAATTAATGGGCTAGAGGAGACCCATGCATTATCTTACTCCTGGTTGTAATGAAAGACATACCAAAAAAAAAAAAATGAATCTCAGATATTCATCTCCTTAATTTGTAAAAATATTATCCACTTTATCACTTACCCACTATTGTCAGAATAACTTCATAAACACCAAAGAAAATCATATAAGTCTCAACGTTTTTATAGAATGTTTAAAAATAAAAGTCAATTGTATAATTTTCACACAGATAAATTTGTGTTATGTGTCAAAAGTCATTGCAACGTATTAAATTATCTACTAATTAATTACATTTTACAGGGTCTAATATTCTCAACTCTCAGTATTTACTGTAAGACTTATTTATGGTCAAAATGTACTACATAAAATCAAATTTTGTGTAATTACATTAAGACATTTCTAAAAATTCAAAGCACAGATCCTCGAAAGGGTAATTACAAGCCTTAGACAGAAAAAAAAAACAATCTAATAATATCTGAAGAAAAAAATGCATCTTCATTGCAGCATATTAATTTTTTTAAACCTACTTTAAGGATGTTCTGTGGTCACATGGGTCCCATTAAATATACAGCAGGTGTTCAAAGATTTGACCATTTAAGATCTAAAGTGCAGGAAGTACCTGAGCCAAATAAGCCAGGGGGCTTGACTCTATCCCTGACCATATGAGAGTTTCCCCCCCTGGCCAAATTTGCCTTCTGGAGCAAAAATCACCCTGAACTGAACCTTTTTGATTACATTAACTGGATAAATTCTCTTGTCCTACATTAAGAGTTCTAAACCAATTGAGCAGGAGTTCCTTAAACAGTCTCGAAACCTGCTGATGGGAAGTCATGCCTAGCTTCTGACAATTAAAACAGTTGCCTGGCTGTCTTTTATTATAAGATGATCGGCCAGTCCCTTCCCATTGATGTTTATAAAAGCTATGTCCCTAGTGAGCCCATATTGTTTTCCCTATGCCAGGATTTAATATGGATCCAGCCTACCCATAGAGAACATAGCACTGATGACACAAAATGCCTCTACTCTCTTTCTTCCCCAGGGTGTATCTTTACTTGCTTCCTACTGTTCCTTGATTATCTCTCCCAGGGACTAAACAGGCACTTATTTATTGGCCACTTCAGGTATAGTCATTGCCCTTGGTGGTTTTGGCCTGCTCTCTTGCTAATTCTTATGTACACCTCTTTAGTTCATCCAAATACATCTTCACGAAACTTCTTTTCCTGCTTGTCCTGGCTCTGGTTATTTTCAGCCTATGGAGGTGGTTAGAATTTAATTTAAATTAAATCTGGTATGAATGTTATAATGAAAGCATTTATTCTATAAAAAATAACAAAGTAATTAAAAATTAATTGCTTTAAAGTTGTGTGTTACATAAAGCAAGTGAAGACTTCAAAATATTATATACTATAAATAGATGTTGAGATCTGTTTTTTTTCAATTTGGCATCTGTACCTGTACCTTGAATTTTGAAAAGCTTACCTTTTTGTCAAATAGAAAAATTAATATGAACTTTTCAAGGATGTATACACTATCATATTTACAAATTTAACTTTAATATTTTGCTGCAGAAGAGTATTTTGTTAAAAAAATTATTTTTTGTGTTCTTTGAACTGTTCTCCATAATCATGTAAAAAATAAGATAAAACACATAAGAGGAATAGTTTTTCACACATTTAAAATATTAAAAATGTGAAAAGATAGAACCATGACATCCTGGCTTACTGCATTGTGAACAATTTTCTAACTGATTATTTTGCCCTGCAACCTCTTGCCTCTGTTATTTCTGACCTATCTATATGCTGCCTATAGGAGACTAATTTTAGACCTAAAGACACCTACAGAGTGAAAGTGAGGGGGTAGAGAAATATTTATTACACAAATGAATATCAAAAGAAGGCCGGAGTAGCAATACTTAGAGCAGACAAGCTAGACTTTAAAACAAGCACTGTAAAAAAGAGACAAAGAAGGACATTATATAATCCCGAAGGGGACAGCTCAACAAGAACATATAACAACTGTAAATATTTATGCATCCAGTATGGAAGCACACCAGTCTATAAAACAACAACAACCATAAAGGAACTAATCGATAATAATACAATAATAGTAGGGGACTTACCTCCCCACTTTTATCAGTGGATAGATCATCTAAGCAGAAAATCAACAAGGAAACAATGGCCTTGAACGACACACTGGATCAGATAGACTCAACAAATATATTCACAACATTTCATCCTAAAACAGCAGAATACACATTCAAGTGCACATGGAACATTCTCCAGAATAGATCACATATTAAGTCACAAAACAGGCCACAACAAATACAACAGAATTAAAATCATATGCTCCTTTTTTGACCACAATACTAGAAACCATAAGTAATCACAAGAAAAAATTTGGAATGATCACAAATACATGGAGGTTAAACATGAAACTAAACAATGAATGGGTCAACCAGGAAATCAAAGAAGACATAAAAAACATACATGAAACAAATGAAAATTAAAACACAATGGTCCAAAATCTTTGGGATGCAGGAAAAATGGTCCTAATATATACAGCAATATAGAAATATACAGCAATACAGGCCTATCTCAAGAAGTGAGAAAAATCTCATATAAGTAACCTAACCTTACACCTAAAGGGGCAAGAAAAAGAACAACAAATGGAGCCTAAACCCAGTAGAAGGGAAAAAATAAAGATTAGAGCAGGAGTAAATAATAAAATTACAAATGAGAAAGGAGAAATAACTGACGTCACAGAAGTACAATTATAAGAGAATAGTATGAAAAATTATACGCCAACAAATTGGACAACCTGAAAGAAGTGGATAAGTTCTTAGAAACACATAAACTACCAAAACTGAAACAGGAAGAAATAGAAAACTTGAACAGACCTATAACCAGCAAAGAAATTGAATCAGTAATCAAAAATCTCTCAACAAGCAAAAGTCCAGAGCTAGATGGCTTCTACCAAACATTTAAAGAATTAATACCTATTTTCTCAAACTATTTCAAAAAACAGAAAAGGAAGGAAAGTTCCAAATCCATTCTATGAGGCCAGCATTACTCTGATACCAAAACCAGGTAAGGACTCTACTGAGAGAGAACTACAGGCCAATATCCCTGATGAACACGAATGTAAAAATTCTCAATAAAATACTGGCAAGCCGAGTCTAACAAAACATTTAAAAAATCGTTCATTGTGATTAAGTGAGATCTTTTTCTGGGTTGCAAAGGTGGTTCAATATTCATAAATTATCAACACAATGTACCACATTAATAAAAGAAAAGATAAGAACCATACAATCCTTTCAATATATGCAGTAAAGCATTTGGCATAGTAAAACACCCATTCATGATAAAAACCATCAACAAAGTATTTTTAGAGGGAATATCCCTCAAACATAATAAAGACCAAATATGAAAATCCTGCACCTAATATCCTCAATGAGGAAAATCTGGAGCTTTTTCCCTAAGGTCAGGAACAAGACAGGGATGTCCGCTCTCACTGCTTTTATTCAACATAGTCCTGCAATTCCTAGCCACAGCAGACGACAAAAAGAATTAAAAAGCATTCAAATCAGCAAGGCAGAAGTCAAACTTCCACTATTTGCAGATGAAATGATACTCTATATAGAAAATCTGAAAGAATCCACAAAAAAACTGCTAGAACTATAAACAAATTCTGTAAAGTTGCAGGATACAGAATCAACATAAAGAAATCTGCTGCATTTCTATACACCAATAATAAAGCAATAGAAATAGGAATCCAGGAATCAATCCCATTTACAATTACACCAAAAATCAGAAGATAGCTAGAAATAAACCTAAACAAAGAGATGAAAGACTGGCACCCTGAGAACTATAAAACACTGATGAAAGAAATTGAAGATGACACGAAGAAATAGACATTTCATGCTCATGGATTGGAAAAACAAATATTGTTGAAATGCTTATACTACCCAAAGCAACCTGCACATTTAATGCAATCCCTATCAAAACACCAACAGCATTTTCCACAGAACAAGAGAAAAACAATTCAAAAATTTGTATGGGACCACAAAAGATCCCAGATAGTCAAAGCAAATCTTGAAAAAGTAAATCAAAGCTGAGGCATCAAGATTTTGGACTTCAGGTTGTATTACAAAGCAGTAGTGATTCAAACAGTATGGTACTGTCACAAAAATAGACAGCTAGATCAATGCAATAGAATAGAAAACTCAGCAATGAACCCACAACTATATGGTCAGTTAATCTTCGACAGAGCAGGAAAGAATATCCAATGGAAAAAAGACAGTCTCTTGAACAAATAGTGTTGAGAAAACTGGAAAACTACATGCAAATGAATGAACCACTTTCTTACACCATACACAAAAATTAGTTCAAGATGGATTAAAGACCTAACTGTGAGACATAAAACCATGAAAATTGTAGAGGAGAACACAAGCAATGACTTCTTTGACATTGGCCATAGCAACTTCTTTGTAGATATGTCTCCTGAGGCAAGGGAAGCAAAAGCAAAACCTAACTATTGGGACCTCATCAAAGTAAAAAGCTTTTGCACAGTAAAGAAACAGTCAACAAAACTAAAAGGCAATCTATGGAATGGGAGAAGATATTTCCAAATGATATATCTAATAAAGGGTTAGTATCCAAAATATATAAAGAACTTCAAAAACTCAATATCCAAAAAAAAAAAGGAAAGAAGACATGAATAGACACTTTAACAAAGAAGTGAACAGACACATGAAGAAAATGTTCAACATCACTGATCATCAGGGAAATACAAATCAAAAATGCAATGAGATATCACCGCATGCCTGTCAGAATGGTTAAAATCAACAACACAAGAATTAACAGGTGTTGGTGAGAATGTAGAGAAAGAGGAACCCTCCTGCAACGTGCATAGGAATGTCAACTTGTGCAGCCACTCTGGAAAACAGTATGGAGGTTCCTCAAAAAGTGAAAGATAAAACTACCCTATAATCTAGCAATTGCACTACTAGGTCTTTACCCAAAGAATACAAAAATACCAAAAGGGTACATGCACCCTGATGTTTAATAGCAGCATTATCTGCAGTAGCCAAAGTATGGAAACAGCCCAAGTGTTCATCACCTTACAAATGGATAAAGAACATGTGGTCTACATATACAATGAAGTATTATTCAACCATACAAAAGAATGAAATCTAGCCCATTGCAACAACATCCATGGAGCTAGAGCATTATTATGCTAAGTGAAATAAGTCAGAGAAAGACAAATCCCATATGATTTAACTCGTATGTGGAATTTAAGAAACAAAACAAATGACTAAAGAGAGAAGAAGAGAGAGAGAGAGAATGAGAAACCAAGAAACAAACTCTTAACTATAGAGAACAAACTGATGGCTACCAGAGGGGAGGTAAGGGTGTGAAATGGGTGATGAGGATTAAGGAGTGCACTTGTGATGAGCACCAGATGATGTATGGAAGTATTGAATCATCATATTGTACACCTGAAACTAATACTACACTGCACATTAACAAACTGAAATTTAAGCCTAAAACAAAATCACAACTCCAAGAAGGCAATATGGTTTTGAAAAGAAAAGACTGGTGACATAAGCCCTCGTGTAATTTATAGTTGATTAGCGTATTTTTACCCAGTATAGTTTCAGGAATATCATTTCGACTGGGATGAGGGTAGCATAGATTTTTTGTGTCAAAGTACTTCAGAGAACTACAGGCTGTATTTAATTCTGTCCTAATGAGAAATTCTAAAATTTTAGAAGAATATTTCTTGGTAATATGCACATGCCAAGTGACTGAAAAACATCAGAAATGAAGCAAGGTTCTATCCTTCAAATTTTGATCTGAAAAAGAAATGAATCTGTGTTCGCTCAAATGGACAGTTAGCAGAAGCAAAAGTATTTCACGTATTGTACTCACCTATAAATTTACCACATGTAGATAATGGCCTTTATTTATAGATATATAACTGGAAAATAGTAACAACAATAATTTACAAAAATGCCCTGAAATATGAGGGAAAGAAAGCATTACTCTGAAAACTCAGGGGGATTAAGGAATACCCACACTATTCATAGAAGGAAACAGAGTAACTCTGTACAAATTGTGTGTTTCTTTTAAAAGCAATAAAGAGATAACAAATAGAATGGCAAAGATAGTTACAATAAATAATATCATAAGGAATTAGGGAAAAACTAAGCTAAAATGAATACAGAAAATATTGCTCTTTAAAATAAAGGAATGCAAAATCAAATGAAGATAATTATTAAAATATGCAATAGTGTAAGTAAAGAGAAGATATGATACTGCAAAACACTGAAACATAAATGTTAAGGAGTGCCTGGGTGGCTCAATCGTTGAGTGTCTGCCTTTGGCTTGGGTTGTGATCCCAGGGTCCTGGGTTCGAGCCCCATATCGGCCTCCTTGTGGGAGGCCTGCTTCTCCCTCTCTCACTCCCCCTGCTTCTGTTCCGTCTCTCAATGTGTCTCTCTGTCAAATAAATGAAAAATCTTAAAAAAAAAAACAAACCGTAAGTGTTAAGAAATATTTATGAAGGGGTGCCTGGGTGGCTCAGTTAGTTAAGCATCTGCCCTCTGCTCAGGTCATGATCCCAGGGTTCTGGAATCAAACCCCGCCTCGGGCTCCCTGCTCAATGGGGAGTCTGCTTCTCCCTCTCCCTCTCCCTCTCCCTCTCCCCATCTCCCCCACTTGTGCTCTCTCTCTCTAATAAATAAAATCTTAAAAAAGGGAAATACTTGGGAAAATTCAGAATATATAAAGAGAAGAAAAAGAAAATATTATTAATATAAAGGATAAAAAGAAAGAATCTATCAGAGTTGCAGATAAAATATTTCCCTTTCCTCTTTCCCTCCTTCACTCCTTCCCTCACTCCTTTCTTCCCTTCCTCCCTTCCTTTTTAGCTATATCTGGTAATCCCAGTTGTACCAAAAATAAAACCTCTGTGGAAGAAGCAATAATTAAGATATAATAGAAAAATAAATTTCTAATGTGTAAAATTATCTACATAGAATGGAAAGACCCAATATTCCAAGAAAAAATAATCATAGGGAAAAAAGGACATATCCTGGAAATTTAAAAAAATAAGAAGAATGAAAAAGAAGAAGAGAAGGAAAGAATGAAGAAATGGAGAAGACAGATTCAGAAATCCTTAGGAGTGTTTTTTATTTAGGCAACTTGATATAATTGTCAATATGAATCAGACAGTGTATTTAACAGATAAGAATTATAAGAAGTATAACTTCTTAAGAAGATAAGAATTGTAACTATGCCTTTTGATGATGAAATCCTCAGCTCCTTTCACTATTATACTATCAGAATACCAGTATCAATGAACCAGTGTTATATGTTCCTGGTAGGAAATGGGAAAATAGCTTTTGGGGAAACACCAAATAACCTAAGGAAAAAAACGTGAACATACTGAAATTTTTAAGATGCTCAATAATAAGAGCTTTCTGCCTTAACTAGTTAGAGTTAACCTCTAACTATCAATAACCAGTTAGAGGGCATAATGATAAAGAAAACCCTATTGCCAATATCAAAACAATATTAAACACTTAGGTTAATATTTAGCTTAACAAGAAATATTAAAAAGAAAACCTATGTGAAGAAAACTTTAAAACACTCATGAAACATACGGTAGTAGACTTTAGCCAATAGAAAGATGTCCCATGTTCTGGATAGAATGACTGAATATTACAAATAATTTAGAAAGCAAAAACAGCCAGGGAAATATTTTAAAAAGGGAAATCAGTTTTATCAGACATTAAAACATACTAGGAAGCTTCTCCAAGGAAGACATCTTGGCACTGGCAAGTGAATACATGAATAGAAGAGAAAGCCCCAAGATAGACTGAAATAATGGAAATGTATTATGCTAAAGGTGTATTATGCTAAAATGTATTATGCAAATCACTGAGCAAACATGGGTGGATATCATAATAAGTGGTGCTGGTACCACTGAGGGAGGGCATATGGAAAAAAATAAAATAAAATCTATATCGTACTCCATACGTTTGAATAAACCTCAAGTGAATCAGGAATCTAAAAGTATACTGAAGAATAATGATGTTAGAAGACACCGTTGGTGGATTTCTGTTTGACCTCAGTTTAGAATAAGGTTTTGTAACAATAAACCAAAATCCAGAGGAAAAATAATAAAAGCATAATAAATTTAATTAAATACTTTTTTCCCCAAAACAAATGGCAAAGGAGCAACATAAGTGAAGTCACAAGACAATTGACAAATAGAGAGAAAATATTTACAACATATGGACAAAAGACTAGTATTACTAATGTGTAAAGTCAAGAAATGGGCAGAAGACATGAACAGACATTTTTCCAAAGAAGACTTACAAATGTCCAATAATGAAAAAACGCTCAACATCACGTGTAATCAGGGAAATGCAAATCAAAACCCCAATGAGATACCACCTTACAGCAATTAGAATGGCTAAAATTAACAAGACAGGAAACAACAAATGTTGGTGAGGATGTGGAGAAAGGGGAACCCTCTTACACTGTTAGTGGGAATGCAAGCTGGTACAGCCACTTTGGAAAACAGTATGGAGCTTCCTCAAAAAGTTAAAAATAGAGCTACTCTATGACCCAGCAATTGCACTACTGGGTGTTTACCCCAAAGATACTGAAGTAGTGAAAGAAAGGTGCCTGCACCGCAATGTCCATAATAGTCAAACTATGGAAGGAGCCGAGGTGGCCTTCAACAGATGAATGGATAAAGAAGATGTGGTCCATATATACAATGAAATATTACTCAGTCATTAGAAAGAATGAATACCTACTATTTACTTCAACATGGATCGAACTGGAGGGTATTATGCTAAGTGAAATAGGTCAAGCAGAGAAAGACAATTATATGGTCTCACTCATATGTGGACTATAAGAAACAGTGCAGAGGATCATAGAAGAAGGGAAGGAAAACTGAATAGGAAGAAATCAGAGGGGGAGATAAACCATGAGAGACTCTGGACTCTGGGAAATAAACTGAGGGTGGTGGAATGGGAGGGGGATGGGAGATGGGGTAACTGGGTGATAGGCATTAAGGAGGGCATGTAATGTGATGAGCACTGGGTGTTATACATTACTGATGAATTGTTCACTACATCTGAAACTAATGATGCACTCTATGTTGGCTAATTGAATTTTAAAAATAATGTATAAAGAACTAATAAAAATTGAGGGAGAAAATGACCAAAAATCCAAAGAAAATGATATTTACAGATAACATAAAATATAGATAAAATACTTTTAAAGTATTTACTCACACTCACAATTTGAACTAATACCTCACTCAGTCTGATTCTCCTCTCAAAAGTTGGCAACAGCAGTAAAAATCTGACAGCACAATCTGGTGTCTAGGCATTTGAGGGGTGGGAATAGTGTTCTTGTGTCTTGCTGGTGAGAATGCAAACTGGTGCAAACCTTTGGAGTACAATTTAGCAGAATCTATCAAAATTACATATCCACATACCTTGTAATCCAAGTTTAGTAATTTATCTCCAAGTACAAATGCACAAGTACATTCATTGTAGCACTGATTGGACTATAGCATATAGGGCCCAACAATGGCAATGTCCATGCATCGGGTAGTGGTCGAATAAAAATATAGTAAATATACATCATGGAGAGCTATGCAGCTGGATATACTGATAGGGAGTGATTTCAGGTTCTACTATTATATGAGAAAAGCAAAGGACAAGCAAATCTAATGTAATAAATAAGGAAAAATAATAAAATATACATGCATCTGCTCATGTGTGCAAGTAGAAACAATAGGGATAAATTAGAAACTGAGGAAATAAAATGCATATGGCAAGGGTCTGCAGAGGTATATATAGAAACTGGGTGGGAAAAATGGAGAATAAAACAGAGGAGATTGAACTATAGGAGGGATAGTGACACTACCCTGAGCAAATCTCTTTCTATATTTCTGACTCTTACAATATGTTAATGTTTTACACATCCAGATATATAAAATCAATAGGGATGGGGTTCAGGGCCTGAAATGGAATAAAAAAGAAACAAACAAACCTGGCTGTACTGTAAATGAATAATATAACTCATCGAAGGGGCAGGAGGAGAATCAATGTAAATAACCTTGAAAACAATATTTTGACTGTATCCTCTAAGGCTAATCATAAAAAAGAACGATACACAAATATTGTACTCTAGTTGATAGGTTTGTTTATTGCAGAGATATGGATTAGCAATTTTGAAGCTATTTTATGCATATTCTAGGTTTGAGCAAATAAGAAAAATGCAGTGCGTAATGAGAGTCATGTTTCTCATTACTTTAGAAAAGAGTTATAAATAAGGAAATAGGGAAGGCTAAAGTGTGCCCTGCGCTGGTGTTAGCTATGCACTGGAAAATCAATACATCTTGGTTTTTTTACACACACACACATGGTTTTTTACACACATACACACAGGTGTACATATGCACACACTTCTACATACATACTAACTTTACGTTCCACCTTCTGTTTTCAAGAAAAAAAGAACTATTATGGGGAGAATGTGTCCCTCAAAATGAGTGAGTAAAACCAAAAAGATACGATATCTAGCATACAGAAATTCAGCACAGGTGTGAGGCTAAGAAAATCAGCAGAGAAAAGGTAAGGATAAACATGAGAATGAGAATTCTTCATGAGGTTTACTGATAAGCCAGTCCAGATAGGAAAAGAAGATGTAGGCCTCCAAGAAAGATGTCTCTAAGAAGGAAAATGGTGCGTTGGATTGTCTGATATATCTTGTTCATATGGAGAGGAGTTTTCCATCTCAGGCAAAGATATGCAGGCAAATTATTACTAGATAGAGAACATATGAAAAATGAAGCAATTATTAATTCCAATATTTATTTTATTTTTTATATTTAATTCCAATAAAATTTAAAAGATATACTGAAAAGGACAATCATAATGTTTGACATGTTTCTCAATAGCAATTTTAGATGCAAGATGATCATGGAGTATAAATTTTAAAGAATAAAAGGGATAGGTTTTTGAACCTATAACTTTGCATACAGTCAAATTATTACTTGAAAGGCAGGACATAATAAAATTGTTTCCAAACATTCATGGTTTCAGAGGATTAGTCTCATAAACACTCACAGTGAGGATATTTTTGGATGAAGCTCACAGGTAAGGGAAACAAATCCAGAAAATGTGGGGAAAGATATAGTAAATAACAATAAAGAATAAGCAGTGTTTTTATTTTATTTTATTTTTTTAATTTTTTAAAATATTTTGTTTATTTATTTGACAGAGAGAGACACAGCAGGAGAGGGAACACAAGCAGGGGGAGTGGGAAAGGGAGGGGCAGGCTTCCAACCAAGCAGGGAGCCTGATGCGGGGCTCGATCCCAGGACTCCGGGATCATGACCTGAGCCAAAGGCAGCTGCTTAACGACTGAGCCACCCAGGCACCCCTATTTATTTTTATTAATGTATAATGTATCATTTGTTTCAGGGATATAGGACTGTGATTCATCAGTCTTACACAATTCACAGCACTCATCATAGAAAATACCTTCCCAATGTCCATTACCCAGCCACCCCATTCTTCCCACCCCCCTTCTTTCTAGCAACCCTCAGTTGGTTTCCTGAGATTAAGAGTCTCTTATGGTTTGTCTCCCCCTCTAGTTTCATTTTGTTTCCTTTTTCCCTCCCTTCCCCTATGATCCTCTGTCTTGTTTCTCAAATTCCTCATATCAGTGCGATCATATGATAATTATCTTTCTGATTGACTTATTTTGCTTAGCATAATAGCCTAATAGCTTCTAGTTCCATCCACATCATTGCAAATGGCAAGATTTTGGGTTTTTTTTTGGTGGCTGCATAATATTCCATTGTATATATATACACACCACATCTTTATTCATTCACTGTTGATGGACATCTAGGCTCTTTCCATAGTTTGGCCATTGTGGACATTGCTGCTATAAACATTTGGGTGCAAGTGCCCCTTCGGATCACTACATTTGTATCTTTAGGGTAAATACCCAGTAGTGCAATTGCTAGGTCATAGGGTAGCTATGTTACTTTTTGAGGAACCGCCATACTGTTTTCCAGAGTGGCTGCACGAGGTTGCATTCCCACCAACATTGTAGGAGGGTTCCCCTTTCTCTGCATCCTCACCAACACCCGTCGTTTCCTGACTGGTAAATTTTAGCTATTCTGACTGGTGTGAGGTAGTATCCCATTGAGGTTTTGATTTGTATTTCTCTGATGCCCAATGATGTTCAGCACTTTTTCGTGTGTCTGTTGGCCATGTGGATGTCTTCTTTGCAGACATGTATGTTCATTTCTTCTGCCTATTTCTTGATTGGATTATTTGTTCTTTGGGTGTTGAGTTTGATAAGTTCTTTATAGATTTTGGATACTAGCCCTTTATCTGATAGGTCATTTGCAAATATCTTCTCCCATTCTGTCCATTGTCTTTTCATTTCATTGACTGTTTCCTTTGCTGTGCAGAAGCTTTTGATCTTGATGAAGTCCCAATAGTTCATTTTTGCCCTTGCTTCCCTTGCCTTTGGTGGTGTGTGTAGGAAGAAGTTGCTGCAGCTGAGTTAGAAGAGGTTGCTGCCTGTGTTCTCCTCCAGGATTTTGATGGAGTCTTTCTCACATTGAGGTCTTTGATCCATTTTGAGTCTATTTTTGTGTGTGGTGTAAGGAAATGGTCCAGTTTCATTCTTTTGCATGTGGCTGTCCAGTTTTCCCAACACCATTTGTTGAAGAGACTGTCTTTATTCCATTGAATATTCCTTCCTGCTTTGTTGAAGATTAGTTGACCATAGAGTTGAGGTTCCATTTCTGGGCTCTCTATTCTGTTCCATTGATCTATGTGTCTGTTTTTGTGCCAGTACCACACTGTCTTGATGATTGCCACTTTGTAATAGAGCTTGAAGTCTGGAATTGTGATGCCGCAGACTTTGGTTTTCTTTTTCAACATTCCTCTGGCTATCCACGGTCTTTTCTGGTTCC
>CM052807.1:71776158-71812585 GCA_028533885.1 Nasua narica
TTCGAAATCAGGCAATGTGATGCCCCCGGCTTTGTTTTTCTTTTTCAACATTTCCTTAGCAATTCGGGGTCTTTTCTGGTTCCATACAAATTTTAGGATTGTTTGTTCCAGCTCTTTGAAGAAAACTGGTGGAATTTTGGCTTTTTATTGCTCTCGAAGAGGTAAATTTACAACATGCTCTACACCATACAGCTGAAGTTTACCTTTCATTTCTCATATTATTCCATGGTACTTCCCTTATTCTCCGAGTTCCAGTTACCATTGATTCTTTGCATGTGCTTTTCATTTTGTAACTTTTGTCTGCACCACCTTCCCTATTGCAAACTTAACTAAAATATTGCTTTGCGTGGAAACTTTTACTTAAACACCCTCTCCCTCATTCATTAGGTCAGTTTCATCTGATAAATGTCTCTTAACTTTATATATAGACATTTCTTTATAGAATTATTCAGGCTACAGTTTCATATCTATTCTGTTAGTTTTTTTTATGGAGGTACTTTTTCATAAATGTAGATGCACTGAGAAAAGAAACCAAGTCTATTGAGCTTATCATCATATCCTCAGCATTTAGCTCACTACCTAGAAAATCAACTACTATTCAATAAATAATCGCTTAATGTATAAGTGGATATAATGTATCCCTCCTATGTATCATTCACTCTCTTAGCTCTATAAAGGATATGATGAAAAATACAATAGTTCTTTCCTCCAAACTTTTTAAAATCTAAGTCTTATAGTCCAGTCATCTCCATATTTAAAACTGAAAACTCCCCTCCCTACTCCAGTGCTCCTAATACTCTTCAGCCACTTTATTTTTCCTTCACGTCTCTTACCTTCCAAAATACGCTTTCTAATTTACTTAATCATTCTGTCTACTGAGAGCAGGAATTTTTGTCTCTTTGTTGACTGACGAGTCCCAATCACTTAAAACAGCTCCTAGCACATAGTAGGCCTTCAACGAATATTTGAGGAAGGAATGAATGAAGATTTCTAAAAGTAATTAATTACAAAATGTCTTATTCATTGATTTCCACCTTAGGTAGCTACATAATACATGTATAGCAGTGACAGAGGTGACATTCCGTTGTCACTCACCCAGGAACATTTGTAATGTCTGGAGATAGTTATAATTGTCACAACTTGGCATGGGAGGGATGATTATTGGTATTTGGTGGTACAGGACAGAGATGTTGCTAAACATCCTTAAGATCAAGCAGCCCCCCACAAACAAGAATTATGGAGCCCAGAGTGTCAGTAGTGCAGAGGACATGAAAATCTGAATAGTCTCTACCACTCTGTGTCCTTGCCTTTCTTTCCATCAACTTGCATTGCTTCTTTCTCTCCAGTGTCAAAGACTTTCCTTCAGGTAGACCCCTTCTACTCTCACTTCTTTGCACCTCAGGCTTACCAGTGGGCTCATGAGCTTCGATTCATGTTACTGAAGGCTTTTTAAGAGGTTGCTGAATTTCACTGGACCAAATGAGATGTCTTATTTAATTTTTTCTCTTCAATAGAGCGCAGAACATGCATCCCAGTTCTACCTGTGAACCAGGGTGTTTGAAACGTGGTTACCACACCTCTTTTTGGTTCAGTTTTGTCAATTTGAAATCAAATGTTACTTTAATGATATTTCAGTACCTTCCAATTGTTTTGGGGACCAAAGACCACAGACCTATCTCAAAGGTTGATCCCTGATATAATCACTCAAAGCACTGAATTTGAGAACCCATTTTATTTCAAACAGCATATATTTCTCTTTCAAACAGTTTACCAGGATTAATATATAGTCACTCTATGGAATTTGGCATAATTCCTCAAGGACTCCTATTAATTCACATTTTTTAAGACTATTTATTTATTTATTTGACAGAGACAGAGATCACAAGTAGGCAGAGCGGCAGGCAGGGGGGGGGGGTGGGGAAGCAGGCGCCCCACTGAGCAGAGAGAGCCCATGTGGGGCTCGATCCCAGGACCCTGAGATCATTACCTGAGCTGAAGGCAGAGGCTTTAACCCACCGAGCCACCCAGGTACCCCTAATTCACATTCTAAGTAGAATAAATATTAGGAGTTATTCACACTAAGTGAAATAAAATATATTTGAGTGCTAAATAATTCATATGTGGGCCAAATAAAATAACATGCATCCTCTAGTAAATATTATAGATAACTTATTCATGATATTCTCAGTACCTAATATGGCATTATCACATACTGGGTGTCCAATAAATGTTTCTGCAGGAGGAAAACAGATGTAGGGCATTAATGACGACTCTTTCTTTATGAATATGCATGTGAAATCCCTAACTTCAATATAAATATTTCTTTTCTAGTAAATTGGTAGAAGATAATCAGACGGAAATTCTGAGATAAATACTGAGTGTCTGTTGAGGCTTACTGGGGAAAAAATAGTGGAGCAATTATCTGGCATGAGTATATGGATGATGAGTGGCAACATTTAGCACCCCTAACTTACTCTTTTTCAGAATAATTAGGGATCTCTCTTCTCTCTGTCTCTTGATTTTAAATAGGTATTCGTATGCTACATTGGGTCTGTGACAATAATTTCATTCCAGTTGACATCAGTGCACATAAGAATTATTACTTATTTGTATGGAAGCAGTCTCAGTTTCCTTATCTATATGTGAAAAATGAGCCTGGTTGACACATATCTACCTTGGGATGTGTGCCTGTGTTTACCAGCATGCATATACGGGTTTGGGTAAGATTTACAGGAGGGACGGAGGTTCTTTAGATCCCTGGACACAAATCGATTCCTGATAATGCTTGTTGAGCATTAATGTTTTAATTCAGACCTAAAAAAGAAGGAAAAATCGTGTGTGTGGGGGGAGGTGAAGTTACCTGAAAAGGAGTCCAGAAAGTGGGATATTAAGAAGGCCTGGCCCCTTTGATTGATTTTAAGGTGCTGTGAATGAAGAGGGGTATACTAGTTTTCCATTACTGCATAACAAATTACTACAAGTATAGTATCTTAAAAAAATCCCTTAATTAAAAAAAATTTTTTTTCAACATCCCTTAATTATGTCACAGTTTCTTAGGTCCAAGCACAACTTAAATGAGTTCTCTACTCAGAGTCTCATATAGAGTTGAGATCAAGGTGTTGGCCAGGTCTGGGGTTTCATCTGAAGCTCAGGATCTTTTTCAAAGCTCACATTACTGTTGCCAAAATTTGATTTCTTGTAGCTGTAGAACTCATTGAAGTTTATAGTCCAGTGGAAAATCTCAAACTTCTAGAATCTCTTGAATGGCATATCTGATTAGGTCAGGCCCATTCAGAGCAATCTCCTTTTTGATTAACTCAATGTTAACTGGTTTTAGACTTGAATTACAGCTGCAAAAATCTCCACACCTTTGCCTTATAACTGAATCATGGGAGTGGCTGTCCCATCCTATTCACAGATCCCACCCATACTCACAGAGGGGGGATTAGATAGGGCATCATCTTAGAATTTTGTCAACCATATGTCTAGTTAGAGAGGAACCCAAGGGAGCTATTTTCACACCCGTTATTGATTTGGAGTCTAAGAGACAAAGAGAAACACAGAACTGGGGAGACAAGCATCTTCTCTCAAATCTAACAGAGAACTCTGGGAAGCTAGGGCATACTGAGGGCTCAGGGTAATCAAAGAAGAGAAATACTCTAAGGCAGGGCCACATCACTGGTGGCCACATGACTGGACACCAGTCCTTTTGTGGGAACCAGTCACAGTGCCATCATAAAGTTCTCCAGGGATGAAGGCCAGGCATGAAGAACCAGAGTGAACCCTATTTCAAGTAATTTTGAAATACTATGTGGGGAATCTAAGAATTTTCCAGAAAGATTTTGTTAGGGGTTGAGGGAAAAGTCTTCTGAGTTTTGAAAGTTACAACTGTAGTAGTTGTGAGCTATCAAAATGTGACTTTCTAATATAAATTGGCTTCTTTGTTACATATAAACTGGTTACTTATAATGACTCAATTATAGTTTATGTTAATATGATTTCTATGGCTTTAGTGATGTCTGCTCTGATTAGTCACCAAAGCAAACACATGGAAGCACACAGTCAACACTGGGCAACAATGAAATGCAAAAGATTTGCTGAGCTCTGTGCTAAACAGGCTCTGCTGAAGCCTACTTCTCTGAGATACTGCAGTCCATGGAATTTTGTAGGATTCTCTGTGTTTCAAAATAAAGAAGAGACGCTTAAAGCCTGAGTACTACAAGGAAAGTATTCCTTTATTACAGAGAATCCCCATACTGTATGGCTGTTTACTGTGTCCTATTAGTAAATGTCTCCCTGGAAGCCACTTTGAGAAAAAGTGTATTTTCACTTTCAGTCTCACCAGGATTTTGTGTTAAACTGTCTCAGCCCTTCTTGTATTTAGAATTCACTTTACTTCAGAGTTGTTCTGTGATATAATGGAGATAATTATTGCTTCTAACTGACCAGTAAGTCACAAGAGAAAGAAATTCTCGTAAAATAAAATCTTTCTATCCTTCCTTTCACCATTCTCCTCCCTGGCAACTAGGAATACATACACTCCAGAAAAAACATTCACTTCAAGTATCTGAAATGGGAGTTGCCTTGTTAGAAGAATTATGACATTGAGCAATAAACAGAGCATTTTTACAAAGAGAATTAAATACTGGAGTCATCACCAGAAAGCATGTCTGCCAGTTGTTAATAAAAGAGCTGTGAACTGTAGGCATGTCTGCTGTCTGTCTGCTTTCTTGTGAGAGGGTTCTAAAGCTAAACAGCCACTAGAGAATCCTTTTCCTTACACGGACCATCCGAGTCATAGGGGATTCTGACAAGCTGGAAGTGCTTTTGGTGAGCAACAGAGAAGAGGCTGTACTTTGGAATTAGGGATTGGATTGTCTAAAATATGTAAGCATCTTAATCCTAACGCAAGAATTGCATGGCCCAAAGTTGCCTTGCTTGGAAGAGACACTAAAGCCCCATTTGATCCAGAAGTGATCCATTGCATTTATGTATGGTTTCATAGTTTTCAAAGTGCTATAAATATGTTACTTAAGCCTTACTACACTATATGCAGTCTAATAATAAAGGAGAATGAGAAAAAGAAAGTAGGGCTCCATTCTACATATAAGAAAGGTAAAATCATGAGACCGCAAGTCTTTTTTACACATCTATATCTATCTATCTATCTATAGTGAAAGTGACAGTCATATTTCTATATATGACTTAGCCCAATATTTAATTCCTATTACACAAAAGAAAAAAGACATTTGATCAAAGGAAACCAAGAGATGTATAAGATAATAGGAAGGGCATGCACATTGATATTTGGAAAACCTATACACAATTCTTAGGTTTCTCACTTTGAAAAAGATCGCTGGGTTTTCTAGCAAAAAAAACATGTCTGTTGGTCCTTGGGCTTTTTATAAATCCAGTTCTTGTTGATTCACATGTTACTGTGTCTATATGCAGATGACAGTCACCTGTATTTTAATGACTTAATGATTGACCTCTACCCCCAACCAAGAAGGAATAATAGGAAATCAAGCTCTCTGGTCATAAATAACAAGAAACACCAAAAGGAATGACAATTTTTTTTTGACATTGAACAAGAGCAGTGCTACACTGTGATCCTCAAGAGAAAGGAAACCACCAAATAGAGATTACAATTCTATCAGCTAAGTTTCTGGAAACTGAGAAGAGGAGTCTACACAGAATCCAATGATCTTGCTGAGAGGAGCACACAAAGGTTAGAGCTCAGAGAGGTCAAGGTGGCTGGACTTTGCACAGAAGAAGGCAGCCTGTTCATCCAAAATGCTGCCAGTGGCGTAATTTTCTGTTTTCAAATTATGGCAGTAGAGGGACAGTATTCTGTGTAGTACTTTTCCATGAGACACAAATGGCAGATCATATTTAAATACATGACATAGTCTCAGGGATGTATCCACATTTTGAACAAACAAAGGGATACTCTGGTGTAAAATAAGCAAAACTACCCATTTGGCCCTTTTAAGATTGATTTTACAAGCATGAAAATAAATACTTATAGCGACCAAAAATTGGTATTCTGTAAATAAAAATAAATGTGGCTAATCTCATTTATATGTAGTATTAAATTTTATTTTAATATATTTTAACATTTTTAGGACTCCATATATCATACCAATAAAGTGACTAGCTATGGGAAATTGAAGAATAAACATTAAAACACACCGCTATCCAAATTTGCAGTAAATAGATTTTATTGATTTTGGAGCCATAACAAAAAGTCTCAATGCTGCTTTCACTTGTATCATGCATTCAGTGGCTCTGATTTAGCCAATATCACTCTTATTTATTTGTTTAAGGGAATCATTTTAGCATTATTCTTACCAATGTATAAGGTAGGTACTGTTTCTCATTTTAAAAAACAATATTTATTGAACATCTACTCTGTGCTAGACAGTATTTACAAGGGAAAAAAAGAAACAAAAGTCCTTAACCTTGTAGATTTTATTTTTTTATGAGAGGAGACAGAAGAAAATATGTAAATATTTTTATATTTGGTAAATAAAGGTAAATAAGAGGTAAGATAGAGGTAAATAAAATATGTAGCCTATTGGGTATAAGAAGAAAATAATGAAAGCTGAAAAGATGAATATGCATTATTGAGTTGAAAGGGAGGCAGGATGCAATTTTAAATAAAGTGGTCACTTGAGGAAAGTAACTTCAGACAAGAACGTGCCTGGGTGGTGTTTAAAACAGCAAGGAGACTGGTGTGTTTGTAGCAGATGAGGGAGATGTAGGCCAAGAGTTCAAAAAAGTAACAAGGGCCAAGATCATGTAGGGCCTTGTAGGTCAAAGAAAAGGGCTTTGGCTTTTGCTCGTAAATGAATTGGAAAGACACAGAAGATTTTGAGCAAAGAAGAAATATAATCAAACTTATATTTTTAAAGGTCACTCTGGTTGCTGGATTGAGTGTAAAGAGAAGGAGGGCAAAGATAAAAATAGGGAGCACCATTAGGAGGTTATTGCCACAGTCCAGGTAAGAATGTTGGAAGCTCAATCAAGGGATTCAGTTGTGGTTGGATTTTTGGATTTATTTTTAAATTAGACCTGAGAGCATTACCTGACATATTAGAAATGGGGCTGAAATAAAGAGAGAACCCAGTCTATTTTGAACTTGAACATTTAGAATGATAGAATTGCCAACAACTAAGAGGAAGAAGATTGCAGAAGAGCAGGTTTGGTAAGGATTATCAGAAACTCAGTTTGGACTTACTAGGTTTGAGATGCTCGTTAGGCGTTCTGGGTGAGAATTAAATCATGGTTTTATTTTATTTTATTTTAAAGATTTTATTTATTTATTTGACAGAGAGGAGAGAGATCACAAGTAGGCAGAGAGACAGGCAGAGGGGGCGGGGAAGCAGGCTCCCCGCTGAGCAGGGAGCTTGATGTGGGGCTGGATCCCAGGACCCTGAGATCGTGACCGGAGCCGAAGGCAGAGGCTTAACCCACTGAGCCATCCAGGCGCCCCTAAATCATGGTTTTAAAATCAATCTTGCTCTCTTATTTATAGCTTATCCGTTGATAAAACTTAGGATAATAGAGAAGTAATCTCAGAATTACGGCTGGAAAGCCCAGCAATATTGTATAATCATTGCCTCTATTAAAGATACATCAGTACGGGCCATGCGTAGTAATAAGATGGGCTGCAGATTATAGCAAATATCTGATGGCCATTGCTTTTTTCTTCCCCACTCAAGAGAGGAGTGTATTAATATGTAAAGTTAGGTGAGTGTGAAAATAGTTTGAAATAGTCAAGACTTAAAGCAGTACTAAATTTTAGTACTATCTATTTTTAGGAAACTATTAAATGTGACACCTTTTACAATAACCACAAGTTAAGAACTAAAAAGATAAAATGAAATCCAATCAGTGATATTTTAGAATTATAAAAACTTTCAGAAATCTTATGGGGGGGAAAAACATTTCAGCTTTAATATCACACATCCTTTACTTCGTAAGACCTGTTTGTAAATGCATAAAAACTGAGATCAGAATCCTAGTAGATAGTAGATAACTATTTGTTTTCAAAATCATTCTTCCACACAAAGAGGCTTTGTGATCATCTCTTCCCACAGTGTAAATTCTTTCCCAAGAGTCATACGTGTTGTTCATTATATAAACGGGCTTCTTCGGGATGATTTAGTGTGTCTTTTTAAAAGATGTCCAGCCCTCTTCCTCGGCTCTGCCTCAGGAGGTGGCAGCCATTCTGCTCTCGTAATGGCTGCCCTCAGACCCCTCGTGAAGCTGAAGATCATTATAAAGAGGACCAAGAAGTTCATCTGGCACAAGTCAGAACTATATGTTAAAATTATGCGCAACTGGCAGAAACCCAGAAGCATTGCCAATAGGGTGCACAGAAGATTCAAGGGCCAGATCTTGATAGCCCAACATTTGTTATAGGAACATCAAGAAAACAAAGCCACATGCTGCCCAGTGGCTTCTGGAAATTCCTAGGCCACAATGTGAAGGAGCTTGAAGTGCTGCTGTTGCACAACAAATCTCACTGTCCAGAGATGGCTCCCAGTGTCTCCTCCAAGAACGGCAAAGCCTGGCTGGCCATCAGAGTCACCAATCCCAATGACAGGTGGCACAGTGAAGAAAATCAGTAGATGGCTGTGTGCACATCATATTTGTGTTAATAAAAGGGTAAATCTGAGGCACCTGGATGGTTCAGTTGGTTAAGCATCTGACTCTTGGTTTTAGCTCAGGTCATGATTTTAGGGTTGTGAGACCCAGCTCCTTGAGGGTCCCCACACTTGGCTGGGAGTCTGTTCGAGACTGTCTCTCCCTCTCCCTCCCCATCTGCCCCTTTCCCCACATATCCTCCCTCTCTCTCTCTCTCTCAAATAAATAAATAAATAAAATCTTAAAAAAAAATAAAACCGTAAAACTACCAATAAACAAACAAACAAACAAACAAATAAATAAATAAAAGATGTCCAGTCATAGCCCAGGTTCAGACTGAGAGAATGAATTAGTAGCGTGCACACAGTTACGTGTGTGTGTGTGTGTCTCTTGTACATGCATACACACAAACTGCACATAGATGCACACACACAGGGTCATGGTTTTAGAATAATGATGGTTTTAATATTTGATCCTGCTTCACATTCAAACTCAATTGACTGAAAGGAATGATGCGAAGCCATCCTAAATGATGGCAACGATCTGTACTAATTTACAGAGGTTACCAGTTAGTGCTTTTAGAAGACTCCTCCGTTGCAAATGTAACTATTAATTATTATGTTACTGGAATATTTGTAATCACTTCAAAATTAACCTTTATATCCTCAGGAGGTTTGTATTTATAAGAGTCACTTGGTGTCTCATAGAGAAACTAATTAGTCAACAAACGATAAGTACAGAAAGAACACAAATTAGTTCTTTGTTTACTGCTACATAGTTGGGCCATATAATTTGTATTGTAATTAAAGTGTTTTATATCCAAACAGAAAAAAATATTTAATTCCAGTATAAATAATAACAGCAGTTTCAAATGTTGCAAGAAGCATGTTGACACATTCACTAGGGTTTACTGTTTAGGCACTCACAATGCAAGAAAGAGAAAGTGGGAAAATAACTGCAATCTAATCATTATCAAAGGACACCCTCTTGTCCATAGTAATTCCACTGTTGGAATTACTATGATCCTATCTTCACAAAAACCAGCAAATACTTTGGAAGAGAGAGAACAAGAACATCCAGGCATGGGGGATAGGTTATTTACTTTAATGTAGCAAAACATATTTTTCCCTATAACATCTCATAAAAAGTAGTATTTTCAGATGTATGGAAAAAATAACTCACAAATATATGGAGAAAAGATTTCCAGAGAAATCCTAACTCTCTGTCAGTTAATCATAGAAAGTTACAAGTACCACTGTGTCATGTCATTAATCTTCTCATTTGACAAGGAATTGAAAAGAGGCAAAAATTGGGGGGTTCAGATGTTAGTTCTCTTTATTCTGCATGAATGAAGGCCTGGATTGTTCCTGCTTATTTTTGTTTATTAACAAAATGCCTTTTCCCTGTGCTGCTAATAGTGCTAAAGAACCAAAACACAAATTAGGGCATTTTGTTTTGCTTTATTCATTATAGTGATGATGGATTTAAATTGCATCTTCTTCAGGCTCAATTTTTGTCTCTTGATTTACAGCACTTTTATTTCATTTTTAGTATTATAATTGATTCTTCTTCATATTATCTTCTCATTCTATTTATGACCATTTTTTGTTTCATTTTATGATATTTTCTATTGGACCATCCTTGGCAGATTTGTTTTTAAGTCCCATTCAGATTGCTCAACTTTTTTTTTTTTCATTAACCTGGAAAAATCCTTCTCCTGACTTTTGATATTGGTAATTATTGTTCTAGTGTTGATTTTCATTGTAGTTATCAAAATAATGACTTTGTAGGTGGTTTTGAGGTGAGAGTTTATTGGTTTGTTTTTCTCTCCAGTGTTCATCCTTTGTTGTCTAGCAATTTCAAAATTTTCTCTACCTAACTCCTATAGCCATGGAGACTTGGCCCAGATTCTGACTATTGGACTATGTCTGCTTTCTCCCATCCACTAAGAAGGGGGATTTAAGTAAGCTGTAGCCCAGTGATAGTTGCAAGGATTTTTTTTTTTTAATCATCTTTCACAAACTGAAACCTAAATCCAACCCTTGCTTTCTATCTATGAGACTGCTCTCCAGCCCTATGGACAGTCTTACTGGAGTGTTCTGTCAGCAGGGGGAGCATTCCTTGGCTTTTGCCCTATTTGACCTATTGTATTTCAATCCCATAAGTGGAACAGAGATGCCTACCTTTAATTGATCACTTTTTTAGAGTTTTAGACTCTGTTCTTCTGAGATGACATGAGTTCAAAGGAAAAAGCATACTGAGGCTACTATTTTTGTTCTCTATTCTTATTCCCAACCGTATTACTACTAGACATTCCTTCATATCCTGGCAATATATTACCAAACTTGGTTTCCACTGTGGTCTAGTATAGTGAAAGTTTTTGACATAATGTAGCAAAGTGGTTAAAATATATGGGCTTTGGGGGTGCCTGCCTGGTTCACTTGGTAGAGCAAGGGACTCTTGATCTCAGGATAGGTTTGAGCCCCACGTTGAGTTTAGAGATAACTTAAAAATATCATCTTTAGAAAAAAAAAATATCATCTTTAGGCATCGGCTTGGACATTAGGGACCTAAGGTCAGATCTTACCACTTGATCCTGTAAGAACTTACAGTCTGTCATATAAAATGAAGATAATAATATTACCACAAAACAGTTTAGTTTAGAAGAATAATGGAAACGGCTTAATCATAGTAAGAGTCCATGAAACATTAATTGTTTTCATTATTTATATGTTTATAACCAAGTTTTTACCTTATGAACCATCCTCTACTGAAAATTATGAACTTTAGCTGGGAAAAGAGGAACACAACACCTTCAGATTCTTCAGTTCATAGTCGGACTTTTAAATTTCTTAAAAAATATTCACACCTTCTTTGATTATCAGTATTCCCCTATCATGTGTCAGCAGAATGTTGAGGAATTGGCGGTTTTGATGTTCCTTGTGACACTTCCCACTTTCCAGTTATGACCTTCTGGAAGAGCTGGCCAGTCTGAATTTACCATCAGAATACACCTCTCACCGCTGAATCAGCAAGTACTACCTTTTTGCTTTTTAAAATGAAAGATAGAAGTTTATGCCTCCATAAGGAACATCCTCCTATAATTCTTAGAATATGAGCTACTGGCTCTTTCAACTGTAAATGGTCAGATGTTCAAAGACAGTCTGGTGTTCCTTCACTGACTATATTATTTACCAACTGTGACTTTCGGTACCTTATTTCATGTATTTGGTTCTCAGTTTTTCAGCTCTAAAATGAGGAAATAATATTCTACTAATTTATTGGTAAGACTAAATGAGGTGATATATGTCGATTGTTACCAAAGTGTCTGATAGGCAACTAAGGTAAATCTTAGTTGACATCTTTCTTCTTCAAAAGGACTGTTTTCAAGTTGCAGTGGGAAGCCGTCCTAACAGTCGGCTAACCTCACTCGCATAATGCCTTTATAAAAATTGTATGATGCCTTTAAAAATTAGATTTTTCTGTTAAATGGGGAAAAAATAAGTCACTATCTAAGGCACTTGACTGGTTTTCTGATGTTTTCTGCTGAATGCTTAACACTCTCTGACTCATCATCCAAGTTTTGTTCCTAATGAGCAAAAGAGAAACTGGAGGAAGCAATATTGGAATAAGAAATCTAAAAGTCTGGGGTGACTCAGACAGTAGTTACAGTTTGAATGCTTATATTTTATACCTATAATCCATTTCTTTTCCTTCTGTTACTTATGCTTCCCTTCTTCCATCTATTTAAGTTAAATTTTAAATTAAAATAGTATGCATATTAGATAGCAAATCAAATAGCACAGAAAGAGCTAAAATGCAAAGACATAGGTCTCTGATCAGCTACTCAGAGAAGTCCCTTTCTACTCTGTTATACTTGTTTTTTCTGGTACTTTCTTCTATATTTCTATGAATATAGTTGTAATTTTTCTTGATTTATAAATTAGACATTATTTATTACCTCCCATTATTATAGATGATTTTACCGAGCTTTCAAAAGTACCATTCATCCAGATGACTGACATCTTTTAGTTCTGGAAGATTTGCCATCATATTTGCTAATTACCTTTGTTCCATTTTCTCTGTCCTGTCCTGATATTGAATCTCATGAAATCTCATCTCAGTTTTTTTTCCCTCTCATAATTGTTCTATTTCTGTTCTATTTTCTAAGAAATTTCTTTGACTTTCATCTAATCTTTCCATTGCAATTTTTTTTCATTTTAGTCATTTTAGCTTAAACTTCCAAGAGCTCTTTCTTGTTATTTTAAAAAGAACTATATTACTTTCTATGTATGCAAGTATTTCATGTACCTCTGATGTAGGTGAGAATTGAGTTTTCTTAAATTTTAGTAGGATGGAGAAGGAAGTTTTCTTTTGTGCCATCAGATAACAGTTTTTCTTCCAAGTTCACATTTTTTCTGTTTATCTTATCACCATTGCTCATGTTCAAGAGTTTACTCAAATGTTTGATTAATCACTGACTCATCCACTATATTTAATAATAAGGTAGTAAAGAAAAACCAACTAGAAATTCTGGGAAGAGAATAAAGGTCTATATTAAGTATGTTTGGGAAAGGAGTTTGCTTTTTCACTGGGGAGCTTTTCAAATGTCATTTTTTTCAGACTCTGGAAAGAGTAGATATCAGAATGCTGGTCTTTTGAGGGTTGAAGGTGTGACTCTTAGAAGTCAGTCATTTGGCTTCAAGAGTTTTCCTTCATTCTCTATTTTCAACTTCATATGTCAGATTCTGCCTTTGGTCTCTACTTGGCATCTGATTCAAGAGCCTCCTTTATTTTTATCAGAGAGGGGCTGTATGCATTTGGATCTTGTCACTTGGTCAGTAAGGTGAAGGAAGAGAACACATTGATCCCCCAAATATTGACTTCCAATCCATCCTCATGTGGTCATTTAACTTTCTCCACCCTCTGTTTTAAGCAGCACTGAGATGAGAACATCTCTGTGATTCAGTGAGTCTAAAAAACTTTCCTCTCATATGCGTCAGTGTGAGAACACTCTATTCTAAACCTTCCTCCTCTCTCTGGCTGCATTTATTTGTACAAAAAGTTGATAGTCTCTTATCTACTGTCTCTCTCCCATTTTTATCTTTGTGGATTTTCATCTTTTCCACAGTTATATTTTTGTGAGCACTGGGAAAACTAAGAACTGTGGTCAATCCACATAACCAGTAAACTATTTTTAGATGACATATGGTATATTTACACAGTATACGAAAACTAAGACTAGCTTAGGGTATACCAAGAATAGAAATTAGAATGGGTTCTGAAATACTTATCTCTCTATGAATATTGATTGGAGGGTGCTTTCTCAAAAGAGCCAATCAACTGATAAAAGAACAGCAGAATAATGAGTAAATATTTAGAAAATATTGCCAATTAGAATGGTTTAAAGTAATTGGGAGCATTTAGCCTAGACGCAGTAAGCTGGCAGTGAAGGATGACTTAGTGCTTAAATGTTGTGACTACTTCTCCCGTGGTCTTCTATTGAAACAATAAGTTAAAAGAAAAGAAAAGAAAAAAGACAAAAAAAGGAAACAATAAGAAAACAATGTAAAATGCTTGCCTCAAGAAATTTTAAAGAATCTTAGTAGTACCAAAAACCTATTTAGTGAATGTCGAAACTTCATTCACATAGACCGACGTGATTTAGACATATATCCAATATTAGATAACAGAGTATATGGACATAATATAGAGGTCTATATTAAGAAAGTAAAAGACAAAATTACGTAATAACAAATACAGGCAGTTCTTGATTTTGCATAGCACCTGCTAAATGGCACTCTTTGTATTCTTTTCCTGTGTCTGCTATACAGAATGCCTACGAACTTGATGTCATAATTAGTAGAAATTTATTTTCTCATAGTTGTGGGGGCCAAAAGTTCAAAATCAAGCTGTCAGCAGGGCCTCACTCTCTCTGTCTGGCTCTAGGGGAGAATCTCTTTGCCCTCGTAAAACTTCTAGTGGCTGTTGACATTCCTTGACTTATGGGCACACCACCACACTCCTTGTCTGCATGGTCACCTTCCTCCCCTGAACTTCTACCTGCCTCATTGGATTTAGGGCTCATGTAGAGAATCCAGGATGATCCCCTCATGTCAAGATCTTATAATTTACAACACCAAAGGCCCTTTTTCCAACTAAGGTAAAAGTCACAGGTTCCAGAGATTAGGACCTGAACATACTTTTTGAGGGGCCACCTTTCAACCCACTAAGCTATTGGGGGTAGGAACCGTGTCTTCACACTGATAGTTATCACAGAACTTCACAAAGTGAGACCTACCTGTAATTTATCACAATTATCTGGGTTTAAGGTGAGGAGTTAAAACCTGGAAAACTCTGTCAGATTATTCAGTGTAGTTTAGCATGAAAAAAGAACATTACAGGCATGAAGAACTAGAATAAAGTATTTAACTGCCAGCCCTGTATCACATTCATCAGAAATTCATCAGAAATGTGAAGACAAAGCTATAAACTATGTACCACAGGGTTTCTATGACTGTCTACCAATTAGGGCCAGATGCCTCAATGTGATACTCAATTTCCAGAAAAAATTATTCCCACTAGTTATTGGTCCATCTTCATGAAGTCACATAAGATCGTGAATATGCAATATAACATTATTGTGGGTATCTAGGGTTGAATTCATATGGCACATAGATTATTCATTCCTCCTTTTATGTTTAAATATATTATTGTAGTGAAATTTATGTCATTACTGGTTTTAAATCAATACTAATCTATTATCAGTTTGCAAATGATCATGGGAAAAATATCAAACTAGTGGAAAATTGGTTATCAACAACAGAATATATAATAATTTACTGTATTCTCAATGCAAATATGCAAGAGTATTTAAAGCAAACAAAATGGAAGTTTGTACATTAATCTTTATGTGAATAACATATCAGAAGGAAAAGTGCACATTATAGTATAGACATGGAATGGCCAGTTTCAAATCATCAAAATATAAGATCATGTGTTTGTTATCTAATTGGTGATCTTAAAATATGTTTTCATTAATGTAATTTTAACTTTGTGATTTAATTAAGCAAGCAAGAATACAATTAGGAACATTTCAACGCTAGGAAAATAGTTCTGTAGGTAGTCCGTTTTACAACTGAAAAATATTACTCATTTTAAGTAAGTTAATATGGAGAGAAGTCATATAGATTTAGAGTAAATCCATTAAGATGAAAATGGGTTCAAATCCTGAATTCGCTATTTATTAATCCTGTGACCATGTATAAGTTCTTTAAGGTCTCTGTACCTCAGGTTCCTCATTTGTGATGGAGATAATAATGCTTCTTTTCATCAGGTTATTGTTAAGATTAAATGAGCAAATATATTTAAAGCACTAAGAATAATAAGGGCTTTAAAAACCTTACTGTAATAACTGTTATTTTTTAAAAGAATCTCATGGAATCCTCATGGAATTGAGGTGGAATCCTCATCAAATATTTTATCATATCTTCTTAGCTATATACCAGCAAAAGGAGTCCATTCTAGTTCCTAGCTATCCAATTATAAGCATGAGAGACTAGCAGTAAGATAACATACAATGGCTATAACTAACTAAATTCATTTTTTAAGTGTTTATTTAAATTCTAGTTAGTTAACATATAGTGTAATATTGGTTTCAGGAATAGAATTTAGTGATTCTTCATTTACAAACTAAATTCATTTTTGAAATATTTTTAAATGCATTCTTTGTGGCAGTCATTGAGCTGGATTGAAATACAAAGATGAGTAAATATTACTTTCCACCTTCAAAAGTTAACAGTTTAGTTAAGAAAGTAGTTAATTATATAATAACTCAATACAGTGTTTAAAGTACTGCCACAAAGAAAGGGCCTAGAATAGTAAAGGGGGAAGTTATTTTGCCATTTAGGTTTTATAGTTCTGTAATAAAATGGATTTACTGATGCTTCTTAAGATGGACTTTAAAGCCTGAGGTTGATGAGGATGGCATATGAGACAGAGTATCCAGAGAGTATCCAAGTGTAATTGGAAGCAAAGGGCTTACGTAATGGGTTGAGGGTAAATAAGGAAGGAACATTTGCTTGAAACGTAAAAACCAGGATGAAGAGTCTATATTTTCTTCAGTGACAAGGGGAAATTGTCTAATTCTTTTTTTCTTTTTGAGCAGTGGAAATGGCATGTGAAGCTACATTTTAGAAAGTTTTATTTGTAAGGTAGGATGAGTTAAAATAAGGAAAGAGTAAAAGTAAAAGAATCAATCACAAAGCTACTTATATGTAAATATCAGTCTACATGGGAGATAATGCAAGTCTAATCACTGTACATGGGCATGTAGGTGACATATATAAACAGCATTGTGGAATTCAAATCAACAGTACTTACATGTGGAGAACAGGTAAGTGGAGAACAGAGAAGATATTCCTAGGGAATGAGATCCAATAAAGAAGAATAAAACCTTATGGAGAAGAATGAAAGGTGATACTAGGTAACTATAGAGTCAGAGAAACAAAGGCAGATCGGATAGCAGACAATGAGATACCAAGCAACACACTAAAGTGGGAGTTCTCATAACTAGATTATATTTTGAGATCATTGTAGCTGCATAGTGGAAGAGAGGTTATACAGAATCCGGTGAGAATAAAGAAAGATCATTTAGTAAAGTATTGCAATAGACTAGAAGATATTAAGTTGATTTGACCTAGGGTTGGAAGGGAGAGAAGTTGACGAATTTATAGAATATTTAGGGGGTTCAGTTGACTGACAGCATTTAGTGACAGATGGTGTGAAAGTGAAGATGAAGAGGTTGTCCATGCTAATCTTTTTTGGCATAGCTAGGTGAATGATGGTATCATTATTGAGATGGGGAGCGCAGGAAGAACATCATGTTTTAGCACAAGGGAACTGAAGTGCTTTGTATTTGAGATATACTACATTTGGTATTCCTTTGAGATTTCTTAGTGGAAATGTCAAGTTAGCAAATTAATATACTGGTTTAGAATTTAGTGGAAGGGGCTAGGTCCGAGCTATGAGGTTTCTGACAGCTAGATGAGGAAGACTAGAATGGCAAGAAATGTGGTCAGCAAAGTAGCTAGATGTTCAGTATATGAAAACAAAGGAAAGGAAGATTTTCTTTTGTTCAATTTATTTTTGTTTTTGTTTTTTCCAAGGAGAGAGATAGTAACAAAAATGCCTTACCCTACTGAGAGGTCAGATAAATTGAGGAGTGAAAAAATGCCAAGTGGCTTGGGAATGCAGAAGCCATGTAATAATCTTAGACAAAACCAATCAGCAGTAAGATGAATGTAGAAAACAGATTACTGTGGGTTGAGGTGAGAGTTGGAAGTGAGAAGATAATGAAAAAAAATTAAAAACCTGGTTGAGAAGTTTATTTTAAGAAGAGATTGGGGGAGAGATTCTTCTCCCATCTATTAGGAAGTAACTGGGATGGAGTTTACCTTCCTGACATAAACAGCTAAAACCAGACAAAGAAAGTAGAATGACTATTTTCAAATATTGTTCAGCTACAAAGTGGTATTGTGACCCAAGAGAGAATGAGGAGTTCCCTATGTTTGTCCAGCTTTTCTGCCTCGAGATTCCTTGACAAGAAGGGAAATCTTGAAACATTCATAGAATCTTGGAAAAATGAGGAGATAGAAATAAGCAATCAGCAAGCGGTACAGGTAAATTCATAGAGAAGGAAACTAACTACACAAGGAAATTGCTCAAGAAATCTGCACAGGGCTGTCTTTCAATCTGCTGCTAAATATTAAAACACAAATGCATATCTGGAAAATCAATGATATTAAGTGGGAAAGAGTTCCAGGGGATTTTAAGAAAAGCAATTTCCAGAACTTATACAGTGCTGGAAGACAGTAAGGTTCTAGCCAATAAAAAAAATTCTTTCAATATCTAGAAGATTCCATAGGAACACTTAGAAGGGTTATATTTTACTAGTAGAACAACAACAACAAAACCACCTTAAAATGGTGGTTCTCAATCTTTAAAATCTAAATCAGATTTTACTTCTTTAGAGACCTTTGGTAGTATCTGGAAACAAGTTTGGTTGTCACAGTTGGGGAGGAAGGGGTACAACTGGCATCTACTGAGTAGAGAGAGGTCAGACATACTGATAAACATCCTACAATGCACGGAACAGTCCCCCACAGCAAAGACGTATCCAGTTAAAAAGTAAATAGTTCTGAGATGAGGAACTCTGTACTGGAATAAAAGAAATTATCCTTCCATACAGACAAGGGCCCTGTCCCTGCTCCCATGCTTCTTAGGATTCCCTTGCTTTACTTTTTCCAAAAAAAAAAAAAAAAGTCCCTTTCATTGCCTAGGACAGCTGAGGCTAATAGTGACATATGAATGGGGTTTCCTTGAGCTCTGCCTAGAATTTGTGGGGGCTCCCATCCCCATCTCTCCCCATCTCTCATGACTCTCAGAACTTTCCCATGCATAGTATCCACTAAATGCCACAAGGAGTTCTGGCACTCATGTTTATGGAATTGTCTAAGGGCTGCATGATTCTACAGAGGAGCCTTGGCATGCTTCTAGCTTCTGATGACTGGCATTGTATTTCTTTGACAAGATCATGTGAGATTGGGTCGCCAAAGTGGTACATATATGTTGATTTGCTGTGATGCTCAATCATGTTGGATACAGGTGTATTTAGTAGTCTCTAGTTTGATGAAATTTCACTAACTCTTGGACTTAAGAAGCTTGTGTGGGCAAAAAAAAAAGAAGATGAAGAAGCTTGTGTGGGCTAGTTGATCAGCTCTTCTTCCCACCATGCGCCCCTATCTCTGGTCTTCAGTACCTGATGATAGTGAGGTGGAACCAGGTGTCCCTTACCCTATTCATTCTACCGTCATATCTGGCACTCAGGACAGTCATTTCATCACATCCATGAGCTCATATGTCATACCCTTAGCCTCCAAGAATTTTCAGACCATTGCCCTGAAATACCAATGAGTTTGTTTGATTATCTCTTGACTCCAACCTATATGGAGATGTTATGCTTTTCTGGGTTGGCTTTATGCTGTCGTAAGTGAGGAACAGTTATTCCTTGACCAAATGACACTGGTGTTAACACTCCATCCATAGGCCTTTTGCCCATCTTTCCCATTAATAGCAATGTATGGAAGTCAAGAGTGCTCTCAGCCTTGAAAAAGATTGCATTTTATGAATGCAGTCATTGCAGCGTAAAGAGTTCAAGAGAAGAAATCATTAGAAGATATGCTGCTCTTTATTTAGGTTATAAAATTCTGAATGGTAAATATAACATAACCAGAAAATAATTATTTGCATTTTCCCACATATTCCAATAAGACTTAGATTTGTATTCATCAATAAAACCATCCTTACAATCATTATTGTTAGACATCCCTGTAACAGTTCACAAATGGGGATGTATGTAAATATGTTTTAGAAATAGATAATAAAGAAGCACCATGCAAATGTGCATTTGAATCTGGTAGACATTCATAAATACATCGTAATCCCACTGTAAA
This sequence comes from Nasua narica, assembly GCA_028533885.1. NCBI lineage: Eukaryota > Metazoa > Chordata > Mammalia > Carnivora > Procyonidae > Nasua > Nasua narica. Next base: position 71,796,324 of record CM052807.1, read on the forward strand.
GGGGAACTTCCCTTGGTGTAGGTCCACTGAGTTATTGCTAATGAAGTTTGCATAGGTGCCTTCTACAAAAAAAAAAAAAAAAAAAATCCTGTGAGTGGCTTTTATTTATATTAGCCTACATTAAAAGAATGTCCTATTACGTTTATTGCTTAATATGGCATCAGCTTAACTTGGAGTAGATTCACAATATTATGTAATTCAACTTTAACTAAAAACTCAATTTTGAAATAATTTGACATTTCTTCCATTTGGTTTTAAGGCATATTAAAACAAAGTTAATGAATCGTAATATAAATGAAAATAAATGACAAAAGTATCTAGAAAAATTAGAAAAAATGTTTAGTACACATATTCTGAATTAAAGAATTTAAGGAGTTATCCTCTTTATTCGAAATATTGTTTTGAGGAAATCTAACCTTTGGGGTAAAATGAAAGAGAAAAATACCAACTTAGCAGAAGCTTTATATTCTTAGACCTTTTTTATTTTTTTCCATTGGGAGGCTTATGACAGGAAGTGTCGGTGTACATGGAACTTCTTGGGGCAACTGGAAATGCTTGGGCCTGCTAGAGCCTTCGGGTGCAGAGGTGAGATGGGCTTTTGGGCTCGTGGGAGCCTGCCATAAGCCTGGTATTGCGGAAGCACCAGGGGCAGAGATGTGTGGGGCCACTGAAGCCATCGGGTGAGCTGACAGTTGGCAGGAGCCCACCCAAGATTTGGTGCCATGGGCTTACCTCGGTTGCTAGAACCAGATTCACTGGGATGTACCCACAGCCTGAGGCCAAGGACACTACCAGGGCTGTTGGAGTGGGCAGGTGTGTAGGGAGGGGTGGAAGAAGGGCCTGGAGTGGGGGATGCCAGATGAGCCCACCGCTTGAGTCATGAGAACTGTGGAGCCTGGTGTCATCAGGAACCTTCTAGGTCCTTAGAAGCCAACAGGTGCCAGAGAGAGCCTTGGGCCATATTTTCCAGGAGTCCCTAGGGAACCCTGCCATAGAAACTGCCATGGGTCCCCCAGTGAGCCTAGAGCCATAGGCACCAGATGGGATAGTGGGGGCTAGGTTCTTGAGAGCCCCCAGGCAGCCACCTAGGGCTGTGGGAGTTACTGGTACAGGGGCAGCAGCTCTGGAGGCCTTTGGGTCAGGGGCCCATGTTACTCTCCTTCTTCCATGGGGAAGGTATCTGTTTTGGGATGTGAATCCATCTTTCCTACCCTCCTCAATGTGCCTTTACTTATCACTATGCGTCACTCATCCAGAATCCTTGGTCTTGCAAAGGCATTTTCTGAGCATATAGTTATTTGGGGGAGGGGGCTGACACCAGTGTTAGAAATTCCTGTGCTGCCATTTTGCTGCTGTCCAGACAGGAACTTTGAAATAATTATTTTAAATGTGGGGAATAATGAAAAGAAAAATACAGACATAATGAAAAGATAAATTAAAAAAAAAATTTAAATTCACCTAAATGAAACTTCCAGGGATAAGAAATTTCATGTGTGAAATGAACATTTCACTGCAAGGTCTTACTAGTAGAAAAAATAGACCCTCCAGGAGAAAAAAGACCAGTGAACTTGAAGACACAGCAATAGAAACTATTCAAAATAAAGCACAGAGGAGAAAAAGACTGAAAAAATAGAAGAGCTTCAATGATCTAAATGACAGTATCAAGCATTTTAACATACTTGGGAGGTAGGGAGGAATTGAGAGAAAAAAAAACATGTGGAGAAATCTTGGCTGAAAACTTTCCCAATTTAAAGAAAAGTACAGTATAAATGCATAGATCCAAAAGACACAATTGTACTAAAGCATGTCATAATCAAATTACTAATTAAAAATTGTTAAGAAGTCAGAGAAAAACATTCATTGTATACAGTGGTGCAAAAGTAATAATGATACAAACTTCTCATGAAAAAATAGCAAGCCAAAAAACATTGGAATAATACTAATGTACTTAAAAGAAAGAAAAATACAAACCTAGAATTTTTTTTTTTTTAAGATCGCATCCATTCACTTGACAGAGAGAGAGAGACCACAAGCAGGCAGAGAGGCAGGCAGAGAGAGAGGGGGAAAGCAGGCTCCCCGCTGAGCAGAGAGCCCCATGTGGGGCTCGATCCCAGGACCCCGAGATCATGACCCGAGCCAAAGGCAGAGGCCTTAACCCACTGAGCCATTCAGGTGCCCCAAACCTAGAATTTTTATCCAGTAAAAGTGTTCATCACAAATTAAAACAAAATAACTTCTGTTTTTTAGAAAAGCAAAGACTGAATAAGCATATCACAAGCAAAACTAAACTACCAAAATTTTTTTAAAAGTTTTAGTTGGAAAGAAAAAGACATACACACACATTGTAATGGTTCAGTTGTTATACTTGATTTCTTCTTACTTCAAGTAGGTGAAATTTGGACATGGTTTTACTGCCTGTGTAAATTTGAAGATAATGCTTTTTATTGGAACTCTTTATTTTATATTTAACATCTTAATTTAATTTTATTTTTTTCAGTGTTCCAAGATTCATTGTCTGTGCACCACACCCAGTGCTCCATGCAATATGTGCCCTCTTTAATACCCACCACCAGGCTCGCCCACCTCCCCACCCCCTCCAAATCGTCATTTTGTTTCTCAGAGTCCACAGTCTCTCATGATTTGTCTCGCCCTCCGACTTCCCCCAATTCACTTTTCCTTTCCACTCCTAATGTCCTCCATGTTATTGCTTATGCTCCACAAGTAAGTGAAACCATCTGATAATTGATTTTCTCTGCTATTGAAACTCTTTAAATGGACTTCCAAATGTGCCTCTCAGCTAATGGGCAGGTCTTAGCTTTGTAACCATAGGATAAACACAGCCTAGACCAGACAGCTATGATTAAAATGAGTTAATATTCCTCCAGTTTTGAAAATTAGTTTCATATTTCTTTAAAAAAATCTTATTGAAGAACTTGACTTTGAAATACAGTCTAATTTCAGCCCTCTACGAATTATTTCCATTTGTTATTATTTATTTGGATGAATTTTACTGTATTCTGCCTATATTTTTTCACATTTGAGGTCTTTAGTTCAGTAAAACTAGAATTAAACCATTTTTTGTTGGAGTAAATTAATGTATAATTTATACTAATTTTAATTTCACTTAAAGAATATCTTTAGAACTGTTTTACCTTGACCCACAGGAGAGTTAAATAAAACTTTGTAGATTGAGTAAATTGCCAGTATTTTAATGTTTATCCTTCATTATTTTAAACTTTGCTATACTGTGTAAGCCAATTTATTGAATGTGCTAAAATATTATTCATTCTTTCAACTAGTATTTATTATGAATGAAATATTTTTCATGGAATAATAAATTTATGTAGGAAAATTACATATGCAATAGAACTCTACAGGATGTACTCAGAAGGAAAGTATCTTGTGTTTCATTAGAAAATCAGGTTGAGGGGCACCTGGGTGGCTTAGTGGGTTAAAGCCTCTGCCTTCGGCTCAGGTCATGATCTCAGGGTCCTGGAATCGAGCCCTGCATCAGGCTCTCTACTCAGCAGGGAGCCTGCTTCCCCCTCTTTCTCTGCCTACCTCTCTGCCTAATTGTGATCTCTCTCTCTGTCAAATAAATAAATAAAATCTTAAGAAAAAGAAAATCAGGTTGAATAAAAATCTACTTCTATATATTTATCCACCAAACTCAGACATTTTTTATCTAAAATATGTAGTGTCATGTGCATATCACTTAAATATAAAGTAAAAAAAGAGCTCATTTCATCCATTTGAATGGTTCTCACAGGAAGAATTTACTGTCACCCCAAATGAAAATAGCTTAGCATGATAAATGTTTCTTCGAATTGAGTCTGCCCACCAAAAGTAGATAGATAAATTTATGAAATGCCGTGCGTATATACTCAGATTTCTGGATGATTTTAACAATATCAAGTACTGCTTTAAAGATTTCCTCCAATGCAGAAAGTTTTTGTTTTTTTAATAAGCATGGCTGTATTAAAAAAAAAAAAAGACTTGGAAGTGTTTTCTTATTTTGTTTTTTAGTTAAGTATTGAGGTGAGCATATTATATTTTTGGTATTGTATGATATATTGATCTTTTCCCAACAAGTAGCACATGAATGACCTAATAATCTGTTTTTTGTTGCTAATAATGTATTTTGCATATATGTAACCAAAGGCTTTGGTTACCTGGAAGGAAACCAAAAATTACAGGCAATGATGCCAAAAAGAACAAGAAAAGATTGTACATGCATGCATATAGTAGTATCACGTACCTAAACACACACATTCATGTGTACACACAGTCACACCTGAATACAACCTGAAACAGGAAAGCAGGGCAGATAGAAAAAGAGCAGGTAAATCATGTTCATATACCATTTCTGAATAAAAATCAGCAAAGAGAATAAAGCTTAGGACCTGTAATTGATCAAAAACACTTATGAACAATGGGAGACTTCAAAATATTTATATCAATCTTTACAGACATCCTCTCTCACACTGATAAAAACATATCCAGCATTGCCACAGACATTTCCATTGATATATTGTTAGTAGCATCCATCAATCTGCAAGCTGCACTGAGATATCAGTGAAATTTGACAGTCTTCTGATTGCACTTTCTGAGGCCTGAATCTTTCTACTTTTGATCCTTCCCACTTCAATCTCAAGCCAATTTTATCTCAACATCTTGCTCCATTGCATTTTGTAACTAGTTGATATATCTTTATGTTTCCTGTTATTTGTAAGTTAATGCCTCATGTTTTAAGACTCATAATGGAGAAAATATAAGAGATCCAAAAATATAAAGCTTCTGCTATAAGTTACTGTTTTTCTCCTTCATTTTATCCCAATGCCAGGTTTCTTTATAACAGTATTTAAAATAAAGAAGTTAACTCCTTTCTGTTCTTTAATTCAGAATATGTGTTTACTATACGTTTTTCTCTAATTTTTCTAAACACATTCATCATTTATTTTCATAATATTAAGATCCATCAATTTTGTTTTAATATGCCTTAGAAATAAATGGAAGAAATGACAAATTATCTCAAAATTGAGTTTGTATTTAAAATTCAATATAGAATATTGAGAATCCACTACAAGTTAATACTATATTTAGCAATAAGCCTAAAAGATGATCTTTTAATATAGGCTAATTTAAATAAATGCCACTCATGGGATTTTTTTGTAGAAGGCACCTGTGCAAGCTAGACTAGCAATATCTCAGTGGATCTGCATTGAGGGATCCCCTTCACAGTGGGTTACAATATATTTATGAATGCTTACTAGGTTCAAATGCTTATTTGCATGGTGGTTTTATATTATACATTTCCAAAATGTATTTATATTTCCCAGTTGTGAATTGTTGCTGTGATGTATAGCAATAATTGCTAAGAGTAATAGCAGCTAATATTTACTGAAAACTTACTTAGGCCTGGTGGATACAGAGACTCTATACAAGGCTTTTTCCATCCAACCCTCACAAAAGCTTTATGAAGTAAGTGGTAGTATTATACTTATGTTATAGAAGAAGAGAATAAAGTTAGGAAAAACTAAGAGAGTTATGCTTTTATTTTTTTATTTTTTAAGATTTATTTATTTATTTATTTGATGGAGAGAGACACAGTGAGAGAGGGAACACAAGCAGGGGGAGTGGGAGAGGGAGAAGCAGGCTTCCCGCTGAGCGGGGAGGCCTACACAGGGCTCACTCCCAGGGACTCAGGATCATGAATGACCTGAGCTGAAGGCAGACAGTCAACCAACTGAGCCACCCAGACGTCCCTATCCTGTTCTTTCTTAATGAGCTCTTGTCTGTTTTAGCCCCTTACAAAAAAAGGAACTCAATATATGGCCTTTATACTTGAGGAGTGTTGACGTCTAGTGTTGCGTAGGGAAGCTAAACTCTTAAATACATACAGTGCTGTCACAGAGGTGTGCTCAAGGTGCTAGAGAGAGACAGAAATATTAACTCACTCTGCCTAAAGAATGACTTCTCTGAAGACAAAAGTCTTCAAAGTAGGGTAAGGTATGAACTTGGATGATTAGGATGGTCTGAGTTAGAATAACATCAGTCATATCTTTCAGTGTATTGAGTTTGAAGAAAAAGAACAGCAGGCTAAAGAAAAATTGTGAATCTATTTCAGAGGAATGAAATTTAGAGTTCGTAAAGAATAATGCTGGAAAACAAAGTTGGAAAAGATGAGAACAGATTGTGAATGATTGTGGAGTATGCTAATATTGCAGCAAAATAACGTGTCTGTTACATGAAATGATTTATTATTTTTGGTGTTAAGACTGCTGAAGTTACTAATTTATTTTGTTTATATTTGTTTCTGGTTTCAAGCTATGTTTTACTCAACCTGAATTTAAGCACTAAATTTACTGGATCCAACACACCAGTCATCAGTCAAACATTTTACGATTTTTTTTCTGTCATGATTCTGTTAAACATTTTCCTACCTTCCCTTCTTCCCATACTACCCAAATTTGTTCATCATCTTGTGACTTGACGTATAGTGGCTAAGAAACAGTATTAGAAATTCTGGCTGTTATATCACACATCACATACAAAGATTAAATCAAAACAGATCATAGATCTAAATGTAAATTTTTAAACTATAAAACTTCTCAAAGCAAGTATAAGAAAAAAATCTCTGCAACCTTGGGTTGAGCCTTAGTTTTCCATATAAAACTACCAAAAGCAAAAACAAAAAAAAGAACATACAAATGCCCATATGCACGTAATAAGGACTTCAAAATTAAGAAATTAAATTAATTTTGAAGAGACTTTAAATTTAAAAAGCCTACCTTTCACTCATGGCTACCAGAACTTGGGAAAAAGAAATTTCAGATCAATTTATCTAATAAAGGACCTGTATCCAGAATAAGTGAAGATGTAAAAAATGGGCAAAATATTTTAAAAGACATTTTACTGAAGAAATACATGATAAATAATCACTTGAAAAGATATTCAACATAATTATCCATTAGGAAAATGAAGATTAAAACTATATGAGATAGGGTTGCCTGGGTGGCTCAGTGGGTTAAAGCCTCTGCCTTCAACTCAGGTCATGATCCCAAGGTCTTGGGATCGAGCCTCACATCGGGCTCTCTGCTCAGCAGGGAGCCTGCTTCCTTCCCTCTCTCTGCCTGCCTCTCTGCCTACTTGTGTGATCTCTCTCTGTCAAATAAATAAATAAATGAAAAAAAAAAACAACAAAACCTATATGAGATACCACTATGTATCTGTTAGAATAGCTAAAGTTAAAAAGACTGACCATATTAAGTGTTGTTGAGGATTTGGAACAGCTAGAACTATCACTTTGAAAAATCATTTAGCAGCATCTTATGTAATTAAAATATATCTACAGTATTACCTACATATTGCACTCCTTCATAGGTATTTATGCAAAAGAAATAAAAGTATATTTCCATGCAAAGCTATATGTATCTAAGGCAGATAGATAGATACAAATGCAGATGTGAATATTTACAGTAGCTTTATTTATAGTCACCAAAAATGAAACAACCCAGAATGGGTAACCAAATTATGGTGTATCTATACAATGGGATATTATTAAAAGAAATGAGCTATTAATACACATAAATACAGAGATGAATCTCAAAATAATCATGCTGAGTGAGAAATCCAGAAAGTACTCACTAAAAAAAAAAGACTTTCTTAACTATTTTTTAAGAACCCGGAAGAGAAGGTTCATGATTTAGGATGGAATGCATCTCTTGAAACTGGGGATAAGGACTTTGATATAAGACATATCTAATCAAAAGGAGGAGATCATCCAAATAGCTCTGGGAAACTACTATAAATGGTGTAGTAATTCTGTGGCTACGTCAATTATTTATCATACTTTTTTCTAAATGTTCATTTTACTTATCTGCTTCCCTACTTAGACTTCAAGCTCTTTTGAGAAAATAACTTCTATCTTTTTTATCTATTACCTGGCATAGTTCCTGGCACACACTTGTGCATAGTTAATTTGGTTGAATAAATAATTGAATTAAAAATGGATAATGCCTTGTATGCCATAGGATGAAAACTCATAATGGGAGGACCACTAAGAATTATTTATTAAAAATAAATTGGGAAGGGGCGCCAATAGCTCAGGTCATGATCCCAGGATCCTGGGATCCAGCCCCGCATCCAGCTCTCTTCTCAGCAGGAAGCCTGCTTCCCCCTCTCTCTGCCTGCCTCTCTGCCTACTTGTGATTTCTCTTTCTCTGTCAAATAAATAAATAAAATCTTTGAATAAATAAATGAATGAATGAATGAATAAATAAATAAATAAATAAGGAAGATTGTTGTAAATCCTATCAGTGGCTTCAGAACATCATAGCTACTCTTACTTGAATATCTTTTACATTCAGGCTACATTACACAAAGTTCCTCTAGCCTTTAAAATGAACATATTTAATAGGCGTCATTATCCTCTTCAAATATAAAGAAACCCTATATTAACAGAGTTAAATGACTTGTCTGAGATGATTCTGCAAGTAGGTGGTAGACCTGGGATTTCATGTGGAGTTAGGATTTAAAGCCAGATCTGTTGAGTATAACCACTGTGCTTTTTTCTACTTCGTTTTGCTGGTACCTAACATGTATAAACAAGCTCACAGATAATTATTATAATTATAATTTGAAATCATAGTAAAATATGTAACTATTCCTTTCTATCCTCAATCTTAAAAGGATAGATATGGAATATGTCTCTAGAAAAATATTCTCTACTTAGGGCGCTTGGGTGGCTCAGCCAGTTAAGCATCTGCCTTAGGCTTGAGTCATGATTCCAGGGTCCTGGGCTCGAGTCCCATATCAGGCTTCCTGCTCGGTAGGGAGTTTACCTCTCCTCCTACTCTCCCTGCTTGTGCTCTCTCTCTCAAACTCTCCCCAATCAAATAAATAAATAAAAATTCTTTTTTTAAAAAAGAATATTATCTATTTAAAAATCTAGTTCCATGAGAAAAATGCTAGATATTTTTCTCCCTAAGTGAAAAACAAACCCTATGGAACAGTGCACTCCGGTTCTGAGGCATTATATTGGAGTGATGGAGAACTTTAATTCTTCAGAAGAATGCTTATCAGAAGTTTTAATCAGCTAAAAGCATTATCTGATCAGTTCTTGATTTTTCTTACTATGCAAATGTCATCTTCTGGAAGATATAAGAAGTGATGCTCAAAGCCATAAGTGATATGTGGGTTCAGATAAAAGGAGAGAGAAGTAGAAGTCATGTCATGGGGCAAGAATATTACCAACTTCTTGGTCAAATGAAGACAACTGCTATGTTCCTGACACAGATCAATATCTAAGTTGGACATCTTTGAGAACTTTCATTGTTTATTGCACAGCAGATGGATTACATTGGGCTGACTCCAGCACACCTTTCTCTCATTATGACCATCTTGATACACAGCTTACCTCTTTATTATTATCAGTAGTAATTAGGAAATAAAAAGGGGAATAAAGAGTGGCAGATACCATATTGACTTGATTGTTGACATTTGAAATTGAGAGGATTTAGTTTATAATAAGAAGTGTCTACTGAGTAAAGACAGCTATGTGGCTAGAGTACTGAAGAAAGTTGATGTTGATGAAAGTTTCAGAGCCATATGTATAGAAATGAGAGCAAAGCTTTGGAAGTAAAAAAGGTCTCTAAGGAAAGGAATATAAATAGAGAAAAGAGCAGCAGGCAGTGATTAAAACAACTACCCAAGGAGCTGAGGGAAATATAAACATGTTTAAGAGAAGCCAAGGTGTTTGCTGAAATGGGAGTTATGAGGTTTGTATAAATTACTGCCTGTTTTTTAGGTTAAGAATTGAAGTGTCCTGTAAGGCAGTAGCTTACTCTGCAGTGAAATCTCTTCTGGTATTATTTTAAATTTTAAGAAATGTGCTTGGAAGCACAGAAACATTACAATAGACAAGAATGGTAAAAAGCAAACGCACACATATCCAATTAAAAACAAGTTTCTGTGACCACTGATATCATCTTGGTCGAATATCTTATATTCGCTACTCAAAGGAGCTTTGTTGTCCTTTAGAGAAACTCATTTTCTAGAGAAGTTTGAAAGCATTTCTGGTATTAAAAAAAAAAATCAATGAGAAAAAAAGCCAGAAGGATGAGTGGTAAACTCTCATTTAAAAACCTGTACACTGAACAGAATGCCTCTTTGCTACCTTTCAATGAGACCGGACTTCTTTAATTTGAACTGGAACAGCCTGTGTTCTATATTCCTTAGCTTGGCTGACATAGAGGTCAGAGATTTACTGTGGGACAAGTTAGAATCACTTACATATTATCCTAAATTTAGACATGGCCTAGATTTTTTTTCTGAAATGATGAGAGACGTGGCAATAAAACGAAACTGCTGCTTTTGTCATTTTCTACTTGCAAAGTTAAAAAAAAATCATAAAATAAATTGTGCATAAGGAAACCACTGAACTCATCAAGTTATACCTCTTTAAAATGATTAAATCACATATCACCCAACCAGCCCTGAATTGCTTTTTCAGTGACCTTGTGGCATTTCCTCAATAGCCTTTCCTAGCAGGCACATACCAATATATACAAATAGGAGAATACAATTTGTGAACTGTACTAGTGTTCGATTTGAATCTTTGATGTCTTTTTTAGATACTACCCTCAACTACCCTCCCAACTGTGCATCCTAGTCAGTATTGTCACAGAAGAATATTGAATCAATTTAGTGTGTATTTATTGATCACTCTAAGGTGAAATGTACTGTGTTGCTGGAGGTATGCCTACTAGTAAGAAAATCGTAGTTGAAGAGGCAATATATAATTCCATGGAAACTTTAGTAGCAAATATTGAAACAACTCAACCTGTTTAGGAGAGGAAGAGATCACCCTAAGGCTGGAATTACTGATTAATTAAGAGATTATATAACAGTGAAGATTGGTCCATCAGAAGCTACTCAAGGCTAAAATCTTGATTCCTCCCAGTAGGATTCTCCTAGTAACTCTTGCCTCTGTTCTTGTTTCAGGCCCTCATTTGCTTCTGTTCAACTACCAGATGCTCCCTGTCCACGGACAGGCATCTCCACCATTGCTTTATAATAGATCTCCATAAACATCCCATAGTCAACTCCAACTAACCTTCCCAACCCTACATCTTGGATCATACAAAAAAAAAAAATCCAGTGAGTCAAATATACCATTAGATTCAAGTGTGAACATGTAGGTGTAACAAGAGTGACTAGAAAAGGTCCCATGCAGTGAGTGTACCCATGTCTGTTAGGATTAAGCCCTAATGGGGCTTCTGGTGCATAGACCACTCACCATCAATGCAGTGAGTGACTAGTGAGCATTAGGACTAGGAAAAGTACGTTAGCCAGAAGCCACTAGAAAACACAAGGATGTGGGCCAGAGCTACTATTGCTGTTCCTGACCTGTCATCAATAGTTAAAGCTCATGTGTGAGAAAGTGTCTGATGTAAAATGTTCCAGGCTTGGTTCTGGGGTCCGAGGAGAGAGCCCAGTAAGAAGGTAGAAAACAAGGCTTAGATATACATGAAAGATACAGGAAGAGTGTCAGCTAGATCCCAGAGTACCCTAGGAATTCCATCTAAAAGAAAGAAAGCACTATTAGAAATAGGTCTAGTGCTGGCTAAAATATGATAATATGTGGTAGGTGAAATTTTTAAATAACATGGGAAAGAAAGACTCACTAGAAGGTATTCTTTTATCAAAGAATGAAAGAAATAGAGACTTTCTCCTTCCCTTCCTTCTCTAGTGTTCTGATGAGGAGGAAGAAAAATCACTGTATGATAGTTACCATCATACTTGTATTACTTCTCCCAATCTACTCTATTCTTGAATTCTTGATTTTGTACTGAAAACCTTCAGAAAGAATAAGGCCACATAAAGTCTCTTGTCTTCACGGAAGTAAGAAATGTTTGCTACCAAACAGGATCATGGACATAATCAGAAAGGAGATAGAAGATTATCAATAAACACTGCTGATTTAGACTAAGAGGGAAATGCCTTCATTTATTCATTCATTTACATATTTATCATGTGTCATGTTCTAGGCATGGGCAGATTCTGGTAACAAAAGAAATACTGCCCTATCTTCTAGGGTTTACAGTCCATAAAGGTCAGTCTGCACATATGATGGAAACACACAGATATAATGTAGATCCACAGAAGTCTGTGGAGTCTTGGGGTGTCTGGGTGGCTCAGTTGGTTGAATACTTGACTCTTGGTTTCGGCTCTACTCACGATCTCAGGGTTGTGATATCGAGCCCTGCAGTGTGGCATCTCCTTGAGATTCTTTCTCTCCCTCTCCCCCTACTTGTGTACCCGTGTGCACGCATGCTCTTTCTTAAGTAAATCAATCTTAAAAAAAAAAAAAAAAGGTCTGTGGAGTCTTGTCATAACAAAACCGAGATTAAGAAACTAAGAGATGTGCCTTGGTGGCTCAGTTGGTTAAGCGACTGACTCTTGATTTTGGCTCAGGTTGGATCATGTCGGGCTCCACACTAGGCATGTAGCCTGCTTAAGACTCTCTCTCTCTCTCTCCCCCTCTGCCCTTCCATCCCCTGCTTCATGCTTTCTTTCTGAAAAAAGAAAGAAAAGAGAGAGAGACACTAAAAAGAGGAGGATCCTAGGGGAAGTGGATGATTTTGTGCTAATGCAATGGTCTGACTCAGAAATCTTTCAGAATGTTAATAAAAGAAGACTGAATTGGAGCTATTTACTGAAGAAGAAGAGAAAGGGGTGATCAGCTGTGGCTATTTAGAGGAGGTGAGTAGTGAGGAGAAAGATCACAAAGGGCCCTAGACTTAAAAGTTTTGGTCTTTATATGTCAAGAAATGGAAAGCTGGAGAAAGTTGTTGTTTTTTTTTTAACAGGAGAATGAATGTGTTTTATTTATTTTTAAAGATTTGATTTATTTTTTGAGAGAGAGTGAGAGAGAGAGAGAGAGCACGAGATGGGGGAGAGGCAGCGGGAGAAGCAGACTCCCCACTGAGCAGGGAGCCTGATGTGGGACCTGATGCTGGGACTCCAGGATCATGACCTGAGCTCAAGGCTGTCACTTAACTGACTGACCCCTCCCTGAAATGCATTTTAGAATGCAATTTAGAAATTTCTAAAATGTGTTTCACTTATACTCTCTGATTTACATTTTTGAAGTTTCACTTTGGTAGCTGAATTGAAAATGTTCTAGACTGAGGCAAGAGTGGATGTTGGGACATGGGTTAGGAGCCTGAGATGTGGTTAGTTTTGACCAGTTCATAACCATGGAAATGGAAAGAAAAGAACAGGATTTGGTGTTTGGTTGGATGTAGGCAATAAGAGATAGGGACATGCCATCAGTGAATTTTCCATTAATACTCTTAGCAGTTGAGGTGATTGAGAAGGCCATAGTGACATAGGATTCACCAGGATTAAAGCAAGTTTGGAAGATTCTAGGTGATAGAGAAGCTAAAGATGCTGAATGGGAATCATGACATGATCTGGGCCTAACAAAATCTAGTTTATGAATGCAAATTCCACCATTGCTAGTCTTCATCTCCAGTTTATTCTACACAGCATGAGAATGATCCTTCTGAAATATAAGTGGAACATTTTGTGGACTGTTAAAATCCCTCCAGTGGATTCCCATCTTCCTACAAGTACTCTCTTGTGACCTGCACCATCCATCCTGATTTCTAGTCTGCAATCTCTGCTCCAGTTTCTTCTCACTCCCCACCTTGTTCACTTTCCTCTGTCCCAGTGGTCTCTTGATTTGTCTATGATTAATGCCAGGTAATTCCTCTCTCTGCCTGGAAAGATGATCCTCTAGATAACCTCATGGATTTCTCCATTACTTTATTTTTTTTCTCCATTACTTTATTAATATTCCTTCTTAAATCTTGTCTTATTGGGCCCTCATTACCAAACTTATCTAAAAAAAAAACACTCATTTTCTCTATCTCCACTCTGGTTTATTTTCCTTCTCAGCCATCATCACAACTTAACTAATTATATAGTTATAGGTTTATTAAGAATATAAGTTCCTTGAAAATAGGGCCCTTTATTTCCTTCCCTCATATAAATCCACTGCATAGAATTTAGTACAGTATGCACTTAATTCATACTGGTCAAGTGACTATAGATTTTGTTCAGCACTTCTGCTCACCAATTTCCTCTTCTCTTATACCTCTGCCCTTTTAAAATACTAGTGGAAACTCTTTTAAGAAATCTCTCCTAATTCAACTTTCCAGATTAACCAGTGCCATTTGTTCCCGCTAGAAAGTCTGATGTTCAGAGAATATCGAAAACTCACAGCTGTTGAAGTTTTGAACTACTTGCTAGCATTCTTATTTACTTCTACCAGTAAATCAAGGGCATGGGTTCCTAGTCTGTTCTACCAGTTGGACTTGTCAGTGTCATTACATAAAGTAATTTATTATTATGTAAATCAATATGACTGTGAAAAGGAAAAATGTTGTTTCAGAGAAACTAATTTGAATAATATGGAAAGACTTGATAAATGGGACTTATGTTTAAAAACATTGCTATTGGCTGTCAACTTTAAAAGGCTCAGGGAAAAAATGTCATAAATATACAGATTTATTCACTTTGTGTATGTATATGTGTAGTTGTATTTTAAATATGTTCAAACTGAAAATCTTAGATGCCGTAAGGGTGTGGTTTACACCAAAAGAATGGTGTAGAATTTCAGTTAGTGAACAAGAAAAATCTTGGATAGGCATCAAAAAATTAATTGGTAAATGTACATTTATATGTTTCAGATTAAAGTAAAATGGTCAGGGAATTTATGCATGTTTTTAATTTTCCAATATAAGTATTTTTTCCATTAATTAACTCTGCTAAATTTATTAAGTAAATTGGTTTCTCCTTAACCTAACTCCACAGGATTTCCATATTCTGGTCTTCCCTCTTTCATCTCAGCACAGATTAAAACAATGTTTTGTTTTGTGTATAAACTGATCTTCTGTGTCAAAAAGAATTGTAAAGCTACCAGGCACTCAGAGGAAAAGGTGTGATTATGGAGAATTGTGATCCCAATGTCATACTCTTGCTGTTCTTCACCTAAAAACTTAATATTTACCCTGGGAGCCTGGTGCCATGCTCCTGTTACAGCAGCGCACAGGGCTTCCTCACCCTGTCCTGCAAGGTCTTGTATCTATCATTTTCCCGCCCCTATTTCCTGTCATTCCTAGCTTTCATTTGTGTTTCCAAATCTCACCTCCTGTTTGGGGGTGGACTTAAGAATGGCTGTTAAGGGCACACAAAAGTCATCAAAGTCAAATGAACATGAAGCTGAAGAGAAAGAAGGGGAAAAAGGGGGCAAGGACATTAAAAGAATTAAGAAATACACCAAGACAGCATGGTACTGGCACAAAAACAGACACAGACCAGTGGAACAGAATAGAGGGCCCAGAGATGGACCTGCAACTCTATGGTCAAATCATCTTTGACAAAACAGGCAAAAATATCCAGTGGAATTTACTATTCCTCTTCAATAAATGGTGCTGGGAAAACTGGACAGCTATATGTACAAGAATGAAACTTGACCATTCCCTTACACCAGACACAAAGATAAATTCGAAATGCATAAAAGACCTCAATGTGAGGCAGGAATCTATCAAAACCCTAGAGAAGAACATAGGCAGTAACCTCTATGACATTAGCCACAGCAACTTCTTTCAAGACATGTCTCCAAAAGCAAAGGAAACAAAAGCAAAAATAAACTTTTGAGTCTTCATCAAGATAAAAAGCTTCTGCACAGCAAAGGAAACAGTCAACAAAACAAACAGGCAACCCACAGAATGGGAGAAGATATTCGCAAATGACCCTACAGACAAAGGTCTGATATCTAAGATCTATAAAGAACTCCTCAAACTCAACAATCACAAAACAGATAATCATATCCAAAAATGGGCAGAAGACACGAACAGACACTTCTCCAAAGAAGACATACAAATGGCTAACAGACACATAAAAAAATGTTCATCATCTTTAGCCCTCAGAGAGATTCAAATCAAAACCCCACTGAGATACCACCTTATACCAGTTAGAATGGCCAAAATCAACAAGACAGTAAAGAACAAATGCTGGAGAGGATGTGGAGAAAGGGGAACCCTCCTCCACTGTTAGTGGGAATGCAAGTTGGTGCAGCCACTTTGGAAAACAGTGTGGAGATTCCTCAAGAAATTAAAAATAGAGCTACTCTATGACCGTGCAATTGCACTACTGGGTATTTACCCCAAAGAAGCAGATGCAGTACAAAG
>CM052807.1:71812685-71936323 GCA_028533885.1 Nasua narica
ATAGCAGCGATGGCCACAATCACCAAACTGTGGAAAGAACCAAAATGCCTTTCAACAGATGAGTGGATAAGGAAGATGTGGTACATCTATCCAATGGAATATTATGCCACCATCGGAAAGGATGAATATCCAACTTTTGTATCAACATGGACGGGACTAGAAGAGATTATGCGGAGTGAAATAAGTCAAGTGGAGAGAGTCAGTTGTCTTATGGTCTCACTTACGTGTGGAGTATAAAGAAAATCATGGAGGGCATTGTGAGAAGGAAGGGAAGGGTGAATGGGGGGAAATTGGAGTGGGCGATGAACCAGGAGAGACTGTGGACTCTGAGCAACAAACTGAGGGGTTTAAAGGGGAGGGGGTGGGGGGTGGGCGAGCCTGGTGGTGGGTTTTGAGAAGGGCACGTATTACATGGAGCACTGGGCGTGGTGCATGAACAATCAATCTTGTAACACTGAAAAAATAAAATAAACGTATTTGGGGGAAAAAAATAAAAGAAAATCACTTTAAAAAATAATTAAGAAATACAAAAATGTATGTCATAAAGGCAAATAATGATGCTACATGTAGACTACAGATTTCGCTCTGATAGAGTAAAACTGAAGACAATCCTGAAAATAAAATCAAGTTAATTTCTCAGAAAAGCAAAATTATTCTTAAGCATCAAACACTCCTGTCAGTATCATCTGGAAATGAAGTAGTTTCCATACATGCTTTCCTTCTTCTGAAATCCTGTAGTACTTCCTCGATATCATTCTGTTGAGCAATTTACCCATGTTTTATATTCTTCAATTAATTATATATATATTTTTCTCCTTAAAAGAAATGAATACAGTTGACCCTTGAACAACAGGGGTGTTAGGGGTGCCAACTCCCCCCATGCAGTCGAAAATCCACATATAATTTTTGACTCCCTCAAACTTAACTAAGATCCTGCTGTTGACATAAATAGTAGATTAACACATATTTTGTATGTGTATTATATACTGTATTCTTACAACAAAGTAATCTAAAGAAAATGTTACTAAGAAAACCGTGAGGCTGAGAAAATGCATTTACGTACTGTGTGTATTGAAAAAAATCATTGGATAAATGGACATGTGTAGTTAAGGATCAGCCATAGTTCTTTTTTTTTTTCTTTTGGATTTCTTTCAGAAGAGTCTTTTTTTTTATTATTATTAACATATAAAAAAGGTAGAGGGGTACATATCTGTGAATCATCAGTCTTACACAATTCATAGCACTTACCACAGCACATACCCTCCCCAATTTCCATCACCCAGCCACCCTATCTCTCCCCATCACCCCCCCACCCCTGCCAGCAACTCTCAGTTTGTTTCCTGAGATTAGGATTCTCTTATGGTTTGTCTCCCTCCCCGGTCCCATCTTGTTTCATTTTTCCCTCCCTTCCCCCGACCAATCCTCACACTGCCTCTCAAATTCCTCATATGAGAGAGATCATATGATAATTGTCTTTCTCTGATTGACTTATTTCACTTAGGACAATACCCTCTAGTTCCATCCATGTCATTGCAGACAGCAAGATTCCATTTTTTGATGGCTGTATAGTATTTAGATATAGATATAGATATATACACATACACACACACATACATACATACCACATCTTTATCCATTCATCTGTTGATGGACATCTAGGTTCTTTCCATAGTCAACCATAGTTCTTTATAATGTAGTCCCCACCTGTGTTAGTTTGAAAGGGCTTCCATAGCCTAGTACAACAAACTGGGTGGTTTAGCACAACAGAAACAATGTTTACCAGTTCTGGTGGCTGAAGTCTGAAACCAAAGGGTGAGCAGGGTCATGCTTCCTCTGAAGATGCTAGGGACGGATCTGTTTTGGGTCTCTCCTTAGCTTCTGGTAGTTTCTTGGCTGTGGTAATTTCTGACTGTTCCTAGCTGTGGTAGTTTCTTGGCAGCATAACTCCCATCTTTATAGGGCATTTTTCCTGTGTACATACGTGTCTGTGTCCAAATTTCCCCCATTTTATAAAGACACCAGTCATATTGGATTAGAGGTCCACTCCAGCATGACCTCATCTTCATTTAATTAATTACAGTTGCAGTGACTTATTTTCAAATAAGGTTAATTGTGAGTTACTGAGAGTTGGTACTTCCACATGGGTTTTGGGTGGACATAATTCAATCCGTAATGCTGCCTAACATAGAACTGTGAATACAATAGAAACAGTATTTTTAAGAGAAGTATTAAGAGGGAAATAAGAATATATGTGAATAAGTAAAAATATGAATGCTACTTCTTAATTTGCTAGTCCTACGGCTTATCCTCTGAAAGTTCAGATTTACTTTGCAAACAGTAATGAATTTAATAAGCCAGAGCTGCAAATACACAAATGGACAGATATAAGTATTTAAGAACCTTACAAAGTTGTTTTTCTATTTCTCAAATTTAACTATATATTTCAGCAGAACACATTCCTTTCATTTTTTTTTGTGCCAAGCACAAACTTTATACAAGACTCTAGTTCTTACCTAAATATGAAAAAGGATTACAATTTTGGTTCAAGATTATACAATAATAGACACAATATGTTTGAAGAATCCTTCTTCCTGACATTGAAAAATGCAGTATCAAATCACTCTTAAACCATTATTTCCATAATAAGGAAACAGATATATCTGTGTGAAAATGACAATTTGAATGACATGCCGAAATGCTTAAGCGCTCAGGCAGGCATAACCAAATTGAAGTGCAAGTCTGAGCAATTATTCATGAACATAGAGCTTATCATATAGCCAGTTTAAATATATTAAGTGAATTAAAGCATCCAGTTACACAGGCACTTATTAATTCACTGGTAGTCGTAAAACTCTGCTTTGCTTTATAAGCCATAATGAGTAGGTCAGCTTATTATGGCTTTCAGTTTTTTTATTTTTATTTTTTCTCTTTCTAAGGACACTTCCTTTTTTATTTTTTTTATTTTTATTTTTTTTAAAGATTTTTATTTATTTATTTATTTATTTATTTATTTATTTATTAGGAAAGAGAGAGAGTGAGAGAGAGCATGAGAGGGGAGAAGAAGGTCAGAGTGAGAAGCGGACTCCTCATGGAGCTGGGAGCCCGATGTGGGACTCGATCCCGGGACTCCAGGATCATGACCCGAGCCGAAGGCAGTTGCCTAACCAACTGAGCCACCCAGGCGCCCCAACACTTCCTTTTTTAATAGTGAAACAGTTCTCACACTGAAGTATGCATTAGCAATGCTTATGTCTTCTCTTTGAAATAATGCGTGATTCATCATGAGGACAGGTCTGGGGTTTTATTTTTTATTTTTATTTTTTTTAACAAATGACTCATTTATCTCAGCATACAATCTAATCATAAAAAATTCAATGACTTAATATCAGTGATGGCTAAAAAGACATGCACACAACTTTTACATGCTTTCTTGCCAAATTTTAAAACATTAAAGGAAGTCAATGATTATCTTCATCTATTATGAAGAAAACAGTTTTTTTAATTTTAAAAAATTAATTCTTTAAAAATTAAAATTTTAATTTTTAATCTGAATTTTTAATTAAAATTTTTAATTAAAAAAATAAGTTGTAGCAAATAATTTTATCCTCACAGAACTAAGTTTGGGGAGCCAATAATACAAAGAGGAGACTGCCAAAATATATGGTATTTTTGAGTTGATGTGGGTACTGTGTCTCTCAGTTGACAAAAAGTTTTCAGCTTATTTTGTTTTTTAAGTTTTCCCTCATCTTCACAGCAGCAGTCTCATCATATTTCTCCCCCTTTCTCTTTATTTCTATTAACAGCATCACCATTCTCTTAATTAACCGGTACCGAATCTTGACCTTCATTCATCCATTCAACAAATAAACACCCAATGATTGTGAACTGAATCTCAGTAGAACTGCTCTAGCATCTGAGGATACAAAGGTAAGAAAAGACAACCTGAAAGCAGAAAATAAATCAGACACTACTTCACACTCACGAAATGGGAAAAATTGAAAAAGTATAAAAATACTAAGTTTTGTGGAAGATGTGGATTAACAGGAATTGTTACATACCACTGGGGGAGTGTAACTTGATATAACAATTTTGGAAGACTTTTTGACGTCTAGTAACGTTGATGATGTACATAACATATGCTAAGCAATTCCACGTCTAGGCATATACTCTAAAGAAACTCTTTCATGTGCACGCCAGGACATACAAGCATGTATGTAGCCAGAGTTGCAATAATCCATGTGTACAATAGCAATCCTGGCCTTCCAAAAGTGAAGGATATCCGATGAAATGCTAGTGAGAGGTGAATATTTAGGTGTTGTCATTATTGCTATTATTTCTTATGTATGTGATAATTATTCTTTCCTAGGAATTTAGTTTTTAAAAGTAAAAGGGATAGGAACCTCTGGGTGTCTCAGTTGGTTAAGCATCTGCCTTCGGCTCAGGTCATGATCCCAGGGTTCTGGGATGGAGCTCAATATGGGGCTCTCTGCTCAGCGAGGAGTCTGCTTCTCCCTCTCCCACTCCCCCTGCTTATGTTTCCTCTCTGTCTGACAAGTAAATAAGTAAAATCTTTTTTAAAAAAAGTAAAAGGGATAAAGAAGCACTGATAACCATAAAAATAAGATACTCATAAAAATAAAATGCAAATATAAGCTAATAGTAAATAGAAATGATAAAGAATCCATAATGATAAAGAAGGCAGAACAATACAAACTAACAGTACATAGAAATGATAAAGAATCCATAAAAAATCATAGAAATAAAAATAAAGCTATTGATGTAGAAAGTAATTAGGAAGACTCTATACTTGCACTGTCAAGAGAATTAGCGAATGGGAAGATAGTACTGAAGAAATCACCCTGAACAGGTTTCAGAAAGCTGTTCTTGGTAAAACTCACACCAAACCCATAATACCATCCTGCATTTTGTTTGTATATTGCCTGGTAGCTTTCAAATTCACAGGGGGCTTCCAGAACTCCAATTTCTATTTTAAGACTAACTCTCCCTGACTGATTCTGCCTTCAGCTGAGTGTAAGGCTGCAGACCTCTGCCATCAAGTATATGTTCTGACACTGGCTTAGACATTAAGTTTGCTATGTGAATTTGTGTGATGACTTCACTTATTTTTTTCTGTAGTGTGTTCTTGTGTAAAATGAGGAAAATCATAGTGTCTTCCTAGTATTTTGTTAAGATTAATTGAGGTAATATATGTAAAATGCTTAAAGTAATGTCTGAAGCACTGAATTTTTCCTCCCTTTTTTTTTTTCAATTTCTGTTTTATTTTGGATAGTTTGCATTGCTAATGACTCAGATGTGACCATCTTTTCTTCTGCAGTGTGTAATCTGCTAATAATCTCGTCCAGTGAAATTTTCACTTTAGACATTATAGTTTTCACCTCTAGAAGTTTAGAATTGGTCTTCTTTTTATATCTTCCGTGTTTCTACGTAACATAAGTCATCTTTCCTCTCCCTTTTGAACGTACAGAACATAGTATAAAACTGTGTCTATGCCAGAACATAGTATAAAACTGTGTCATAGTACAAAACTGTGTCTACTCGTGCTATCTCTGTGTCATTTATGGATGTGTTTCCAGTAATTGATTTTGCTCTTCATTTTGAATTGTATTTTTCTGCTTTTCATGCCTAGTAATATTTGATTAAATTCCAATTATTGGGTCTAGAAATTTTGTATTTCTATAAATATTCTTAAGCTGTGTTCTGGGATGCAGTTATGCTACCTGGAAAGAGTTTTGTCCTTTCTAGGCTTCTTTTTAAGTTTTGTTAGGTAGAACCAGAGCAGCCTTCGTTATTTCATTCCTGAGGTGACACCATTCTGAGTACTGTACGTAATAATGCACCTTGCATTTCAAAATTTTACACTCTGGTAAGTGGAGACACAAAGTTCATAACACTATGAGAGCTTTTAGGGATTGTTCCCTCTGCTACTTTCAGGTGGTTCTTTCCCTGGCTTTGGGTAGTTTCCTCACATGCAAGTACTAATCAGTGCTCAGCTGAAGACTCCAGGGGGACTTTCTGAAAACTCTGAAACTCACTCTCTGTCCTTTTCTCTCATGAAACACTATAGTGTGCTAAGGGAATTCTAACTACCCTGCCTTGCCTGGACTCTCAACCCAATCTCCTCAGCCCAGGAAGACTGCCAATACTTGAAAAGAGATGTTTCATATATCGTTTTCCAGTTTTTTAGCTATTTCATGTAGAATGGTAAATCTGGTCACTGCTCACCCTCTAGGCTAGTAGCAAAAGTCATGTAAGCCGTTATTAGTAATGACACTTCCCTCTGAATCTTAGCTAACCCTACATTGCACAAAGTGAGCCTGTATGTATGTGTATGTATTTATTAGCAATGCAGTTTACTTCCGATGGGAAAATAGGCATCCTTGCCTTCAACATGGTTTTCAGCCATCTCTCTAGTGGAGTTTCATTTCCCATTCACCCTCATAGTTCCAGAAAGATTCTCATTTAATCCCTTCACACTTGCAGTCATCCTTCCTCCCTTCTTCTGACTCTTCTCTGAACATTTACCTCTGTGTAACAGTAAAAACAACAACACTGCTCTCCTAAATTTTTTGTATGATGATTGTGACCTTTTCTTTGCAGATTTTGTTTTGCAGCCTTTACTCAGGCTCTCCAGGCTTTACTTTTCTAAACAAAAGCAGTTGCTTCCCTAAGTAAAATGATTGTCAGATGCTGAGATAGTAAATACAGTGGTTAAGTACCGAAGTTAGGAAATTAGACTCTTTGGTTTCAACTCTGACCTACTCTACCCCTTGACTCTAAATGACTTTAGTCAGGCTATCTCGGTGCCTCAGGTTTACCACCTGAAAACAATGGTAATGATACATCATCCCCGAAGAATTGTTTTGAGAATGGCACAAGATAATGTATTTTAAATGCCTGGTACATAGAAACCATACAATACATGTAAGTCATATATGTTATGAGTAATATGGAAGAAAACATCTTTAAGTTGCTATTTATTAAATTAATTTCACATGTTAGGAAAACAAAGCTCACAAATGTTGAGTGACATGCCTGGTACTTAACGACCAGTTAAGTAACAGAGCCTGAATGTGCCTTCATCTCTTCTTAAACTCTCAGAAATGCTGTGACTATACTTAAACCTCATTTTGACTATAATTTACCCTTGGAACAATTGCATTCAGAAACAATGTCATTCTTAAAACAGTCAATACAAATGAGACCATCAAAGTACTATGGTATTGGTGAGAGACCTAGTTCTACTGCCAATACAGGCTTGAGACCCACTAAAGTGTCTACAAGACCAGAAAACTTGACAATGATATACAAATTTATATCCACTACAACGGTTAGAATTAATAACACTAACAATCCAATTCTTGGTCAAGATAAGGAACAACTAGAATACTTCTACATTGCTGGTGGAAATGTGATTCAATACAACCATTCTGAACAGAAGTTTAATATTGATTTATCAAATTAAATATACATATATCATATGACACAGCAATTTCACTCCTACATATTTTCTAAAAATAAATGAAAACTACATACACAAAACAACTTATATGCAAATGTCCGTAGCAGCTTTATGTAGAATAGCCAGAAACCAAAAGAGCCATCAGCTCTTTGTACACCAACATGGCAATGGATAAACAGATTGTGAAACACTTATGCAGTGGGAACCTCAGCAATAAAAAGTAACAGGTATTTATACATGTATTAACATGGATGAATTTCAAAGTAAGTATGCCTACTGAAAGAAAGCAGAGACACAAAAGTGTACATGTGGTGTGATTGCATTTCAATGAAGTTTTAAGAGAGACAAAGTGAATCTATAGTGATAGAACTAAGATCAGTGGTGGCCAAGGGTAGGGATGGGAGCTAGCCTGAAAAGCAACATGGGAGAACTTTCCATATCTTTATTTTGGTAATGATTAAATGGGTATATATACTTGTGAAAATTTATCAAAGTATACACTTAATATGGCCTCATTTTATTAATGTAAATTACACCTCAGTAAAGTTCATTAACAAAAAGAAAATGCAATTGGCAAAATTTTCCACAAAGATGAACTACATTCTTAGCTAATGTACCATCGAAACATTTTTCATTGAGCACTCCTTAAAAATAGTATATTCCTTCCAGTTCTTTTGATTTTCTGTGTCTCTTTGCCTTTAATGTTCTTTCCCAAAATATCAACAAGATTCACTCAGCTACTGCTTGGGGATCTCTGCTGAATTGGTTTCAACTTATGAAAGATACCTTCCATGACACTCTATGTAAACTGTCCAGCAGTCCCTGTTCCCATCACTGCGTCTCCTTGCTTGAGTTTTCTTCCTAGCACCTGCACACAATCCGTGTGTATGTATGTGTGTGTATGTATGTATCTATGTATTGTCTGCCTTCTACTGCTCAACTAGGCAGGGTCTTTGTTTCATGTTCTTCTGTATCCTCAGAGCCTAAAGGATGCAGATGCTCACATGTACATACTCAATAATATCTGCTGACCAATTGCAAAGAATTCCAAGGCAACATTAGGACACAGTAGTCAGCGAAGAAAGTGGTTGCTGCTGCTGCAGACCTGGCAGTGGAGTTCAGGTTACAGGAGAGTAGAGCAATGGTCTTAAACCCGGGCTGCAAATTAATAGTACCTGGAGAGCTTTTAAGTAAAACACTGTTCATTTCCAGTCCCTGTCACCAGAGGATCTAATTTAATTGGTCTACAGTTGGGCCCAGACATTAATTTTTAAAAGCTCCCTAGGTGATGTTAATGTGCACACAGGGAGAAGAACTACTGATATGGAAGAACAGCCTACCCCTTTCTTTGACTTTTGTTGAGGCAGCTCTTCAGTATCTTCACAGGGCAAAAACCATAGCCACGTTCCTGGCCTTAAAAATCAAATCCCCCTGGGTGGTTCAGTCGTTAAGCATCTGCCTTCGGTTCAGGTCATGATCCCAGGGCCCTGGGATCAAGCCCCCCATTGGGCTCCCTGCTCAGTGGGGAGCCTGCTTCTCCCTCTCCCACTCCCTCTGCTTGTGTTCCTGCTCTCTCGCTCTCTCTCTCTCTTTCTCTAAAATAAGATTTTATAATAAATAAAATCTTTAAAAAAATGAAATCCCCCGAGCAAAGAGCAGGGAAGACTTATGAGGCATTTATATTAGTATCAAATATCTGTCTGTACATTGTGTGCATCTGCAAGTGTAAAAGTGCGTGTCTGTAAGCATGTGTCTCTGAGAGAAAGGAGGAGTATATGTGTGCATGTGTGTGTGTGTTTACCACCCAAAGCATTTGAAACATGCTTTTGGATTTATTCAGAGAGACCCACAATGCAGTTGGATAGTTTAATAATTTATCCGAGTGCTATGACATTGGTTTGGTTGGCATGGTTGCATGATTTTGTAAGTCTTGTGAGAAAATAGCCTCCAGAACAACAGTCCTTTCTCTTCCAGCTGGTGCACAGCTATGGGGGTGGTGGACTGTAGGTTGCAGAGAGTATGCAAGGATGTCTCTGAGATAACCTCATGGTCCAGAAGTAAATGGTTGAGAACAAATTTCAGGCTGAGGCTGGAGTGAGAGACCACGAGTTCAGTGGTGGGGTAAGGTAGCCAGCGGACAGTCAAGGAGATCAAGAGCATGGATTTGAGGAAAGAGATGAGAAACTAAAGCAAGAGATACGGTGAGTGCTATGACGTGGGCAGAATCTCATCAACTACTTACTTGGGGTATGGACATGACCTCCTGTTGTCAACACCATATTCTACCCATCCCATTAAGACAGCATTAGAAATAAAACAGAGCAGTGAAAGGAGAAAAGCTAAACAAAGCAAAACAAAAAAATATCATTTAATTACTTTGTCTATGTTAGGAATTAATTTTTTACTAAACAAACTGTTTAGCCTGCCTTTACTCTTTGATTGAATCAGTCTAGATCATTAGACATTGTAAAAAAAGAAAAGGTCTTACTAAAATGAAATGGAAAATGCTATTCACATTTGTAAAATGCTAAAATAATTTTAATATTAAGTAGGTGATTTACTGCAAGTTAGGAATAACTTGTTAACATAGTTGCATAGAAAAAAGACTTGAATTTTCACAGCATATATATTAGGGGATAGTTTTTCATACTACCAAGAATATACTTTTGGAAATGGAATATGTCTTTCTAGCAGGGAAAAAAGGTGCATTTATTAGAGAGTATTCTCACATTGAAAAGCAAGTGAATCTCATATGCAAAGTAATCATAAAATATAAATGAGAATTACATCAAATATTAGATGAGGATACACAGGAAGATATAGTAATTGACATTATGAAAATTAAAAAATAAGATTTCAATCATAGCAAAAGAACCAACTGTACTAGTTTAAATATATCTAGCTCCCACTAGTTTTTGAAAGCATTTTAAAATGTCATAGGGTGCCTGGGTGGCTTAGTCAGTTAAGCGTCTGACTCTTGGTTTTGGCTCAGGTCAAGATCTTAGTGTGCTGAGTTTGAGCCCCAAGTCCTGCTCTTCACTCAATGGGGAGTCAGCTTAAGGATTTCTCTCTCCTTCTCTCTCTCTCTCCCTTCCCCCGCTCAAGCATGCACCCTCTCTCTTTCTCAAAGAAATGAATAAGATCTTTAAAAAGGTACTCATAAAAAAAAAAGTACTCATATTTCCAAACACACTAAGAAATGGAAGAATTCTTCAAACAAAATTATTGCATCACTTTCTTAGTGAAGCTTTCTGTGAACTACTCTAATTACCATTAAATTCTCTTCAAATTCTTTGTCAGTCAGGATCCAATCAGGAGCCAGAAATCACACAGTAATTTCAACATGGAAAGTTTAATATATGAATAAATGTGAACTACTTTTAGGGAATTAGCTACTCCAGGGGAAAAAGGAAAACTCTGGAGAATCACTACAAATAAGAAAGAATTCCAAGAATGAAACAGGCTTGGAAAGGGGCCCCTTCCCAAGGTTGGAGTTTCGTTGTTGTTCCAGAGAGTATTGTTGAAGTATGTGGAGGCTGGAGAAATTCATCATACCCCAGAGCCAGAGCTAGCCCAGTTTGTGATCTGAGGCTGGTAGGCAAAGAACTTCCTGATGATGTCAGTGAAATTCACTGGGAAGCTGGTTGGACTCTCACAGAACTCACTAGAAGCTGCTGCAGGGGTAGGAGGGAATGAGAACATGCTGTTGAACCCATCAGAAAGCCATGTGGGCACCCAGGGAACTCCTGGAAGTCACTTGAGGGGGCAGGGGGTGGCAGAGGGGGCCCTGAGAATCTCAAGAAAGATGGGGTACTGTCCAGGAAACCAAATGCAGTACTGAGGAACTACAGGAAGACTTCCCCAGAGACACTGCTTCTGGGTGCTCTCCATGCCAGTCTAGTACCACAGAAGCCACGATAAAGAGCCCAGCAGAAGAGAATTCCCTTCCTCCTGTAGTATCCCACACCCTCTACTGGCAAAGCTTAGTATCGGACCAGCTCGCCAGGAGGAAACCTCAGTATGGCAGGCATGGCAATGAAGGGTATGTTTAGAAGTGAGAAGTAATTGATAACTGTCACACTCACCAAATTTCTAATGATATTCACCTCATGCTACCAATAGTTTGGAGTTCTATTTTTGAATATCTGATTATTGTGTTATAAGATCTTTCATGACTAGTTTTGTTATGTTTGTTACAAAATGATCTATATCTAGCAACTTCTCTTTCAAGATCAGTTTCTAATAAAAAAACCCAGAATATCAGTAGCCTTCCAAAAACATCAATGGAAATGACCTATTCATGGTTAATATTTCTTAGATATTTTGAGGATAAAACTTAGTAGATATTTAGTACTTCTGTTGTTACATGAAGATCAATGCATTATTAAGGGGTAAAAAAAACCACTAATACAATTTTTTCTCATCTACCAAAGCTACTTCTAATATATAACTAAGTTGTATAAAACTAATTCACTTTCATCTTAAATAAATCCCAAGTGAACTTTAAAAAATATTACTCTTGTTGAAAGTCATCTTTTAATGGGGAATGTCCAAAATATTTGGAGAAATATTCTTAGGGCAGTAGAAGAGTTTAATGCTCTTTTAAAAATATCATGGAATAAAATAATATTTAAAGAGAAAAATCAACCACTTTTCTAAATTTTTTTCTTATAAAATTTTAGTTGCAAATGCTGTTTTTTTTTTTTTTTTTGAGTATTGAATGACTAAGGAGAGAGGTGCTTTCTAGAGGTCTTTGGCAGTACTTAAGTATGAATAGCTAGGTATACAGAAAGACAGACCTTTATTGCCTTCCTGCCAAAACAAGATGACTGATGCAAACAATCTCAAGGTCACAATAAAGAGCCAACCTTCCTAGTAAGATTCCCATTGAACTCAGTTTAACACCTTCTTACTACTCATCAAATGCATCTAAACAAATGAACCTACTGATACTATTTGTTTCACAATTGACCCACTTAATAAAAGAGAATTATTTCCTAGCTCAGTATCTGAGAGGATAATGGAATCTATAATGGCCCAAAGTACTGTACTCTATCTTATTTATAGAGAAATTCCAACATAAACATGTATATAAGTGCACTGTAAAACATATAGCTTATTCGTTTGTACTTAACATAACTCCTTGATGTACTTTCACATTGGTTCTAAATGGTATGTGTACAAAAGAGTGGGGAAAAAAATAGTCGACACTTGAATCTCTAGCAAAAAAACGTTTTGCTATTTATGGAGTGTTCCCTCACAAAATGCAAAGTACATTCAAATAGACTATCTCCTTCGTACTATAAATTGAGTCACCACAGGATCCAGGTTCCTACTCATGATATAAATTCTCTGAGACCAAACGAGCGGGAGAAAGGACAGCTCCCCGCTGCTTGGTGCCCCAATGAAGCAACACCAACCTTCAGAAGATAACAGCCCCAGGGTGGAGGAATGGGGTAAGCAGGTGACGGGTATTAAGGAGGGTACATGTTATGGTGAGCACTGGGTGTTATATACAACTAACGAATCATTGAACACTACATCAGAAATTAATGACGTACTATATGTTGGCTAATTGAACAGAATAGTAATTAAAAAAGAAGTGAGACACAAAAGGACAAATACTATATAACTCCACTTAAATGAAGTACCTTCAGAGGTCAAATTCATAGAGACAAAGTAAAATCGTACTTGTCAGGCACTGGGGGAGAAGAAGCGGGAAGTTATTGTTTAAGGGGTACGGAGTTTTAGGTTGAGATAATGAAAAAGTTCTAGAAATGGACGGATAATGATGGTTGCATAATAAGGAGAATGTACTCAATGTCATTGAACTGTACACTTAAAATGGTAAAAATGGTAAATTTCATCTTATGTATATTTTGCCATGATAAAAAAGGCAGTAAAAAACCGCAATGAGATATTACTGTATACCCACTACTATTGGTATTATGAAAAGAAGAAATCTTAAAAAAAAAAAGAAGAAGAAGGAAACAGTCCCAGCAGCTGTTAGCTGACTCAGTGCACTGCTGATAATGTCGCACAGTGTAAAGCTAGACCCGCTAATGAAGGTCACTTCATAGAGGTCAAGCCCCTATCTTTTCTTTCAGTGGTTGTGCCAAACTTCTGTAAGCCATTTACACTAAGAGGAAATGGCATCAAAACCCCTGAATCTGTCTAGGGACCGCGGCTACTTGTGCACTTTTCTCAGAGAAACATTTGCTGTCATCTTCACAGAGAGCTATTTTCTTCCAAACACATTGTAAAAATTTCTGACAATACTTCTGCTGGGAAAGTTCACTTGATAAAGGGACGTAAATGTAGGACCAGTCTAGGTAAACATCATTTGGAATTTTGGGTCTCTCTGAGATATTTCCCCTTTTGCAAAGCCCAAGATACCCGTTCACCATTTCTGGTAACATCTTCTGAATGCCAAAAAAATGCAAATCCTACTGAATGCTTAAATCCCAACCAATCACATTTAATTAACTGAGTTTCTGTGAAGCAGTGTGACCTAAATGATATGGGAATTATGACATCCCAGGGCAGAGCTAAATGATGGAAAGATTCACTCAAAACCCAGTGAAAACTGTCATTTCACTTACAGGATCCCATTTACAATGTGGAAAGTCTGGAAGTTGTTGTCAAGACCAATCACCTCAAGCTTTCTGAAAACCCTGACATTCTCACATTGATTATATGATCATATGAATAAGGGGGAAATGCAAGCCGTTCCTTGGCTGTTCAAGGGTTAGTTTATGAGCTAATAGTCCTAGGGGCCTCATCCATTTCCCTTTGACTGTTACACTTTAAAAAAAAATGCTCTTGAGATAAAAACTTTAATTGCAATTAGAATTCCTTTTATGTCTTTTATATCTATTTTATCAACTCCCCCATGCCAAGCATAGTCACACAAGTAACACGTAAGTCATTAAGAAGAGATGGCTACAATGAGTGACAGATAAATCTGGGAAAATCATCCTAATATGTATTTTTTAAGGATTTTATTTGTTTATTTGACAGAGGGAGAGAGATCATAATTAGGCAAAGAGGCAGGCAGGGAGAGAGGGGGAAGCAGGCTCGCTGCTGAGCAGAGAGCCCAATGCAGGGCTGGATCCCAGGACCCTGAGATCATGGCCTGAAACAAAGGCAGAGGCCCTAACCCACCGAGCCACCCAGGTGCCCCAAAATCATCCTAATATTGAACATCAGGCCATTATTTGGTTTCTTCTCAGCATATCTCTTTTCATCCACGCTACTGCTCTCCTTCCCTCTCCAAGTCCTTCTTCAGATTTCATTAATAGAGTTTTGTTCTCAGCAGACTAAACTAGCATGGCAGCGGTTAATTTTAAGTTTAGCTAATAGCAGCAAAAGTTATCATCTTTCAGAAAAGGCATTTGCATGATAGGACTTGAGTTCAATTTTTGGTTTTGATTGTTCCATAAGATATGTCAGGATGCTTTTTGTTCACCACATCACATCCTCTGAGCCCCATGTCTTACTCCAGCCACTGGAACAGTTACAAGTCCTACGAATTTTGGCAAACCCTGATCAGATGAAATGGAAAACTTGTGTTCCTCAGCTCTGTACCGCTTTTCATTTTCTGTCCTGAGGCTCCAGGATACTTTATGTAGGACACCCACTAGAACCCTCTTGGCACTAGCTGTGTGAAAGGACATTTTGTGTGGAAGAAGAAGAAATCTGAAGTGAGAACATATATCATCCTGGGAAGTGACCTGTGGTCTAGTCATCTAAGCAGGTGCTTGACAGGGAAAGACTGGAAGATCAGTGGTAAGGAAGTCTTGGTGGAGGAATATGGACATTAGCTAGGATTTGGCAAAATAGGTGAAGATTTCTGTATAACCAGAAAGTAGCCCTCATGGAGGAGACCCTAAACAAACATACAGACAAAAAGATCAGCCTCCTCTC
This sequence comes from Nasua narica, assembly GCA_028533885.1. Classification (NCBI taxonomy): domain Eukaryota; kingdom Metazoa; phylum Chordata; class Mammalia; order Carnivora; family Procyonidae; genus Nasua; species Nasua narica. The sequence continues at coordinate 71,828,092 of CM052807.1, forward strand.
ATCATAAGCAGCCCAGAACTGGCAAAATGGGTACAAGAAGGGAAATACCCTTGATGGCGGATGTAGTGGCTCTATATGGGCCCAACAGCAGGGACTCCAATATACTAAGGTCTATCTAACTAATGATGCTACTTCTAAGTATTCAACCTGTAAAGAACAGAAACCATCACTGAGCCTTTGGTATAGGGGAAGGTGTATTAAATTGGTCCTCATCAGTTTAGAAGGGCCAAAAGGTCATCCTTACAGAGATTTCCTATTCCAGATATGTGCTCACCTTAACTGCTCTCAGAGTCTTAGCAAACACCACCGCCTGAGGACTTACAGAATGCCTCATCCACAAATATGTCATCCTACATGGCACAGCACGTAAGCAGCGATGTACTTCACAGCAAAGAAAGTATGAGAATGAACCCATTACCATGGGATCAAATGATTGTATCGCATGGTGCACCATTTAGAAGAAGCTAGCCTCATAAAGCACAGCAATGCCCTTCCAACACCATGGCTAAAGTGTCATTTCAGAAGCACATTCTGGAAGGATGGTGCGCTGTCCTTCAGGATGTGGGAAATGCATTGAATCAGGGACTCATATATGCTGTTTCCCCAAGGAAGAAACTGAGTCAAGGAACAAAAGAATAGAAGCAGGAGGGCCATTAACCTCAGTGACCTACTGAGGAACTTAGTATTTACCATTCCCACAACTCTGGGTTCTGTGGGGGTAGAGATCCTGTTTTCCAAAGGAGGTATATTCTTGCCAAAGAATTAACAACCCCATTGAACTATAAACTGTGGTGGCCGCTAAGATACCTTTTAATCCTTGTGTCTGGGAACCAACATGCAATAGGAGAAATCATCTTCTTTTGGGGAGTAATTTACCCTAATCAGAAGGACATAGTACTGTTTTAACACTTTGGAGGAGGGAGGGAATATTAGTTGAATGCCAATGATCCACTTAGCTGCCTCTTAATATTCTCTGGGTCCATTGTAGCTATGAATGCGGCAAATTCTGACCTGGAAAGAATATGAAATCCCTTCAGTGATGTCCCTGAAACTTCCCTCACCCATCAATATGGTAAATTAGAAGCAACAGTATATCTCAAAAGAAAGTGTGAGGATTGATGCCACCATCAAGGGTTTAAAAGATTTTGGGGTGGTGATGTCCATTATATCCTCGATCAATAGATTTGTTGGACTGTACAAAAACTAAATAGATAATGGCAGGTGATGCCGAACTCCATACTTATGCCAAGTGCTGGCCACCATCACAACTGCTGTGCCAAATAAAGTATTTTACTGGAAAGGATAATGGAGCACATGATACTAGGTGTGTGTAGCTACTGATCTGGTCAATGCAGTCTTCTAAATCCTCCTCAGTAGGCAGATTCAAAAGCAGTTCTTCGTTACTGCATTGGAAAATACTCTCTTTGCTCCATGACCATATTCATTCCTCCACTCTTCCATTATATAACCCTTAATTATCTGGATATTACACAGATTATCATGCTTTTCCCAAATTAATGACATCTTGTGAACAAGACTTATCTAGCAGATATGGAATCACTCTAGATGCCCCAATAAGACCTATGCATACCCAACAGTAGAGATAAATCTTAGATATACTCAGGAGGCTGCCATATAGGTAAAATACTAAGGGCTTTAATAATCTAGAGCATACAAGCATACAAAGTGTTGCAATTTGGACAACACTGCCACTAAGAAAAGGCACTTGATAGGTCTCCTTGAATTTTGGAGGCAGCTGACAACACAGCAGAGGCAGCGCGGCAGCCAGTGGGCGGGTTGACTACGCCATCTTCTCCCTGCAGTCACTCCAGCACTGACCCAGTTGGTGCTGACCAGTGGAGAAGGAGATGTAAAATGACTAATGGAAAAGGGAAATGAATGAGAGGATTTACAGCTTTTAGACCAACTTCATGAGTGAGGACTGCTCTTCCAGTAAATTCCTTACAGAGTTTATGGTCAGCAACAAGTTATAGAGGACTCCCTGTTACTTAGGATTTAGTAAACAACACAAGCACCACTCCAGCTCCTGTTGGGCCGACCTCTTACTCAACAGCGGTGGCATGACCAGGTGTGTGCAGGCTTCATTGTGGTGTCCACAGTCAGACTTTCAGTGCCTCATCTCCCGTTTGTTCTCCTTACCGACCGTTCCAGCGCTTCTCTGATGTCCAAGCATGGGACACTCGGGGTCACCCAGTCAGCACTCACACGGGCAAAATTCCTAAGTACAAAAGGGTTAATGCCTGCAGGGCCATCCTTGACTACAGGACTTGAGAACAAATGCACCTCTACGCTTTGATTCTCTTGGCAAATGGTTCTAAGACACATTATCTGTGATTCTGAGAAGGTGCTATGGGAATGAGCACCTATGGTGGACAACTTGATAAAGCTTCCTTGTGTTCTCTGTCCTTTGCTATTCGATCCGTGTGTCACCTACTCTGGAATCACTTTGCAAATAAACTATATGGAAGAAAGCCTTTGTCTCAGGCTGTTGTTTTAGGGGATTCTAAGACATAGATTTCTTATCTCTGTGTAGAGTAAGTCTGCTTTCATTTGTTTGCACTTAAAAAGGTCTCTGAGATTTATACATTGCTACTAATTAAGCAATTATTATGTTATTTGAGCATTTATAGCTTTTCAGTGATTATAAAGATTAATCCAACCTCTTCGGACATATTAATGCAATGGAGAGATACACAAAAGAGAAAATAGAGTGTGTCTATAACACCAACAGTAAAATAACACCAGTTCACATTTCTTTGAGGCTTTTATATGCATCACACACACACACACACACACACACACACACACACACGCACCCCAAAAAGGAAATGGACCATGTCATAGCTACTCTTTTAGAACATGATTTAAAAAAAAAAAAAGGAAACAGATTCTCCGTGTATTTCTTACCAAAATTATAAATATACTTTTTTAACTTTAATACTGCAGCATAGTGCTAGATTATATTTTAATTTGTTAAATCAATTACCTATAGAAGTTGTTTCTAATTTCCCTTGTAAACAGTGCTCCAGCAATTTCCTAGATAATGTGCTCATGTGACTTGCCTGATGATTTTTTTAGGACATAGAACTAAAATTGCATTTTCATGGGCCGAAGGATACATAACTTTTAAAATTTTAGATGTATATACAGATCGTCACCTCCAGAAATTAGATCCTAGTTTGCATTGCACCATCATTTCTTCATACCTTCGCTGACATTACATAACAAGAATGGAAGAATTTCATTGGGCAGTATCTTCCTTGGGGAAATCTATCTCTCTTTCTCTCCATTGGTTTAGAGTTTAACCCCTTCTCCCCCCACCCAAGGGTTATTTCAATAATAGAATAGTAGTACTAAACTCTTTACGTGTCCGGTCCTTTTATGAGTCTGATGCACTACCTATTGCGCTAACGAGGCATCTTGTCTGGTCCTTTTAAATGGAAGATCCTTTTAAATATTTTTTAATGATCTCAACGAATTGGAGTGTTGACATTTGGGAGTAAAAGATAAAGCCAAGCAGACTATTCTACAGAAGAATAAGGAATTGTGAGATTCTCAAAGAGAGTAAGATGTGGAGACCAGAAAAGAGAGAAGAAAGAGCAAAGGTAAAGGAGAAGGAATGCATGCTTGAGTGGAAGGGAAAGAGAGAGAAGGGAGACAGGGAGAAAAAGGGGAGACAGGGAAAAGAAAGGGAATAGGAGGGAGGAAAAGAGAGAGACTACATAGGTGAGCATTCACATTAATGCAAAAACAATATATGCAAAGAGAGAAGGGAGGTACTAAGGAAAATTAGGACAGATGGGAGGAAAGCAGGAGCTTTTAAATGGTCTGTGCTAAGATGTACAATATAGGGATTTTAAAAAAAATTTTCTGTAAAGTTAACCTTTTGCATTAATTCTGTTGTCAAATGCAGAAGAAGAAGGAACTTGGGATAATTGTGAATCTCCAGTTTTTCACCTGCTTAGCAGAGATTCCCAAGGTTTTGTCAACATTTCTATTCCTGTTTGGGGTGTGAGGGAAAATCAGCGCAGTTTAAAAAAAAAGATGGCTGCAGCCTATCCGGTATGGTGGGAAGGGAGCTGCTTTCCTGGTGAACTTGTTTCAAAGGAAAAATAATTTTGAAGAAATAAAAGGGAAAAAAAGGAAAATTAAGCTGAGGAAAAAAAAAGGATAATTATGGGCAGTTTAGGATCAGTGAGAAAGCACTCAACCTGGGGCAGAAAACTAAACCCCGGTTCTGATGCCATCTTCTCAGTGATTGTGAGACTCACTTAAAGTCCTCTGAACCAAAATTTTTTCAGTCAGAAATTTTAAAAGATAATACTTAACGTTTTGGGTTATTAGCTGATTAAGGAGATAATTTATGAAGGGAGAAAAAAAAGACTTATACTATGTCTTCCATATCATAGGCAATCAATAAATGTTTGCAGAATGCAAAAAGACCATAATTCTTAGAAACACAATAGACACAACCCAGAATAAAACACGCAGACCAATGGGATCTAGGTAAGAGGAGGCAGTGGGATTTTGCAACTTTATAAAAAAAGAGTTGCCCGAATTATTTGACTCTTCAGCTGAGTCCATCTCTTATTCATAAAAATCATGTTATTGAATTTCTATGTAAAATAATATGCAACTGAAAACTTACTTGAAAATTCCTGGGGCACCTGGGTGGCTCACTTGGTTAAGCAACCGCCTTCAGCTCAGGTCATGATCCCAGGGTCCTGGGATCAAGCCCCGTGTCAGGCTCCTTACTCAGCAAGGAGCCTGCTTCTCCCTCTCCCTCTGCCTCCTACCCTACCTGCTTGTGCTTCTGCTCTCTCTCTCTCTCTCTGTCAAGTAAATAAATAAATAAATAAAATTTAAAAAAAATTCCTACAAAGGAAATATAAACTTTTCCCCAGCAATTACCTTTTGCCCTCAAATGGTTAAAAAAAGGTCTATTTAAGGAATATTTGACCTAAAAACACGAGCAATGTTGTCAATTCTTATGATTGTTTAACTATTTTTAAATATAAAAATTACTTACATAGCAATAAGAATTTTCAGCTTTTTGAGTTTCTACATATCTCTTGTTTCCATAATCAGAGAAGTTTGAGGGAGTGAGTTGTTTAATTTTAATTACCATTACCTATTTCATTGACAGGAATATATCGAATTACTTACAAAACTGCTAACTATGTAAATCTATCTCTTCAGAAGATATCGACTGAGAAAGCCCTAATAATGTAGTGTAAAAATATGTACTTTGGGTGTTTTTAAAATATGAATTATTGATCCAACTAACAGCTCCAAAGGAGCTGTTAATGTCCATCATTAAAAATATTTAACAACTTTTTAAAGCAATAGTTATTCACCTAATCGACCATAACAGTTGCTTTAGTAGAGGTGATATGTCATCGCATATCTAGTTAAAGACTTTTTTTAAACTACGATTATCAATTCCTTGTACTGTCACAGAAAGGTAAGTAATCACTACTAGCAGTTGTCGGTCAGAGGCCAGAATTATCAGCTCACTCTCACTCTGTGAATAATTTTCCACATTGTGACATCAAGATGTCACAACGGGACTGGATTTATTTGTCAAGATGGCCTGGAGGCTTAATTGTGAGGGTTACCGTAACCTCTTGAATTAAATCCATTTTCCTAACTTCCTTCCCTCTCGCTTATTTTTTTTTTTCTGCCCTCTCCTTATTCCCCTCCCCACATCCTCATGTCATTCTCTCCTTCTAATTGTATTAATAATTTTATACTGGTCTTAAATACTGCTTGACCCTAGGAGCACAGGTTGAATGAAAACCCATTCCCTCTTTCTTCATATCTTGGTGAAGTAGAAAGAAAAGTTGATGAAGAGTTATGGCCCAGTGTGTTAGATGTTCTGACCGATTCTGTGACATCACAGGAAGATGTCTTCTCATTCAGATGGGAGAGTCAGTGAAGGATCGCTAGAAGAAAGGGTGGCCTGGAACCTGAGCCTTTATGGAAAGAAGTTTTTTCAAATAGATCTGGAGAGAGAGGGTGCTTTGTCCATGGCCCAGGACATGGAATTGTATTTGACATACCCCAGTCTCCAACCATCAAAGGGAGTTGGATTTTTCTTGTTTTGGATTTGCCCGAAGCAAATGCAACTCCTACTCCCCCTCTTAAGAATTTGCATTTACGGGGCTCCTGGGCGGCTCAGTGGGTTAAAGCCTCTGCCTTCGGCTCAGGTCATGATCTCAGGGTCCTGGGATCGAGCCCCATATTGGGCTCTCTGCTCAGCAGGGAGCCTGCTTTCCCTTCTCTCTCTGCCTGCCTCTCTGCCTACTTGTGATCTCTCTCTGTCAGATAAATAAATACTATCTTTAAAAAAAAAGATTTTGCATTTACACTGAACTAATGTTACTTTAAGTAAGAGAATAAGATAATTTGTTATAAAAGAATATCATGCATTCATTAAAAAGAAAAAAAAAGGTCATTCTCAGTTTGAAAAGCAAAGCAGACTGTGAAGTGCTACTCTCTGCTAGACACCGCCACTGTAAGGTAGCAAAGGTCCTGTATCCAGCCCTTCTGAAGCTTTGCTAAGAAAGAGAAATGAAAGGCTGGTAAATCTGTAGTGTTGCAACACAGGAGTCATCTGTTGTTTCTGATCCTGGTGTTTCCTGTTTATATGTTTGAATTAGTACCACAGTTTCTACAGAAGTGGAGGACACTCACTCAAAATGTCCTTGCTTCGCTTACTTGATATTAAAGTCCTCACCTCCTCCCATTACTGACAAGCAAGAATGAGGTGGTAATTCCGTTACTGGCAGGGTTTGATAGCAGAAAAAGTCTGGAATTGGAGTGTCCATTGCAAAATTAGTTGACATTCTAAAGAAGAGGAAGGAAAACTACGGGGGAAGATGATCAGAGAACAAAAGGGTTAGAAAAACAATAAGTTCCATTATCATTTGCTGAAGCACATCCCCACCGTCAGGTTGGACTGAAAATCACGCTGTCGTGACCACAGACGCTCACTCTTTCTAGGGCAAACAGCAGCATGGTGTAGCAGTCTAGAAATTTATAATATCATATGTCTGACTTTGGATTTTATTATGTATTTGTATGTCTGGCATTTGAAATAGGCCTGAAAAAACAGGCCTAGTAGAAATTATGTGCAGCAAATAAACAGAATATAAGGTCATCAAATAGCTAAGTATTTCCATAGGGCTGGAACATAAAAGGTGCACACATATGTGCCCACATGTTCTTGTGTGAGGTTTGTGCTGTGGCACTGGGGGGAGTCAGTGAAACATGAAGCTATCGTGAAGGAAACAGGCTTGAATGAATGTAAAATTGCCCAAGCAATGTCAGGGGATTTGAACCCACCCGTCTTTCTTCAGAGCCCCTTACCTACCCAGAGGTAAGTAAGGAAGTGACTTATTAAACTGGCTTTCTGTGGCCAGTTTGGGAATTTAGACTTTATCTAACAGATTTGATAGAGAACATTTGAGAGCGTGAATGGAGGAACAGTGTTGCTTTCTGGAAAATTTGCTTTCACACTTCGACACAGGATGGATGAATGGGGAAGAGGTCTGCATGAAATCGAGCAGATCAGTAAGGAGGTCTTGGATATTGCAAGAATTAATCAGGAGGTGGCTTGTGCTTTCATTAAGCATTGCCAATAGCATTAAGAGGAATGAGAACCAGATAAAAAGCATCTGGGGGTGGGGAGGTTGGTGATAGCAGCACAATGATGTGAATGTACTTACTACCATTGAACTGTACACTTAAAATGGGTATGACAGTAAATTGTATGTGTCTCTTATCACAATTTTTTAAAGTGAAAAAGGAAATGAGAGATTAAAGAAATATTTGAGAGGCAGAATTGTGTTTTAGAGGCAGTTTCTCATGGGCATGGATAAAAGGAAGGAGTCTTTGAAGCTTACATTTCCAAGTTGTGCAACTGACTGGGGAAGGGGTACAATTTCAGATTCAGGAAAAGGGGGGAAGAGTAGATTCTTTGCCTGGAGGAGGGGATAGGAGAGTTCATGTGTTTATCGTTGGACATGTTGATTGCGAGATGTCAGTTGCTGTCTAGTGTATGCTGTCCAGTAGGCAGTGAGAAATATAGACACCTGAGGGAAGAAGTTGAGTGAGGGATATTGAAGACATAAATTTCAGTCATAAAATTTGAAGTCATAAATAGGAGTCATAAAATTTGAACTTAAAACTATGGAGGTGGCAGAGAGAATGCCAAAGAGGTTTAGATAGGATGAAAGCAGTTTCAAGCTGAGGATCGAACCTTGGTTACCCCTACATGAAGGGGCCAAGTGGTAGAAGAGTAACCCTGGAAAAGTGAAGAATATACTGTCAAGAAGGGAGAAAGGGAGCGGGAGAGATTGAAATCATAAGATATAATAAGGGAGGCTAAGATCTCAAAAGGAGAGACTTAAGCAGTGGCAAACAGTACGGGGGAAAAAACACGTGGAGAGGAGTGACATCTCATTTATAATTAGGAAGTGTGAATGTGGTGGGGATGTGACAGGCAGAGCTAAATGAGAGAGAATTGGTGAGAAAGTGCAAATGACAAGGGGATGGATAGAGTGTGAGTGTGATCTGGACGGACAGTTCCTGCTGGATATGAAAGGAAGTTAGGGAATGAAAGCTGTAACCCCGGGTGATGCGGGACCCACGGGGGCAGGACGATACAGTTTTCATTTACTTTTGCTTTCTTTTATTTCACTTTTAGATGGAAGAGCTTAGATCTGTGTTTTGTGTAGAGGGGGTCTGTGTACAGAGAAAAGGTGAAGACATACGGTAATATAAGTAGTACATGGAAGAACGGGCTTCTAAAAAAACAGGTAGTTATTAGCCTGGAATATAAGAAGAAACAATGTTTCTGCCAAATGGCCTGTATTAGGAGACAGAATAATATCCTTACTGGCTGGGGCTCTGAAGAAAGACGGGTGGGTTCAAAGCCCCCAACATTGCTTGGGCAAGTTTTACATTCATTCAGGCCTGTTTCCTTATTTGGAAAAATGAAATGATATGGAATTAATTGAGGGAATGTATATAGTAACCAAGTGATTACTATATTGCATCATAAGTGCTCAATTCATGTTAGAAGCTAATATTTTATTTAGGGAAAAAAAAAGAGACAGTCACTAAAAGAAGTTGCTATAAGGTGAAGCTCTATCGAGGAGGGTCGGATCTTGGGAGAGTTGTCTGACTGCAAGAAGCGCCACGTGGCATTGAGAATTTTGCTGAATGAAGTTGGGAGACCAGTAATGCCGTTCCTCAAATCTACTAGGCTTAGGTGGCTGGGTGGCTCAGTCAGGTAAGCATCTGTCTTCAGCTCAGGTCATGATCCCAATGAGATTGAGTCCTGTGTCAGGCTCGCTGCTTAGTGGGGAGTCTGCTTCTCCCGCTGCTCCATCCCTATTCAGTCTCTTTTGCAAAAATAAATAAATATTTTTTTTAATCTCCTAGGCACAAACACCTAGGTACATTGAGGCTTCTATCTCATTTCCCCCCATGCATCCCTCTATTTATATCACTTCAGTGGCTTTCTATTAAAAACTATTTTTTCAGCTGCTTTTATTGAGCAGCTTCTATACACCAGGTGCTATTCCAAGTGCTGAGGATACAACACTGAATAAAAGGCCCCAACTTTCTGCCCTCATGAAATTCCTCATGATAATGAAGATAAATTAGTGAAACAGCATGTTACCTGGCAGTAAATGGTAAGGTGAGAAAGCACAGAAATAGGAGGAAGCCGGGCTACACTGTTAGGATAAGAGGGAAGGCCTTTCTTAACAGGTGACAGTTAAGTGAAGGTTTGAGAGTAGTGAAGGTCAGAGTGGTGAGGGTAACTGAGGAACCTCAGGCACCGATAACAGCAAATGCAAATATTCTGAGGCAAAAACATACCTGGCTTAGCCCAGAAACCATTAAGGCCAAGTTGACTGGGCAGAGGGAATAAGGAAGTTCTAGAAAGGTAATAGAATGTTGCATTCTTGCTCTAAGCGAGAGAGGAAGTGGCCAATAACATCTTATTTTTTAATTTTTATTAATATATAATGTTTTATTTGTTTCAGGGATACAAGTCTGGGATTCTTTAGTCTTACACAATACACAGTGCTCACCACAACACATACCCTCCCCAGTGTCCATCATCCAGCCATCCCGTCCCTCCCACTCCCTCTACTCTAGCAACCCTCCGTCTGAGATTAAGAGTCTCTTATGGTTTGTCTCCCTCCCTGGTTTTGTCCCATTTTATTTTTTTCTACTATGAAACTGGACCATACCTTATACCACACACAAAAATAGACTCAAAATGGATGAAAGACCTCAGTGTGAGACAGAGATCCATCAAAATCCACGAGGAGAACACAGGCAGCAACCCCTTCGACCTCAGCTGCAGCAACCTCTTCCTAGACACATTGCCAAAGGCAAGGGAAGCAAGGGCAAAAATGAACTATTGGAACTTCATCAAGATAAAAAGCTTCTGCACAGCAAAGGAAACAGTCAACAAAATGAAAAGATAACCGACAGAATGGTAGAAGATATTTGCAAATGACATATCAGATAAAAGACTAGTATCCAAAATCTATAAAGAACTTACCAACTTAACACCCAACAAACAAATAATCCAATCAGGAAATGGGCAGAAGACATGAACAGACATTTCTGCAAAGAAGACATCCACTTTTTCAGACACATGAGAAAGTGCTCAACGTCACTCAGGATCAGAGAAATACAAATCAAAACCACAGTGAAATACCACCTCACACCAGTCAGAATGGCTAAAATTAACAAGTCAGGAAATGACAGATGTTGGCGAGGATGCGGAGAAAGAGAACTCTCCTACACTGCTGGTGGGAATGCAAGCTGGTGCAGCCACTCTGGAAAAGAGTATGGAGGTTCCTCAAAAAGTTGAAAATAGAGCTATCCTACGACCCAGCATTTACCCTAAAGATACAAATGTAGAGATCTGAAGGGGCACATGCACCCGAATGTTTGTAGCAGCAGTGTCCACAATAGCCAAACTATGGAAAGAGCCTAGGTGTCCATCAGCAATATATATCAATCTATATCTATATCTATATCTAAAACAGAATATTATGCAGCCATCAAAAAATGAAATCTTGCCATTTGCAACAACGTGGATGGAACTAGAGAGTATTATGCTAAGCCAATAACATTTTAAAAGACTCACACTTGCTACTCTGTTCCTCAAGGGAGAAAAGAAACAGAGAAGCCAGTTAAGCAATTGTTACAATAACAGGCAGGAGATGCTGAGAATGCCATTAGAGGGGTAGCAGAAGTGGTGAGAAGTGCTTGGATCCTGGATACATTTTGAAAGTAGAGCAACTTTAAGGTATCACTATTGAAAGTGATATTTTGATGTCCATCTCTCTGGCTGCTATACCTCGCTCTCATTTGCTTCTAATGTTGAAAACAGAAGACCAATACTAACCATCCTCCACCTCTCAAATTCCCTCAAATTCCCTTCCGTTTGTTTCTGACATCTATCATAACTTTCAGAACAGGATTCAAGGATTTTATAGCATTTTTGTTTAGACTTCTCCTATCATGAGTTAAAGTATATTTAAATAATTTATTCTGAGATAAATGTTCTGAGTTTGGTCCAAAAAATAATATCTAATGCCTTGGCCTTATGTAAATGAGAACCTTTCTTAATCTCAGTTTTTCAACTGTTATAACTAGGATATTAATTTCTGCCCTTCCTGATTCATTCACAGCAATATTCAGGTCAAAATTGATAATGTATACTGTAGAAAATGTCATTTGATATTTGTATCACTTGTCAAACATGAGCATCTTTTAGAGGAGCTTTGCCTTTTCCAGTTTTTCACTGTTCCATAGTGATAATATGGTTGCTTAATTTTCATTCATCTTTGATCCTTTATGTGACAGAGCCCTGAAGAGAAATTAGAAAGACTTGATTCTTCCTAAGGTACTATCATAGAGATTGACCTTAGTTATTTACAAATAAAAATTATTTTGAAATAAAAGTACACCAAAATAATTTTTTTAAGTTTCCTTATCTTTAAAAAAAAAAGTGTCTTTCTTACTTGTCCCATTTAGTCTTGCTGCAGAATTATAGTTAAATATAAATGCCCAAGCATCAGATGCTAGACCCCAAAGGCATATTATTAACAATGGACAGTTTTGTTGGAATGTCTACATACTCATCATGAAGTGGAAGGGAACCAAATTACCATTTCATTCAAACATAGTCCTGTGACTCTGCAGTATACTCGAGCAAACCACTACTGAATTTCTTTGTTAGAAATTAGCTACTTTAGAGGCACCTGGGTAGCTCAGTGGGTTAAAGCCTCTGCCTTCAGCTCAGGTCATGATCTCAGGGTCCTGGGATCCGGCTCTCTGCTCGGCAGGGAGCCTGCTTCCCCCTGTCTCTCTGCATGCCTCTCTGCCAACTTGTGATCTCTCTGTCAAATAAATAAATAAAATCTTAAAAAAAAAAAAAAGAAATTAGCTACTTTGGATTGGGGTAGAAAAATAAAGCTATGTCGGTATAATCACATGGAGAAACTGTTTTTAGTATCAGAGTTCAATCCACTTCATTTTTAAAAAATAACTATTTTCATAATAATGAGCTGCACGTGCAGGTTATAGAAAACCACTTGATTATAATGCATTTTTAGTTATCCAGAGTTTTAAGCTCTTTCAGGGAGGTATTACTAGGCTGTCAGTTTAAATAAACAAATAGTACTACTGAACAATTTGAACTTCAAGTAAAATAAGTGGAAATTTATCTACTAGAATTTTTAAATAAATCCAACTATGAATTGTTTTAGAACTAGTATGATTTTTGCCATTTGTTTTGACATTTTAAAAGTAAGCCTTACAAAATTTTCTTCCTTTTGCATTAGTTCTTAGTAATATATATAATTTATATCTCCCTGAGCCACATCCTTGATCGGAAGTGTTAAATTATATGATACTTCAAGACAACAGGAAGTTGTAGAAATTGCATACACTACTAAAACTTTACTTACACAATGAGAGTTTGGTTGTTTTATTACTCATCATTTTAAAAGATACTGAGTAAATACATGTGTCTATTTAAAGGAGGAACCATGTAAATATAAAACAGGATGTATCTTACTCAAAAACAATCTCGTCTCTGTTTAAACACTGTGTCAAGAGAACTCTAGGTGTTGGTCGGTCCCGCATCCCATATGGCTGAATGATGACTATAAAATGTTGGTGACAAGACCTGGCATACTTGAAGGCAGTGTAGTTAAGCATGGGTAGGATCAGATCAGAAAGCAGATAACCTCTTCAGTCAGTAAAAGCTCTGAGAACCCCTCTGGGCTGGATGCTGCGGCAACGTAGGAATTGCTTAGGGTGCCCGAGAGCCTTAATGCCATAATCCTAAAATGCACATTTTTCTTGTTTGCATTTTACCATTCCTGATATTGCAGTATCTCTGACAACAAACAAATGGCATTTTAGCTTTAATGAAACTCAGTAATCCTAATTCCCTTTACTAACATAACATTTTGGGGGGGGGGAGGGGCGGAGGGCACTCAGGGGGCACCGGCCGACCAGACAGCAGGGTCCCCCGGGGGTGCCCGCCCTCCCACCTCCCTCCCACCTAACATAACATTTTTAAAAAGAGATTAAGTAGACTAAACTGGCGTGAGGAGTTTAGAGGGTAAAGATATGAGTAGACCTTGATCTCTTGGCTTTATACACTGTGAGGACTCTTACGTGGGTATTTGTGTCCTGCTTTAAATAATGTGTATGTGTGCCGACACCTGAACTTCTCAAGTCGTGAGCTACCTGAAGCAAAGGGTAGCATTGTGTTCTTTTTCCTCAGCCTTGTGGAGAATAGGCACTTATAATACACTTACGAATGAATAGAGACGTGATCATGAAGGCAAGCTACAAAAGGAAGCATTTTTCCTTTCTCCCATTTAATTTGCATTTTTATTCTATAAAAATAAAAGATAATTTGTAAAGAGCCATTGAATTTCTAAGTATATAAGTATTTTCAAAGAATGTGTGTGTATACACACATATAATTTTCTTTATTACTATAAAATCTGTATTTAATAATATGTGAACATTTAGTCACTTAAAGATAATAAAACATTTTGACGTGAAGCTAGGTCTATATTGTGAAAAATACAAGATTAAAAGTTACAATAATTTTAGATATTTGGGCATTTGACTTGTTCAAAATCATGTACTGAGTGTATAGAATACTGTGAACTTACTTGAGGTTCCTTCAGAACAAAAAGCGTGTTAAGAGATTCCAACTAAATATTCGAGTATTGGCTAAAGCTATGTTCCTAACTAGCTGAATTTTTCTCATGACCCAGGATTGTGTGTGTGTGTGTGTGGTGTGTATTTATGCCATCCCGGCTATGGAGCTGTGCACAAAGCCGATACTCACTTCTTTCCTGCTAACAGAGACACAGACAGAATCCCGGAGATAAGGCTTGTAACCCCTTCTCATCTGCTTTTAGAAATTTAACTTGGTTCAGGGCAACTTCAATCACAAGAGCAAGCGTGTTGCTCATGCTGTTGTAAACAAAGGATTTGGATTTTGTATGCGGCTCAGGGAGTATTCCTAGCTTCCAGAACCACATGCACCAGTCCTTCTGGGGACCCATAAAGGTGGTGACCTTTTTCCTCTTCCTCCCACTCCTGCTTGGTACTCTTGGGCTTCGTCAACTCTTCCATTTAGTTTATATTTTGTGGGTTTAGCTGTCTCCTGGTTTCACAAAAATGGATTTGTTTAACTTTGTGCTTTGTATTTCCTGATGCCTTTGGGTTATTCTCAGGAAGGAAAAGAAATGCCAAGGGTCCTGGGTGACTCAGTTGGTTAAGCATCTGCCTTCTGGTCAGGTCATGATCCCAGGGTCCTGGAATCGAGTCCTGCATCAGGCTCCCTGCTCAGTGGGGAGCCTGCTTCTCCATTTCTCTTTCCTCTCCTCACTTATTCTCTCTCTCTCTCTCTCTCACTCACTCTCTCTCTCAAATAAATAAATAAAATCTTAAAAAAAAAAAGAAGAAGAAATGCCAAATTTCCCCCATCGTCCTTAAAGCAGGTAATCTCTGGAAATGTTTCCATTACAGCAGGAATCACTGGATGTATTTTTACTATAGATACAATAACGTTCTTTTTTTTTTTTTTTGATACAGTAACTTTCTAAGAAACTGCTATCAATTAACTGATGAACAGCTAGCTATTCAACTATTTATTCCTCCCTCCACCGAGTTGCTGCTATTTCCTTACTTCTGGCCCTAGGTTCCAAGGAAGCCACATTTGTAAGCTGGATTCTGCCCCACCAGGAATTAAAGAAATCCCCATCACCATTTCCTAAATTGAATCAAACAAGTTAGTTACCATTAAGCAAGGTAATTTTGCTTAGTCTACTTTCCCTCAACCACCCCATAAAAACAGTAAAGCATTTTTTCTACCTTTGGACAAGATCATTCTAAATATTTGCCTTTTATTCTGCCTGGTGGTCATATTTCTGACCTCTGTCATCAGTAGTGTATCCCTAGACCCCAGGATCGTTGGCATTTGTTTTTGCTTAAGCATTCTTCTAATTAGATTGATTTATACCCTACCGTAATTTCTACCCTAATTGATTTCTACCCTAATTGATTTCTACCCTACCTCAATTCTACCCTAATTTCTACCCTAATTTTCTAATTAGATTGATTTCTACCCTACCCCGGTGTTTATATTTTAAGAGTTTCCAGTCTCTTGGGAATTTATGATCTAATGCTTTCTCAGCCTTCTTGTGGATGCTTTGCTGCTGGTTTACTTCACTGTTGTGACTCCGAACCTCACTGAACTTCAACAGCTAAAAATTCATTCAGTCAGCACTGTCTACTTGGTTCTAAACCTCTAGCTCTCCAGCCCTTACCACAACGTGAAACCCTAGTCTCTGCCTCAGCGAACCAAATGCGAGCTTCTCATCAATGTAAACAGAATCTGCTGCCACTAACTCTCTACTATGTCAACATCCTCAGATATACTAATTTTTTAACTGTACATAAAGTAATATTCTCCATAGTCTGTAGAAGTTGAGTAGAACCTATTTCGTACTTTACGTGTAGAACTGACTGCCAGTTTAAAGCAGATAATGTATCAAGAATCAAGATAAGCACAACATGAAAAGTAAAGGAAGATTGCCAAATTGTGGCTGAGGGAACAGCTGTGACCTAGATCTAGAAGAGCTATAACAGTGGTGCTCTCGATTTAAAATGAATCCTGTGAAAGTCCTGAATGGCAGAGAAACCATATTTAAATGTCCACATATAAAATTAAGGAACTTTCTTTTATATACAGAGAAATAGGTAGGTATCAGGAATTCAAAGAGTGTTCTCCTAAACAAATGTTCCACAGGATCTTCTATGGTATTTCTTTGTACCTCTCTTTTTATCTTCCTAGAAATTAATTGTTGATGTGTATGTATTAGCATTTGAGAATTGGTCAGTTTAACAATATTAAAGTAATAGAAAGTCTGAGTGTTACTGAAAACATTTTTTTGTAGGCTTAACAAATAAGATGCTGTTTTGTTTTAAGGAAATGTTATGAACATTTATGGTAGCACTATTATGGTCAAAAATATATCATTAATATATTAATATTTTACAGAACATTAGTGTTCTACACTAGTGTTTTACAGAATACAAATGTATTAAAACTAAAATTAAGACAATTTGAATTTTGAATTAATCGACTGGTTTGTTCAGTTTTTTTTTTTTTAACTGAAGGAGTGAGGCAATTATTGAATTATTCAGGCAATTATTTTTTTCACTGAGAGCTTCTCTTATGTTAGAAGAAACATTAGGAGACTCAGTGTAAATTTGGAAGGAGGGAAAATCTTCCTACAAAGATAATAAACCCAAAATATATGAGACAAAATATAGACATATTTGACTATATACAAATGAATAAAATGGGTATGATAAATATAAGCAAAATGCAAAGACACATGAGAGATTGAGACAAATATTGGTAAAATGTGGGACAGATGTCTATTGATTGAGGAGAAAACGACAACCTAAAAAAATTAACAAATGATATGAGTGAGAATTTCATAGAAGTAGAAATTCAAATGTTCAATGAATCTATGAATTCCCAAGTTCATTCATGGCCTGGGAAATGCAAATAAAAGAAATAACAAGATGCTATTTTTAAGCCATCAGATCGGCAGAAATTTAAGATTGAACATCCAGTCCTAGTATGAACATGGATAAATGTGTAGCCTAGTGTGCTACTAGTCAAAGCGTAAATTGCTGCAGACATTCTGGAAACTAGTCTGGTAATATCTATTAAATTAAAAAGGAATGGACCTTTGAACTTGCCCAGTTTGGGAATCATTACCATAGAAATAAAAGAGCTAGTATGCAAGAATATAGGTGTTTATTCAATGAGATATTAAGCAGTTATTTAAAAATATTTAATTAATAGCTGTTCAAATGGAAGAATACCCAGGATACACTGTTAAAAGGAAAAAGAAGTTACAATATAGTGTGTTCTAATTGGCCTCATTTTAGTAAAAACGGTTGCAAAACTAAGAGGACCATTTAAATGGGTTTATACGTTTGTGTATATGTTAGCATGAGGAAAATAGTGTATGGATCAAGCCATTAAAAATGATAATTCTACACACAAGGATGAGAGTTTGAATACAAAAGTCATTTGCAGTTTGAGAAAAGTAAATTTTATAAAAGTAATTTTATAAAGTAAAACCTTAAATATACAAAGTTAATAAAAGTAAATGTAGCATTTCTCGACCTGGTATTTATTTTGGTTTAAGGAATGAAGTTGGAATCAAACCTTAATTTGTTTTCCCAAAGACTAGTTAGTTATCTGAGGACCATTTATTGAATGACCCATCTTTCTACCGACTAATTTGAAATGTTATCTTTATCTTACATGAAATCTCCATATTGATCCATCTCATTCTGTACCGCTACCAGTTTTCATTTCTATACCTTTTTTAAAACAATCTATTATATAATTGAAAATTTGTGTTATTACTCTTTATTATAATTTTCTTAGATACTATCAAATGTGAGTTTTGCCATATAAACTTGAGCATAATCTTGTCAAATTCCAAAAAATTTCAGTGGACATTTGATTAGGATTCTATTTTATTAGTAGTTTTATTTAGGGAAAATTAGTATTTCACTGTATTCAATAGTTCTTTCTCCAAAAAAGTATGTATATTTATTTATTCAAGTAGTCTTTCAGAACATTCAGAAAAGTTCTCATTTTCTTCCTGTCAGTTTTGCACATTTTTTTATTTGAGAATGGGTTATGCAGTTCTGAAATAAGCTGACTAATTCAGCTTTAATTGAACAAAACTTAACTAAATACACTATTTAAGTTTGGGCCTCAATAATTCAGGAAACTATCGAACATATTTTAGTAACTGGAAACATATTTTAGTGGTTGGAGATGGTTCTTAATACAAAATGTATTCCATGTCCTGAAAATTTGTAAATAATGCCTTATTCTGAATTATTTCATTTTTAGTCTTATTCTTCATTCTAACTTGCCTCATGCTAATAATTTTTCAATATGTATGAAGGAAAAGGACACAGAACAAATCAATCAGAAGTTTTGTTAAGTCTTTTGGGAAGTTTCTAGATAGAATATAGTACATTTCTCAATTTGTAGCTTATCGAGTTACAATGTTTCATATAATATTTTAAAATGTCTTTGTCAATATTTGAGGTAATTTCTAAGATAAGTATCTGTGATAAAAATATTTTTAAGATCTAAAAGCAAAGACCACAACTATGGTATAATTGGAGTGGTTTTATATCCCAAACCAATAAAGTTGTCTGACCTTTTTTTTTTTCAGTGTAGCAAAATTTATTCAAAAAATACTTATTTGGTCATTCATTCAGCAACAGTTATGAATGCTTAATATGCACCAGGCTATGTACTAGATGCTGAGAGTATAAAGTGACTATCAGTGGAGCATCTATACAAGGAATATAGCAATTACAACTCAGGATGTGATATTTGCAACTTTAGATGTCAGTCCAGGGTGTAAAACAGGCTCCTTGGCTGTTCCAGCTTTTGGTGAGATGGGGAATGTAGTGTGTTGGGGAAAGCTTCTGAGAAGTGATGTGTAAGCTGAGAAATAATGAAGAATAAGAACTAGTGTGTCCAAGGTGGGGAAAAAGAGACTGGCCAGATGCCTTAGGGTGAGAAAGAGTGTGGTAGGTTCAGATGTCTATAAGGACTAGGCCAAGGAAGATATGTATTTCACTTTGATGTGCTTTTGCTTTTCATTTTTTTTAACCTAGGAAATGGTTAAAAAAATTTTTTTCAATAATACCACTGCTGTACACATAATATTTGCAAATGTTGAAAGAAAAAGTCAGTCTTCAGTATGTCAAATGCCTGTTGACGGAACAGGTATAAATACAGCTATAGATTCTTAACCTCCCAAAAGTTTAACTATTATTATAGGAGCCTCAAAACATCTTTGGTTTATGATTCCTTCTATATGGGCTTTTCTTTTTTTATCCTTAAGGCATTTAATGATGCTGAAGCAATATTATATTTTGCCCCAATTTTTAAGAATTTGCCTAAAAAACCAATACGGTCTAGTTGAATAACTGAGTAAGCTACGTTTCAGTGAGGAATACTTTCTTCCAAGTGAGACAAGCCAAAAGAATTGTGATATGCTTAACAATTTGAGCATATACTAAAATATTTAATATGCAGAGCTTGCAGAAAAGTAAAAAGCTAAGACTTCAGAAGGGTCAGGAAGGGCAAGCAAAATGGTCTTTTTGGCACAGGAAATACTCAGTAATCCAAATAGTATCGATAATATTAAGTACTTTTGTGCTCTCTATAGCAAACCCTTGTAGTTTCAACATAAACTCTTTTTTCTTGTTATACTTTTTATCCTCAGTGCCTTCCCTGCAAGTAGCCAAACTTATTCTGGTTCCTTTCCTTTATATAGCTTCAGAGGGTGAAGGGTTGACCCATTTCTTTCAAGAGCCTCCTTAAGGTCTTCTTTCATATGAAGCTTTCTGTGAGCATTCTAACCCTTATCAATCTTCCCATTCTCTCAAGTACTGATAATATCAATAACACGCACCTTGGCATCATTCATCAGACCATGACTGAGTAGTGTCTACACTGTGCCAGGCACTGTGCCTGATGCCAGGGAAGCAATAATAAATAAGGTATGATGCCTTCTCTCAAGTTGCTCACAGTCTACTAAGGGACACAGACATGGAAAACATTACAAGGAAAATGCTGTGTTAAATGTATTCAGGAAATGCCATTTGGAAGAGAAGAGGCTAGAGTTGGTCATACTCTACTTGTATTCAGTTGTTCCAAGTGACATGTATTTTTCTGTAGGTCTCTTCTTTGCTGCCTAAAGTCATAGCAAATACTACAAAACTGAACATCTAGTGACCTATTGAGTAGAATGTTTAAATATTTTTCTTCAAGAAAGAAGTGCAGCTGGGTGGCTCAGTCTGTTAAGTATCCAACTTTTGTTCTCAGCTCAGGTCTTGATCTCAGGGCCATGAGTTCAAGCCCCATGTTGGGCTCCAACCTGGGAATGGAACCTACTTGAACAATTTTTTTTTCTTCATGAAAAAAGAAAAATAGCAATGTCTTTGCAATTTTTCTTAAATCTAAAATATTCTAAAGTAAAATGTTTATTTTTTTTTAAGATTTTATTTATTTATTTTACAGAGAGGAGAGAGATCACAAGTAGGCAGAGAGGCTGGCAGAGTGAGAGGGGGAAGCAGGCTCCTTGCTGAGCAGAAAGCCCCATGCGGGGCTCGATCTCGAGATCCTGAGATCATGACCAGAGCCGAAGGCAGAGGCTTTAACCCAATGAGCCACCCAGGCACCTCAAAATGTTTATTTTAAGTGATAACACTAAAGACTATGTCTAAAGAGAAGTAATTCTTATAAATTACTCAAATTCCCATCCATTCTATATATATTTTCCCCTTAATATTTTTGAGTCAGAGTTTATCACCTCTTCTACACATCCATTTTTTGTCTATAATTCCCCTACATCTTTCTAAATTAGTTAAAACCTGAAAGATGATGCAAATTGATAAACATGTAGTAGCTTGAATATGAGCACAAATTATAATTCTGAAAAATAAATGTGTTTACATTTTTAGCATTATCATTTAGAAATATATTTTGGCTACATAGTGCATATGAAACCTGAATGCTGACTGTTTAGCTGCTATACCAGTTTGACCCTTAAAAAAAGAGATTTCTAGTTCTTTGTAGAGGCAACTTCAGAAAACAGAATACTCTCTACGTTTTGGCATTTTTCTTGCACCTTTTAGAATGTTACGGCAGAAAATTGCCGCCATAACAAATTAGCTAATTTAGTGGCTTGAAACAACACAAATTTATTATCTCACAGTCCAGGAAGTCAGAATTCCAGAGTGGGTCTTAGTAGCTAAAAATCAAATACCAGTAGGTCTGAGTTCCTTCAGGTACTTCTGGTAGTTCTAGGGAAGAATTTGTCTCCTTCCTTTTCCAGCTTTGAGAGACTGCCCACATTCTTTGTCTCATGGTCCCATTCCTCCATCTTCAAATCCAGCAACAGTAAGTTGGGTCCTTTCCACACTGCCAACTCTCTGGTTCTTCCTTCTGGCTCCCTCTTTCACAAATGAGGAACCTTAGGATTACATTGAGCTGACCTAGATAATCTAGGATAATCTCCCCATCTCTGGGTTAGCAGATTAGCAACCTTAATTCCACATGCTTCCTTAATTCCTATTTGCCATGTTAACCAACATATTACAAGTTTCCAGGGATTAGAATTTGGGGGACTATTACTATGTCTGTCATAATGTTAATAAGATTTCTACCCTCCTCTGGTAGGACAAGACATTACCAACTTTTCAGGATCCTACAGAGAGCAGAAACAACACTTGACACCTTGTCTGCCCCCAGAAAATGCAGCATCGTAAATGGTATAATGACTAATGAACACCTTTCCCTCCCCTTGAGTTGGGGATGCTGTCCTTCTCAGGAGGTACATTTGTTGAATCTGCTTTGTGTGTGATAAGGTTCACCGGGTTAAAAGTAGAAGAACCTGTTTGCAGTGTTCTCTTTGGAACTCAATTTTAACAATTTGAATGATGGAAAATTAGTCAAGATTTTATTGTTTATCAGATTAAAGCCCCTCTTGACTAGACATGCTATTGAGAAAATTCAGGTACTGTATCTGTACAGTAGATTGGAGAGCAACAACATTGCTTTAGCAGGTTTTTATGCTGGTCATCAGTTTGGGCCTCATTAACGATAGGCTGATGATTAGACATTCAACATGAATTTGTTGAATACTACTGTCTTCAAGGCAGTGAGCTAACAAGTGGAGATTCAGAGGAAATAAAGACTGATGTAGTCTTATCTACATAAACGTAACGTTTTACTAGGAGACAGAGATGAAGCTCTAATCAGACAATGAATCAGTAGTGAAACTAATCATACAATGAATTATTTAATTACAGCTGTGGCCAGTGTTGTAAAGAACAAAGCTCTCTATATCCAGTAATTCTCCAGCTATCATTAATTAGGTTAAAAGGAGGTGGTCACAAAAAAGAAAAGAGAAAGCATTAATGAAGTGAACATTTTACCTGTTTAGTTCACCACTGTGTATACATCACTTTGCACAGTACATGGCATTTACTAGAAACTTTTTAAATATTTACTAAATGGGAGAAGATGCCAGAATGGAAAAACTAGGGTGTGTTTATTAAGAATTATATTATTAAAAATGTATGATATTTGGACAGCAGAGCAGCCTTACCTAAACCACATTTCCCACAGGTTGATACAGAGGGGAAATAACCATCTCTGTTGAGTACCATATCCCACCCAGCTGATGTCAGGTCTTTGATTGGTCCTCTCACAGTTTTCTGAGCTCACACCGGAGTCGTGGAGCCAATAACAGCCTGACATGTCTCAGAAAATGGAGGAAGTAGAGCTGGCATGCTTAAATCTAGGCTAGGAGTAAAATCTACAGCCTAACCTCACTGAAATCCTACTTAAATATTAGCAACAGGTCTGAGAAGGGACTGAGGCAAGAACCAGAACAGAGGGAGAACAGAGCTGCTAAGTTCTGGTGGGAAGGCAGGCACAGAAACTAGAAATATGTTTGTTAACATTTGTCAAATTGCATTACACTCCTCTGTCTCGGGTTGTCTTATGAATGTCATAGAACCTACATCCCATTTTGAGCTTACACAGACTACCGGACATTTAAAATCTGATAACTGATAACACTTGCCTTCAGAAAAGGAGGTGTAGAATGAATGACGGGGATGTTTTCTTCTAAATTACCATGAAATGAAAAAAAAAAGTAGGCATATAAGATGGAAACAAAAAGTTTTATTCCTGTTATTTTCAAAATATGTATAATTTCTAAATATAGTAAAAAAAAATAACCTTATGGTCTTCTCACTGTACATATCACATCTCCTCCAAGAAGAAATCAATTGAAGCCTTTCTTATTTTTCTTTTCTTTCTCTCTCTCTCTTTTTTTTTAATTTGTCTTGGAAGCATTAAGAAAGGCAAACTAGTCTCACAGTTCTTTCAGTCAAAGAGAAAATAACCTTGAAGTCAAACAATGTCTATCATCTAAAGTAGAAATGAAGGAGATCTGATTAAAATCAGAATTCCCATCACTACATCTCTACTCACTACAGTAAAATCAGGACCTATTGATTCCTTTAATTAAGAAAGACCTGATATGGAAATACTACATTGAGACCAATTCCACATGGACAGGTCTGTCAGGATTTTTATTTTTTGGCTCATACCTCAGAGATAGACATACTTAAATTGCAATTAAATATTACAGAGCCATGATGCATGCTCATCCACTGAAAAATCCTAAGGGGAAAGAGGAGGAACAAGGGTAGAGAAATGTAGGAAAGTGAGTAGACTCTCATGTGTGAAGGGGAAAATACAGAAAGATCCCAAAACACAGAAAATAAAGAAAAAAATTTAATGAAAGCAAATCATTAAAATCATAATGAATGATGCAGTAATTACTTAAATCTTCAAAAGTGCAAAGCCAAAATACTATTACTCAAAAAGTCTACAGTGGGTATAGACATGTGCTAAATATCAGCATCTAAAGATGTATTAACCTTAAAAATCTGAATAGACCTTGTATATTTTGTCTCCTTGTCTCTCTAATACTGTCATTCTATAGTTAATATTAAAGATGGACCTCTACTGAATAATAGGAGACAGTGTATGGCTTATTTCCTTCCTTCCTTCCTTTCTTCCTTCCTTCCTTCCTTCCTTTTTCTTTCTTTCTTTCTTTCTTTCTTTCTTTCTTTCTTTCTTTCTTTCTTTCTTTCTTTCTTTTTCTTCCTTCCTTCCCTCCTTCTTTCTTTCTTTCTTTCTTTCCTTCCTTCCTTCCTTCCTTCCCTCCCTCCCTCCTTCCTTCCTTCCTTCCTTCCTTCCTTCCTTCCTTCCTTCCTTCCTTTCTAATAAGCAGTAATAACTACAATTCAAGGGAAGCATCACCTTTGTGGATATATGCAAGTTGCCACCAATTAATGACTTTATGTAGGTTTTCTCTTTTTCATATATTAGTATTCATAACAGAAACGTGGAAGCAAAGTAAGAAAAAGGGGAGTAGGAACTAGAAGGAGAAAAAAGGCAAGAACATAGGTAAAAAAAGAGGAAAGTGTGTCACTTCATAAATTTAATGGTCATTAAATTTTCATGGCAAGTTATTTCAGTTTTACATTTCAAGTACTTAAAGTATTTTAAAATACTTACACTCCTTCTGTTTATTAAATGGCAAACTGTTTTAATGTTGTTTGGTCTGGGACCATGATGCTGGCATCTGAAGCAGAGCCAATTCTCTACACTTATAAAACTGCCCTAAATATCTATTTCCTCCATGTATTATTAATAATGAATTTTTCTTTCCCTGGGGCCGACTCTTTTATATTTGCACATGGGACAGTGCTTACATGCAAAATGCAGCATAAGTAGGAAAAAAAACAACTGCAGCAAATTGCAAACTTCTGAACAGAAAATAAGGAAGGCATAAAATAAACAAATGTACAAGAAGTGATAAAAAGCAAATGGAAGTAAATGAAGAAACATAAACTGTGAAACAGGAAAAGATGCCCAGAGAACAAGGTGTGGATCAATTTGCTGGAAGAATGATTATAAACCATTCCAGACATGACATCTGGTCACCTTAGTTATTTCCATTGGAGAACTGATTCCTACAGATCTTTGTCAATGATTTCTCTCCCTGAAGGACCACAGCTGATTGATTAATCTGTCAGATAAACTATAAACATTTCAGAGGCATTTCTTGTAGTGTGTTTATTGTATCTCAAAGCTCAAAAAAATTCAGTCTATTCAAAATTTTCTTTACAATCTACCAAAATGGTACAGAGGGAAAATATCACTATGTATTACCATCTGGTAAAAAAAGGAGAAAAAAGAAAGATTGAGATCATTAATTTTTAGGGGCATGGTTTATATATCAAGGAATTGATGATCATTTTCAATTTACAGTCTTCAACACAATAGAGAAGGAACACTCCTTAGAAAAGAGAAAACAATTCGAAATCACCGAATGTGTTGGTTTCTTAGTTGTGATCCTTAAAGGTCTGAGGGGGCCATTCACAATTAAGATGGCTGCAAACAATGAAATACTACCTCACACCTATAGTCAGAATGGCTAAAATTAGCAAGTCAGGGAACGACAGATGTTGGCGAGGATGCGGAGAAAGGGGAACCCTCCTACACTGTTGGTGGGAATGCAAGCTGGTACAGCCACTCTGGAAAACTGTATGGAGGTTCCTCAAAATGTTGAAAATAGAGCTACCCTAGGACCCAGCAATCGCACTACTGGGTATTTACCCTCAAGATACAAATGTAGTGATCTGAAGGGTCACATGCACCCGAATGTTTATAGCAGCAATGTCCACAATAACCAAACTATGGAAGGAACCTAGATGTCCATCAACAGATGAATGGATAAAGAAGATGTGGTGTGTATGTATATATATATATATATACATTGGAATACTATGCAGACATCAAGAGAAATGAAATCTTGCCTTTTGCAATGACATGGATGGAACTAGAGGGTATTATGCTAAGCGAAATAAGTCAGTCAGAGAAAGACATGAACGCTCTGATATGAAGAATTTGCGAGGCAGGGCAGGGCATCTTTGGGGGGGTGGGGAAGAGAAACAAAACAAGATGGGATGGGGAAGGAGACAAACCATAAGAGACTCCTAAACTCACGAAACAAACTAAGGGCGGCTGGGAGGTGGGGGGTAGGGTAGGGATATGGACATTGGGGAGGGTATGTGCTATGGCAAATGCTGTGAAATGTGTAAGCCTGATAATTCACAGATATGTACCCTGGGGCAAATTATACATTATATGTTAATAAATAAATTAATTAATTAAAAAAAAATAAGATGGCTGCAAACAAAAGACTATGCTCCCTTTCTCTTCACCAACAGTAAAGAGAGTCCTTTTAAATGTCCAAGATCTGATTCACAGAAGAGTTCATTGCAAAATTAAAAAGTTAAAATTAGGAGCAAATTCTCCCAGTGGTCATACTATTCTAGGAATCTATTGTAAGAGGGGTGAGTTTTTATGGTCATTGAAAGTGATCATAAAAACTTTCTTGGCAAATGTCAACCAACGTACTTTTACACTAAATAGGTAAAGAAGGGGAAAAAATCACTGCAAAGGGGAAGGATGGAAAAATAGTTTATAGTTTGTCAAAAATATACATAATAGGGCTTATTTTTTTTAACCAGAGGATGGGGGAGGTGAGGAAGGAAGGAAATGCAAGGAGAGAATGAATTGGCTCCTCTGAAGGTCTCAATTGAAAACATTCCTTAGGTACTTAAGACCATTAGTGATAATATCATAACAATAACAACTACAATTAAAGTTTAAGGAGAGTGTACTTAGGAATGTACCAGATGTTTTCCATGTGTTTTTCTAATTTACAAAATTGTGCTATGAAATTGCTATTTTTCTACTACAGAGAAACCTAGACACATAGAGTTTAAATAATCTGTAACTAAGTTAATAATGGGTACTGATACATTAGCTATATATGTATGAAAATTGAGAGTATCCCCAAGTATCAGTCAGGGACCAAATAAGAGACAGCAGCAGTTATTTGAACAGGTAAGTTTAACAAAGAATTGTTAACAAAGAGTAAAACATTGATAAGGGGTACAGAAAACTAAAGAACACAGGAATGGCGGAAGAGGGCCCTCCCATGAAGTCTAGGCTGAGGGAGAGCTCACTAGGAAGGAACAAATGTGGAGGAGTTGCACTCCACCAGGCTGAGATCCAGACCTGTCAGAAGAGACTGGGGCCGTGGTCCCCTGGATGGCAGAGGAAACTGCTAAGGGCTGCGGGCTGGGGCTGGAGGGTATAAACTGCCAGCTGGGAGGCCAGGGAAACTCAGGAGTATGCACCAGTGAGTATGCATATACTTAGCACAAAAACCGCTATTGGCAGCTGTGTATCAGGCAGCTGTGCCACAGGACCAAGAAGGAAATTAGGACATTGGAATCTTGGGAAAGAGGAGGGGAAGCTCCTGCCTCTTCACTGGTTTTCTCCAACATCCTCACCCTAAGGCGAATGTTGTGCTCCTGGGAAAATGAAGCAGCCCCGAGAACATCCAGCTCTTGTACCACAAAGGGCAGAAAGAGGATGGATTTTAAGCTGGGAGTTAATAAATTGATAAGTGGTACAATCTATGATGACAAACAGGGCTTTATTTTCAAATGCATCATTGCAGAGAATGTTCATATTTCCAAAAATAATCTGGGATTAAATCACTTCAGATATTTTTAAAATCTTGATTATTTCTACACTTATTTTAATTGGTTTATATTAGAAAAGGAAAGGCTCAGTTCTATAGGAGTTTCATATATGATAAGGCATGCTTCTTCACATAAGAGTTATAGGGAAAAATGCTTTTTTAAATGCCAACAAAATGACAGTGGCCAATAGGTTCTCCAAAAGCACAAGTTATTCATGCTTTTCTTGGTGGTGAGAATTTGGATCCTTGAATCTCCCTTGCTGGAGGGCTTGGGGTAGGTCTGTTTTATTTCTTCTCTTCCTCCTTACTCAGCACTCAGTGTCTCTCATTATCTCAAGTTGGATATATCTGTACCAGCACTTGCATCCATGAGAGCACAGTCTGTGCCCTGGTCTCTCACTTGGGCCAAAGCCATCCTCCTAATGATTGGGTGGGTTAGGTGCTTTTACTGAGTCATTTGAATAAATATTTGTATCAATTGGTACATATTATAACACTCTCCTCATCTGCAACTGAGACAACAAATATCCTAAAAAAATCAGTTATAGTGAATCTGTCTTTTCAGTAATATCCTGGTGGTGCCCAGGCCCTCGCTTGCAGGCAAGTGGGGATCTGGTGCCCCAGTTTCTTACTGGTTATACACCAAAACTATTAAATACACATATACAATTATAGAAAAGCTAGCAGAAAAATACAGTAAATATTTCTCAGATATGTAGATCAGTGATAATTTTCTCAGCTTTGGAAAAATGGACAGTTCCAAAATTTCAAAAGCATTTTTGTATTCTTTGGGTAACTATCGAGTAGTACAATTGCTGGATCAAAGGGTAGTTCTATTTTTAACTTTTTGAGGAAACTCCAGACTGTTTTTCACAGTGGCTGCACCAGTTTGCATTCCCACCAACAGTGCACAAGGGTTTCCCTTTATCCATGTCCTCGCCAATACCTGTTGTTTCTTGTAGTGTTGATTTTAGCCATTCTGACAGGAGTGAGGTGGTATCTCACTGTACTTTTGATTTGTATTTCTCTGATGATGAGTGATGTTGAGCGTCTTTTCATGGGTCTGTTGGCCATCTGTATGTCTTTCTTGGAAAAATATCTCTTCATGTCTTCTGCCCACTTTTTAACTGGATTCTTTGTTTTTTGAGTGTTGAGTTTTATGCATTCTTTATATATTTTGGATACTAACCCTTTATCAGATATGCCATTTGCAAATATCTTTTTCTATTCCATAGGTTGCCTTTTAGTTTTGTTGATTGTTTCTTTTGGTGTGCAGAAGCTTTTATTTTGATGAAGTCCCAATAGTTCATTTTTGCTTTTGTTTCCCTTGCCTCAGACCTATCTAGGTAAGAAGTTGCTATGGTTGATGTCAAATAGGTTGCTGCCTGACTTGTTCTCTAGGATTCTGATGGTTTCCTGTATCACATTTAGGTCTCTCATCCATTTTGAATGTATTTTTGCATATAGTATAAGAAAGTGGTCTAGTTTCATTCTTCTGCATGTTGCTGTTCAGTTTCCCCAGCACCATTTATTGAAGACTGTCTTTTTTCCATTGCTTTGTTGGAGATTAGTTGACCATATAGTTGTGGGTTCATTTCTGGGTTTTCTGTTCTGTTTCATTAATCTGTGTGTCTGTTTTTTTGTGTCAGTACCATACTATCTTGGTAAGTACAGCTTTGTCATATAACTTGAAGTCCAGAATTGTGATGCCTCAACCAACTGAAACTTATGTAAAAAATTTAAAAAATTTCCGGAGACACTGTTAAACGAAAACCAGCAAAACTGAGTCATGAAGGAAAGCAGATCCTGGTAAATATAGATGTTTGTGTATGACAGAATTAATGACCCTATTATGCATAGATTTCATTTGGATTTATTAGAAAATATCAAAAACCCCAGACGATATATAGGGAAAAATTATGAATAGATTATTGTTAGCCAAGTAAATACAGTAGTTCATCCTCACTATTAAACTTAGAAATGCATATAAAATCAATTAAAGTACCTTTTAGTACTTCTAAGTTGTGGGAAGGGGAATTCCACTCAGAGCTATTTATATTCCACAGTGCTTGTAGAATTTTGAGTTTGCCTTTAAGCGAGTAATATAACAGCATGTGACAAGTACAAAAAATGTTCATATTGTCCCAGGAATGTCATCTCTGGAAATTTGTCATGAAGATAATTGAATGAAAGAAAGAGATCCATAGGTAGAAAGGAACTCACCACAGTGTTGTCAAATAATAATCCCACACATATACAGACACATGACACACACACATACTCTACATTTTTTTGATAAACGCATCGCAAGATATATTATGCAAATATACAAATCATAATTTTGAAGACTATGTAGAAAAGAAAGACTATGTAGAAAATCCAACATAGACCAAGTTTATGATATAAAGTAAATGGAAAAAGAAAAAACATAAATGAAGGGAAGAATTTATGCCATTATTTGTAATTATATAATACAGACACTTCAAAAGACTGCCAGTTAATTTGTAAAGCTAAAAATCATGTTAAGATGCTGAGGTTATAAGTAGTCTATTTTTCTAACACTTTAGCAATTTTATATTGGTCTTAAGATTTACCAAAAAAAGAAACCAGTTCTTTCCAAGATTTGTT
Source organism: Nasua narica (assembly GCA_028533885.1). Lineage (NCBI taxonomy): Eukaryota > Metazoa > Chordata > Mammalia > Carnivora > Procyonidae > Nasua > Nasua narica. Next base: position 71,858,583 of record CM052807.1, read on the forward strand.
TCTGGTAAGGTAAAGGTAAATCATTTGTCATTCTCAGCACTGTCATAAGAAAATTAGAAGCGTTTTGACTGCTATGAAAATAAATAACTTCAAATTTTAATTCACACTAAACCCTCTTAAAATTTTGATCTACAGAGAGGGAAAAATCTTGGAGAGAACTAAAAAGAAGGGCAGATCTCTTCCCATTTAAGGGAAACCCAAACTGTCATCAACCCCCCAAAATGCAGCATTTCTCTCTCTGCTCACTTAACTATATAAGAGGCAAAGTAAAGTCTTGAAGACAAGGGAGCTGGAATGTGTGTGAAATTGTCAAGCATCAGCATGTCAAAGAGCCACAGGTCACTCTCTGAACTAAAGTACCTATAGGTCCATCTACAAGGAACTACAACAACTTCTGACACTACACTGTCCTGACCTGAAACTCCAGAGACCTCTTTAAATGCTGAGAAGGATTTTGACAATAAAGTGCAAGAAATAGTTACATGAATTCCAAGAAAAATAAACAAGTGACTGAATTGTAGATATGCCTAGGGATTTCGTGTGAGGAGCTGATAACAACAATACTCAAATATTTCTCACCTTTTAAGCATCATAACATGAAAGTGATTTTTTTTCTTAATTTGGCTTTTGTTTTTGTCAAAAATAAGCATACCCATAATTTAAGGAGTCAAAGAGTTCTATAAAGATTAAAAAATACTATTTTTTCATTAAAATGAATTTTTTCATTAAAAAATAGTATCTTTTTGTGTGTCCTATTTCCTCTCTCTCTAGAGGATTCATTTTATCTAAATATTTTCATAATTGCTTCCTTATCTCTAAGTAATTGCTCATAGTGATATTTTTAAATTTTATTTCCATTTTTAGGCACTATGGAATACGTAGATAATGCCCATCTTCTACACACACACACATACACACACACACACACACACACACACACACACACATATTTCCCAACCTTCTAATCTCTGAATTTGGTTCAGATAAATAATTCTCAGGCTTACTTTATTAGATGCAAGATAGTTATGAGAAATGTTCTCTACCGTAATTATTTTTATTTTCCTGAACAATATTTTGTTTTCCCTATAGCTAATTTTCCCCTCATTTTCTTGCTTAGCTCTCTATGTACTTTCTATTAACCTAACCCCCTAGATCTTCCCCAGATATCTAAGCCTTTTCTCAATGTATTGAAACAGTTATTGCACTAATTTCATTTTTCTTAAAGAAATCTTTTCCAGAACCAATTTGCTCTGTATTGGCCTGGCCATCTTTTAACCCTGATGCATTGTTACTTGCTTGGGAACTTCTCTCACTGGTATCTTGAGCATTTCCTTTGTTTCTCTTCTGTTTTGGATCCCTGTATTTATCATTCCCTGTTTCCCCCTAGTTAGAAATAAATATTGTAGGTAGGAAATAATTTTCCATCAGAATTACTGCGCTGTTGCTTAGTAATTTCCAGTGTGTTTATTGAGACTATCTGATGCCATTCTTGAAACACTAGATCTCCCTGTCTGTACTATTTGGAAATTTTAGAAAGTGGGCATCCTAGCAGATCCATTTCCTCCAGCGTGCTGTATGCCTGTGGGGGTGGGGAGAGACTTTCAGTGTGGAAATGATGCTCCTTTCTACATATTTTCCTGGAGTTCTATCTCCGATGACTTTCCTATTCTCTGTTTTCTATTTTACTCTCTTTCTGGCAAATCGTACTATTTTGATATTGGACACCCTGGACTGGTCCTTTAATCTTGTTATCTTTTCTCTCCTGCTTTCCTGGTTTTTATCTTTGCCCTATTTTCTGGAGATTTCTCCAGCCTATCTTATTGCTACTTCTTGAATTTTTCATTTCTATAATTTCAATAGCCAAGAGCTCACTTTTACACATAAATATTCCTTTTTATAGCATGCTTTTCTAATTTAATTGATGTAGTATATTTTCTTATTGCTCTAAAAATATTAATGGCATATTAAATATTTTGTTCTCCCTTTAAAGTCCCTACTTATTATCCTCGAGAGGCTGTATAATATAGTGTCTATTGGCATGGATTCCGGTAATGAAGTGCTTGTGTTCAAGTCCTGGTTCCACTACTTATTACTTCTGTGGCCTTGGGAAAGTTACTTAAACTTTCAGTGATTCAGTTTCCTTATCTATAAAAATGATAAATAATTGAGTTCTTCTGAATATTAAACGACGAATACATACAAAAAACTTACAACAGTGCTTGGCATAAGTTAAGCACTATATGTTTAAATGTTAAATGAGAAGCTGGCCATTTGTTTTTCCGTGTGTTAATTTTGGACTCTGCCATTCATAGATCATTTCTTTAAATATCTTGTGATTTCCCGCTGTATCCTCAGATCTATTTCCAAAGTACATAAAAGATGATTGGAAACTCTATGCCTGCCATGGGTCTTTCTATTTGTAGGCTTCATGTAGACCATTTAGTTGGAGAACACTGGATGTCCATATGTTTTTATCTTGAGCTTGTCAGATCTGCCTGAAGTACTTATTGACCTGCCAGGTACAAGAAAGTGGTTGGGGTGGGGGTGGGATTCTTTGGAGTGGAGGTGGGATTCTTTAAAGTATTTGCCCCCAGCATGCTGCTTTATACTTTCTGGAGAATAAACTCCAGTGTTTAGTCTAGAAGAGATGAGCTAAGTTGGGGAGAAAAACTAAGTGTTTAATTTCCTCTTAAGCAGATTTCTTAATTTAGGTCGTTTCTCAGATTTCTCTGTCACTGACTTGAGAATCATATCCTCTGATCTGATAAGTTAGTCATCACTTAACCACATCTTTCCAGTTTCCAACACTCTCAACAGAAGTATTATTATATCTTGTTAAAAATCCCTTTGCTGGTTTTAATGGGATTTTACAGAGAATAAAGGAAATGGGACTGTTCAATTTGCTATCTTTAACCTGAAGTTGAAATGACTATTTAAGACAATAAAAAGCCACTCTTAGCAAGAAAAAAAAAAAAAAAGGTGTAATTGTGCCTAAGCATTCCTCTCTGTAAATTTCCCCTTCTTACCCAGCATTGATACTTTGGGGATAGCACTTCTGAATAATTGCGTCCTGTATCCATTAAAAATTTTTCTCAATAACAAAGCCGAAATAAAACCTTGGTTTTGAATCTAACCACGATATTCACCCCTCTGTTTAGCCAGCCTTGGCCCTCTGCCGAGGGACTCCTACTAATGCTGGTATTTGCCATCGGCCCCCAAGCACTGCCTTCTTCACTTTGTGAGTGTGTAAACATACGTGGGGTTGTCTAGCAGTGAGGTGCTGTATATCAAATATTATTTCTGCTAGCTTCCATGGAAATAGTTCCAAAAAGAGATTTTAAGAGGGTTCTAGTACTTCTCCTAGAGCACCGAGGAACATTGTCTTTGGACAGAATCTAGGAAAGCTCAGTAGAAGAGAGTAAGAAAGAGCAGCAGATCAAACATCCATTTTCTTTGTACGTGGTGTGGTAAGTGAAGGCTTGCTTGTAGGTTTGAATTTGCTACAAGCAGCACTGTTTTTTGTTTTGTTTTGTTTTTTTAGCAGCACTGTTCTTTTAAACAGAACGTGCTTTGTGGTGACAATTATAGCAAGGAATGTCTTTTTTTTTTTTTTTTGCCTCACACTTCATTTGAAGGGAAACAAATTAAAAGCATGAAATTAGGAGTAGTTGTATTTCTTTTGTAAAATATGGTTTCTGCAAGGCTAATTAATATAGCCAAGCTTAGCTATTCATCTAGTCTGTTTTTTTAATGTAATAAAATTATAACTGCATGGAAAGGCATCTTGTCTCCTATCTCCTTCAGTACTACTACTCCTCCTCTTTGAAACACTATCTTGGTCTCTGTCCATGACATAGTAGAGCTAATCCAAATGCCTCAACCAGTGTGCATATCAAAGGAACGTTGTGAATGATGGAATGCTAATGAGTGAAACACTTCTGCTGCTTATGTTCTATCTTTTTTGTGTGGCTAATTCCTGGAATTATCGATAGCTGCTACAGTACAACTACCCCACACAGGTCTCTGCACTAAACAGAGTCACTAAATTAATTATGTGACCAAATAAAAAATATATCCAATTCTCCAACTTAAGTGTCCTGAGGATGTTCTATTATGCAGTTAAATTTGAGATAGCTATCCCGAGAAAAACTTTTCTGATGTGAAAAGGAAATCCTCTTGTCTTTCTAAAGTTTGTTTCATTTGGCACACATTAAAATTAGATCGTTGGTGGCCAGTTATTTTATTTGGGAAAATGAAACAGTGTATTTATAAAGGCCAATTGGTATATATTCTGTATTTTGTATATTCTTTTTTTTTTTTTTTTTAGCAAAATAGTTAATCTAGTAAGACTTCCTGGGTAGTTACCAGTCCCACTAGAGCCTGTGTCTCTTCCAGACAGGATGAAACCTAGGGCTGTCACTGTATGTTAGGCTTTGGTTTGAAGAAGAATGGAGACTGAGATTATGTCATCATGTGGAAAAGAGAATTTAAATCCTCTTAGAGAGGCAACAGTATTCATTAAAAAGTATCGGGAACTTAAATCGCCCATTCCCCCTTATGTTCTTTTCTTAAAACACATGCAAGCTGGTAGCCTCGCAGAACACGTGTCACGCACTCCCTATTCAAAAGTGCGCTCCCTGCTAGAGATCGAAACTGTAGAGAATGCTAATGGAAAGACAGATTCTCAAGTTCTTCTGTGGAGCCTGTTGCTCGACACGAATGAAAAATGCTGAACACAGCGCTCTGGGCTCTTTGGCCCGTTCTGCTGAATTGAAAGGGAAAATTGAAAAGGTTCCAATTATTCCATTTATTACCTTAATGAGTTTTTATAACATGAAATGTATTTTGTGATTAATGAGGATTTTATGTAGACGGCACATAATAATGCCATCTACAAAAAGCAAATAGCATTATTTTCTGGCTAAAGAAGGTGAAAATGAAATGCAAAATAAGGTTGATTGACTTAGATTTAATATATAAAAGGTAGCACTAGTTAATAGAGTATTGATTAAAGATATAAAAAGAGATGGTGACAATTCATCAAATATCCTTGTTCTGGGTCCCCAGGGTGACTGATTAATAAACATCTTTTCTTCTAACTGACTTAGATTTTCCTATTACTCTTTTCATATCTTGTTTCTCTTTTCTGTAGAGATAGCAGATTCACACACTACCATCACAGCAACACATCCTCACACAAAAGTATTATTTTGAAGAACTCTTAGTTTATTTTAACATCTTAAAGTAAGGGACTGAACTTACATTAGGCGCAGGTACCAAAAAGTTGGGGATAATAATTAAAACACACTGGCCTAATTTAGTCAATTCATTCAGAAGCAAAACTGTAGTTAAAAAATAGAGAACTATAGCTGTAATCTGTATGCATTTAATCCATGTAATAATAATTTTACAAATAATTTAAATATATAATTCATTGCTATATGAAATTAATAATATAACCTGTTTTGGGTGCCTGGGTAGCACAGTCAGTTAAGTGTCTGCCTTTGGCTCAGGTCATCCCAGAGTCCCGGGATCTAGCCCTGCATCGGGCTTCCTGCTCATTGGGGAGTCTGCTTCTCCCTCTCCCCCTCCTCTGCCCCTCACCCGGCTCTTGTGCTCTCTCTCACTCTCTCCCAAATAAATAAAAGAAAATCTTAAAAAAATATATAACTTGTTTTTATAAAACACTTGCACATAGAATCATCATTATAATATATCAGATTGTAAAATAATTAGTAAATCTTAAGAAAATGCTTGGTTTTCTAATTTAATTCATCTTCTCTTCCCTTTTACTGGGTATTGTACTCTCTACACACAAGACAACTTATGCCCTCAACACACACACACACACACACACACACACACACACGCTCCAGCTTCACTTCAATTTTTAGTACTGTTAAAGAGAAGAGAGCCGCAAGCAGCCTCTCCCCAGAGTGATGCAAAAGCAATTCTGAAACCTAATTCAGGAAAATATTTAACTACTTTATATATAACAATTTCCTTATTCATTTTCCCCTAAATCATGACACATAAGTGATGGGTAAGTCCCTAAAGATTACATTTTTGCTCTCAAGAGAATATGCTATGGAGTGTATACCATTCTGCAGCTCACAAATCTTGGAAGTGAACAGAATGATATGGGGGAAAATCACTCTACTTATAGTGGAATGTGTTAAGCGTTTTGTTCTTTTCCTTGACCCACAGATCTTTGTCCTGTGCTTGGCAATTTGAGTCTAAGCAAGATCAGCAACTCTGAAAAAAGTTCTACTCTACTTTGAAAAAGTAGAAACTTTTTCTACTGAAAAATTCTACTCTATGTTTATATATGGCCAAATAAATGGACTCTGATCTAGCTCATGGTGAATGGCCAATTTAACAATCGATCCAATTGGCAATCTGGTCTGTTGGCCCAGGAAACAACTAGCTAGAACCAATAGACAACTCAAGGGAGAATACATTAAATAAATATATTATGTCCTACTTGGGCTTCATAGATGTTTTTTAATAGATAGAAACAAAAAAATACAATAGTGCATTCTATTTATTAATGATAGAAAAATAGGTTTAAGAGTTGCATTACTTCTGCTCACAAATAAGATCCTGCATAGTTTAGAATACTCTGTACTCTCTTCCTTGAGATATAATAGCAGAGTAAAAGGATTTTTAACCTTGAAATAAAAAATAAACACAAACGTGGCATACGTTTTTTTCCTCCAAATTTCTCATTTATGGTAAAAAGAAATTTACAGCACATCTCTGTATATTTGTCTTTTATAGTCAAGGGTAATCATCCTTGCCATTTACCTCGCAAGATAATAGAAACTAATAGCATTGTGCTGGAATAATTTTGAACCCTCATAAGAAAGCTGCTGACTATGGTTAAGTATTATTATTAATCACTAACTATGCTCAAGATCAATATAGCTGTGCATTAAATTTAGCTTAGCCTGAATTATGCCTGAAGATATATTTAAGCAATTATGTGATGCTTTTACATAGCGGTGTGGACCACACAAGCCAAATTTTCCAGCTCGGTCCCAGTGTTAAATATTATATTTCATTGTCAGCACATGCATTCAGGTTTTATTTTGAAAAATTGAGTCACTTTATATATTGGTGATATTCCATGATTCACAATATTTATCTGCTATATTATAATTAAAATTCCCTCTTGCTGCTTGCAGCACTAAGTACAATGCCATATGGAAATAATATGGAAGTGCCATATCATTTCCAAAATTCATGAGCATAGATTGTTCCTTTTACCTAATTAGTCTAAAAGTTAGGATAAACGATAAAAGATAAAAGTCATATTTATGCTATTACTGTCATTTATTAAGGATGTAATAGCATTATGTATAAAAAAATGTGCATGAACTAAAGTGTTTGCCATCTTTCCTATATACAGAAGTGCATTCACTTCAGTGATTGTTAAATCACTAAATTATAGTATACACAAAATCGATCAAAGTTCAGTCTAAAAGTGTGGGCAAAAGATTTCCCATAGCTGGTACAGGAAGTACCTTCACATAGGATATATTAGGAACATGGTATGTAAAAACATGTAGCTACTCATAATAACTTGAGTTTGTGATATTTCTAATAACTTACAAAGTACAGGCATACTTTGGAGATATTTACGGTTAAGTTCCAGAACACTACAATAAAGCAAACATCACAATGAAGTGAGTCAAATGAATTTTTTTGGTTTCCTAGTTCATATAAAAGTCATATTTATGCTATTACTGTCATTTATTAAGGATGTAATAGCATTATGTATAAAAAAATGTGCATACCCTAATTAAAAAATATTGCTACAAAATTCTAACCCTAAGCGTTCAACGAATCATAACCATTTTTCTGGTGGAGGATCTTGCCTCAATGTTGATGACTGCTGACTGACTAGGGTGGCTATAGCAATTTCTTAAAATAAGACAACAATGAAGTCTGCCACGTTGATTGATCTTCCTTTCATAATCAATTTCTCTGTAGCATGTGATGATGTTTGATAGCATTTTACGCACAGCAGAATTTTCAAAGTTGGAGTTAATGCTCTCAAAGCCTGTGGCTGTTTTATCAACTAAGTTTATGTAATATTCTCAGTCTCTTGCTTTCATTTCAACGGTTTTCACAGCATCTCCACCAGGAGTAGATTCCATCTCAGGAAACCACTTCCTTTGTTCATCCATAAGAAGCGATTCCTCATTTGTCAAAGTTTTATGAGACTGTAGCTAGTCAGTCACATCTTAACACTCTACATCTAATTCTAGTTTTCTTGCACATCTCTTCACATCTGCAGCTAAGTCTTCCACTGAAGTCTTGAACCCCTCAAAGCCATCTATGAGGGCTGGAATCAAGTTCTTACAGACTCCTCTAAATGTTGCTATTTTGACCTCTTTTGATATATCATGAATATTCTTAATGGCCTCTAGAATGAATCCTTTCCAGAAGGTTTTCCGTTTACTTTGCCTAGGTCCATCAGAGGAATCACTGTGGCAGCTATAGCTTTATGAAATGTATTTCTTAAATAGTTAGACGTGAAAATCAAAATTACTTTTTGATCCTTGGGCTGAAGAATGGATGTTGTGTTAGCAGGCGTGAACACAATATTAATCTCATTCTACTTCTCCATCAGAGCTTATGGGTGACTAGGTTCATTGTCACCAAGCAGTAGTATTTTGAAAGACATCCCCCCTGCCTTGCTCCAAGTAGTAGGTCTCAACAGTGGACTTAAAATATTAAATAAACCATGTTATAACTAGATGTGCTATAACCTAGGCCTTCTTGCTCCATTACAGAACACAGGCAAAGTTCATTTAGCATAATTCCTGAGGGCCTTGGATTTTCAGAATGGTCAATGAGCATTGGCTTCAACTTCAAGTCACCAGCTACATTTAGCCCCTAAATAAAGAGTCGGTCTATTCTTTGAAACATTGAAGGCAGGTATTGACTTCTCCTTTCTAGCTATGGAAGTTCTAGATGGCGACTTTTCCCCACAGGCTATTTTGTCTACATTGAAAATCTGTGTAGTGTAGCCAGCTTCATTAATTCTCTTAGCTAGATCTCCTGATTAATTCATTGTAGCTACTACATCAGCACTTGCTGCTTCACCTTACACTTTTATGTTATAGAAATGACTTCTTTCCTTAAACCTCATGAACTAAACTCTGCTACCTTCCAACTTTTCTTCTGCAGCTTCCTCACCTCCCAGCCTTCATAGAATCGAGGAGACTTAGGGCCTTGGTCTAGATGAGGCTTTAGCTTAAGGGAATGTTGTGTCTGGTTTGATCTTCTATCCAGACCACTCAAACTTTTTCCATATCAACAATAAGGCCTATTTTGCTTTCTGATTTATCATTTGTGTGTTTACTGGAATGGCATTTTTAATTTCTTTTAAGAACTTTGCCTTTGCCTTTACAACCTGGCTAACTGTTTGGTGCAAGAGGGGTAGCTTTCAGCCTATCTTGGCTTTTGACGTGCCTTCCTCACTAATCTTTAATCATTTCTAGCCTTTGACTTGAAGTGAGAGGTGTGTGACTCTTTCTTCCACTTGCACACTTAGAGGCCATTATAGGGTCATTATTTGGCCTAATTTCAAAACTGCTGTGTCTCAGGGAATAGGGAAGCTTGAGGAGAGGAAGAGAGATGGGGGAATGGTCAAGGAGTGGAGCAGTCAGCACACACACAACCTTTACAGGTGAAGTTCACCATCTTCTACTGGTACAGATTGTGGTGGCCCAAAATAGTCACAATAGTAACACCAAAGATTACTGATCACAGAGGACTATAAAAATATGATAATGAAAAAGTACAAAATGTTGCCAGAATTACCAAAATGTGACACAGAGACATGAAGTGAGAAATGCTGTTGGAAAGAATGGTGCCAGTAGATTTGCTCGATGCAGGGCTGCCACCAGCCTTCAATCTGTTGAAAAAAAAAAATGCAGTGTCTCCAAAGGGCAGTAAAGCACAGCACAATAAAATGAGGTATGCCTGTAATTTCAGATTTTTTATGTTTTATTAAGAATAGCTCTATAAAAAAAAAAGACTAGCTCTATAAGATTCCCACTTAAAAGAGACAGGTTATCAAAGCAAGACTCTAAATGATGAGGTCTTGTCATTTCAGCCATGTCTGTCTGGGTCTTTGGAAAGACATTATGACTGAAATTGTGGGGCAGTCAATCAACTCCCAGGAAACAATTCCCCCCAAGCAACTGCTTAATGATTTTATCATTCTAAGTGGTATAGAGGGAAATAAAATCAAGATTCTCAAAGTTGGCCCAAAGAAAACTGGATGGAAGTTGAAAGAATAGATGACTCCGAAAATAAATTAATGGAGACTTTTTTTTTTAATGTATATTCATGCCTCGTCTGGTTGTTAGGAAGAGGTTGACTGATCTAACCAAGAATGAGAAAGCCAAAATAAAGAAATAAACCCTTTAAAAATTAGAGTGTGGTGGTGCTGAAACATGGACATAAATTCTTCAACCCTCCACCCATCAAGAGATACAGTCTATGCCCCTTCCCCTTGGATTTAGGTGGAATTTTGACTGCTACCATCATAGAATACAGTGGATATAACACCAAATGACTTCTGAGCATAGTCCATATAAAACCATGCAATTTTCCCTTGTCTGATTGGAACACTTGCTTTTGGAGACCCAAGCTCCAAGTTTGACTACCTTTAAGTCTTCATGCCATGATGAAGCCCAAACCACAAAGAGAATCATCCAGAAATCTCCAGATGATTCCAAACCCTCCCCCCCACCACCACCACCAACACGCATTCAAATCACTCACAGCCATCTGGGTTTTCCCAACTATGGCCCAAAAATTGTAGAGACAAACTATACCCACTGTACCCTTTCTAAACTTCTGATTCATAGAATCTGGGAGCATAAGAAAATAGTGGTTGTTTTGTGCCTTTAAGCTTTGGTATAGTTTGTTACACAGTAATAGATAGCAGATACAAAAGATAATTACGACATATGTCAGAACAGGGTTTTATCCCCCACTTCTTTATAGAAGTAAGAGTTTGGTGAAACAAGTAATAGAGAGAAAGAGGAAAGGAGAAGGAAAGAGGGAGGAAAGGAGGGAGGGAGGAAGGAATGGAGGGAGGGAGAGGGAGACCCAGTTTTTTATAATGGATACAAAGTAGCTAAGAGAGGCAGTCAAAAGCAGCAAGATAAGGTTTTTATATTTTGTTTTAATAACTGTTTCCATGTGGAAAGTGTGGAGGATCTAAATTTCCCCCATCACACTCAGTGTAAGGGCTAGATTGACAGAAGAACCTTATCCTTTAAAGAATGCAGTCTGAGGGGCGCCTGGGTGGCTCTGTGGGTTAAAGCCTCTGCCTTCGGCTCAGGTCATGATCTCGGGGTCCTGGGATCGAGCCCCGCATCGGGCTCTCTGCTCAGCGGGGAGCCTGCTTCACCCTCTCTCTCTGCCTCTCTGCCTACTTGTGATCTCTCTCTCTATCAGATAAATAAATAAAATCTTTAAAAAAAATAAAAATAAAAAAAAAATAAAAAAAAAAAGAATGCAGTCTGGATCTTGGCAGGACAGCATTAGAGTAGAAAATGCAAAGAGAAACATGGACAATGGGCGGGGGTGGTGGAGAGGGGACGGAGAAAGAGAGACTCCAAAATACACATCTGAGATAGATGCCATATGCACCAACAAATGAGTCTAGGAAATTTTGCACTGTGTTCTAGACTCATCTACTTATGATTCCTTCTGATAATCATTATGGCAACATTAAGGGATGTCTTTTGGAAAGTTCCTCTAGTACACTGTTGAGTAGCTCTTTTTGGAAATTAATGCCAGCTAGCAAAGTTGCTGGACTATCACAGAAGAGTAAAATGAGAAAATTGACATGGGTGAGACTCTCACAAGGAAATAGTGGCCATAACTGGCAGTTAGGGTAGCATCCCAGCCCCACTTCAGACTAGCACAGAGAGTAGTGGGAGTGTGGAGGGCAGGTCAGCGAAGCCTAGACGCAGAAGTTACACACCTTCACTTGCCGTTTTCTAACACCTAGTTCAGTGCTTCTGACCCTCTTGAAAGAATAAAACTGCAATGAACTAAATTGGGTCATCTAGATACAAACAGGGTATCTCGAGTTAAAAAAAATTAGCATAGGAATGAAAACTAATTTTAGTTTCCATGAAGTTGTCAATCAGCGAAGAGAAGTTCCACTTCTCCACTTAATTGTGGGGAGTTGAGATACAGTAAAATATAGAGAGGAATCACCCAAAAGCCTAACCTGGCAGACTGAGTGCTATCAATTCTCAGACAAAGCCATGTTTTTAAGTTTTATAGGCTTCACTTCTTTCTCTCCAAGAGTTTCTATTTCTTCTAGGAGTCTCCTCCATTTATTTGTAATAATAATAATAAAAAAAATCAGTCTTTAAATTTTATTTGACCAGGTCCCTGCAACACATAATAAAAAGAAGGTGATACTTTCAGAATTTGCTAATAAATTTCAGCATAGAAAAAAAAATCATGTCTTGACAATGACGAGACCTAATGTAGTTCAAAATTATTTTATAACTAGGTTGGAATGTCTGGGAAGAAGGCAGAAATAAAGAAAAAAAAGACATTGTTTATTTGCATTTTAATAGAGTAAGAATCCCATTTTGAAAACTGCTGCAGTTTCGTTTTAAACCAAGCCATGTTTGAGTACACCCATTTCAGCATTTTTAAACACCTCTGTTTCCCATTAAACCACTACACACATTTAATTTCCTCAATGGAAACTCCGCTGAGATAACAACATACAGAAAAAAGCATGAGCATTTGGGGCAATCCACTGACAGACATAATAGTGTTCATGTGGTATGTTCCATCTCAGTGCCCAAAAAAGCACTGAATCTAACAAAATAGATTCTTACTTTCCTAAATGGACAGACTCCACTCCAAGAGCTCAGGATGGCTACACAATATTACCACTTTTTAAAGGAGAGTTTCGTTTACCTGTGCTTCCTTTCTCCTTGGCTTTAAACCAAATGAATTACATTTTGCCCTGTGACATTATAAATCATATTGCATATTGAAAGAATCTCTGTTGTGAGATGGTTTTTACCAAATATTTACAACTGGTGATGTGAAAGGATTGTTGTATTCATTTACATAGGAAAGAAACTAGAAAATTGGAGCAGTTGAACTACTGTTTATGTAATGAGGTTTGTAACTTCTAATTTTAAGTTAGTGCCACTTATTCCTCCATTAGGAAACTAACTTTCACTAAAGTTGATTAGAAATAAATGCATTACACTGAGAGATCATCCTACCCATCAGTAAAACTGATCCTAGGATGTTTTGATGCCTGTCACTCTAAAACTCATAAATCTTGAAAATAACATTGCCAATTCATAATTTTCCTCAAAATCAATCTCACTTCTCCTCCTTCCCTCCTGTTCCAGTGGAGAAATTATCCCTAGTCCTTTTCATGAGTAATGTCTCTGTTTCTATTCTTACTTTCATCTATTGCTGTTTTTTTTGTTTGTTTTGTTTTTGTTTTTTGTTTTCAGAGAAGTACTTCCCTAGTGGAAGACACTGTAAGAGTTGAAAGACATAGACTTTCAGGAATGAACAAACCTGGGTTCATATCTTGATAACTTACTGTTTCCTAGTTCCTAAAGGTGTGACCTTAGGGAAATTACTCATCTGGCCCTTGTAGGTAAAGAGTTTGCAAATCTCTTTTCCTGTGGCATGAAATATTAGCCATGGGTTAACTTTAGCCAAATGAATCCTGCATGGTAAATTGCATCTGGACAGGGAAGAACTATAAGCATGCTATGAATACCTTATGTGGAAGCCATAGGTACGGACTTCTCTAACTATAAAGACTCTTGCAGCTAGCATCTTCCTTGCAAGGTCTCTGGGAACTGTTCTTGTGGAATTGTTCAAAAGCTGTTGGCTTCTGTAAGCATGAGACTTCCAAGTCAGACCCATTTTGCATCCTCCTGGTAAATAGTATCTTCTAATATCTGAGCTGTCTGCGGCACTGCTGCTTGGCCTCACATATGAGAAAAATGTCTGATGCTTCTCTGCTGGGATGCTGTGTTCCTGTCTTATAGACCCTCTTTGCATATTTTCTGTCAAATATGGCCTATGATAGTCTCATAAGTCTAAATGTTTAACTGAGCCTAAGAAGACCAGTCCCCTCAATGAACAGCGTAGAAGGATGACCAAATCTACCTTCTGATGACACAGTGAGGATGAAATCAGACTGCACATAATACATGCACACATGGTGACTCAAATACACCTTTATATGTTTCCCCACATATATAGTACGAGAAAGCTCATTGCATTATAATTTTATCACAGTTACAACTTAAAATGTTTTTTTTTTTTTGTGGGTAATTTGTGATTTGGTCTTCCCCTAGTAAATTATAAATTTGATGAGGGCAGGGCTCACTACTTTCATGGTAGCGTTCCTGACTCCCATCAGGAGTGCTGCCACATAAAAGGTATTCAGTGCAGGTCTGTTCTTTCCTATTACCGCCTCTCACTGGCGAGATCCCAAATTGAGATCAGTGGGAAGTCAATTCCTTATAATTTTGACATGTTATTGTATGTGGGGAAAAAAGACTCCTTGGCCAAATAAATTTGGGAAACACAAGGTTAGGTGATGCTAAACACATTTTCTTTTTATTAGAGTACTTCTTGTAACTCTCCAAAATGGAGTGGAATGGGAGAAAGAGACATATACTCACTGCCTGTGCTGTTTTATACCACTCTTTTTTTAAGGCCAGCTTTTGAAATGGGTTTTATGCTGGAAATACTGCCAAAACTCTAAAGATAGGTCCTCTCGGAGCTATAAGTATCCCTGGATATAAACAGAGGCAACTAATTGTCTCATGTACAAGTGAGGGGAATGAGGACAGAAAATTTTAGTAAATTTCCAAAGATCCCACAGCAAATAATATTTCCCTATAGCATTGACCTCTTGTTGATGGAAATTGCTCATACAATTGCCGCAGCTTGACTATAATTATCCTTCCCTTCCCCAACACTAATCACTTCAGATGATAACATGGTAAGATGAATTAGAAAACTGAGCATGTGTCCAAGAACCAGAAGAATCCTCAGGTGCTAGGGTTGTGGGGGTCTCCCTGCTTGGTCCTCACACATGTAACTATTGGAATGTTTGCTCTCTACAAGGGCAAGATGAAGTTTTGCATCGTATCTGCTTTCCCAGTCTTCCTTGGATCCTTGATCCTCAGCTCAGCAATAATAAACCTGTGGCTTCCTCAGTGTTTCTAAAGCTCTCTAACAGTTTCAGATCTTGGAAGGAACTCATACCCACTACTCTCTAGGATTTGTTTCTTTGTTTGTTGCCTGGTTTAATCATAAATTCTACGGCAAGAGGAATCATAAATCACTCTTTACTGTACTCCAGCATTTGGCACCTGGTGTGTACTTGCCAAACATTTTAGAAATGGACGGATGAGCCAGTGTAATGACAGTTTAAAAAGTCAGAGCTGCTCTGAGCCAGGAACCCTGAAAAACCCAGAACTGAGTAGCTCTAGCTCTGAACATCAAGAATTTTAGAGACAGTGGAGACAGCAATATTTGTCCAGATAATGACCAGTCTTTCTGTTTCTGCACAAAAAGTGTGTGTGGAGGGGGATGAATTTCATGAAATTCTATCATTCAAGTTATATAGCCAGATAAGCATTTACTGAAAATTTAAGACCTTTTGACAATTCCTGCTATATTTCACTGGGCTTAATAAAGACTGTGTGGAGTCTTGAGCATCTAGGCTGTCATTAGGGTAAGGTAAATAATTAAATATGTAAGGTTTTTAGAAAAGAATTCTCAATCTAAATCTTCTCTTTTTACTAAAGAGAGAGCAATTTTGTTCTTTGTTATTAGAAAAAAAAAAGCTATAAGATCTCTAAACCTCAGAAGTCTTTAAGAAAAGAGAATAGAGAATGGGAACCTATTTTATTGATGGAGGGATTCTGGGGGAAGAAGAGATGAGGTAAATTCATAATTAGATTCTAAAAATCATGAAACTTATTGATGTGCCCTATGTGATGTATTATACCATCAAATTTAACTCACAAAGGAAAATTTGCCTTCTGCGAAGTAGTTAGAACTTTGCCTTGTATTTCTACTACGACAGAAGGAGAGGTCTAAGGGTTAGAAGGATGGGTTTCAAGAAAAAAAAAAAACTCTTATTTTTACTGTTAGGCAAAGGAAATCAGAAATGTGGTTTGAAACAATATATAGATACCAAATTTATTTGACTAAAAAGGGATCACTCTACCCATAATGACTCTTAGTCATCATTTTACAAATAAGCTTTCCCCATTCTAAAAGACCTTACTTACTCAAGCACTTGAGTTAATAAGGAATGTGTTGGTTACAAAGAAACCTGACTGAGAATAGGTTAAACAAAACAAGGGATTTGATTGGATAGAAACTCCAGTACTTCATGAAAGAGTTGACCAACCACACTACATGAATAAATGAGCTCATATTGTGAGGGCAAGAATGGAGGCTAGACCTCAGAAAGCATGGGAGCAAGATCTCAAGCACCCACAGAACTCGAAGGTTCTGTGGCCTCAGCTCTGCTCCTTCTGGTTGCCAATTTATTTCGATAATCTCACTCATTACAAACTTACAAACTGAGCACATGGCAAAAAAAAAAAAAAAAAATAGTTTCCAAAAACCCTTGAGGTTTATTTTTGAGTATTTCAGCATTGAGAAACTCAATGGACTTTTTGTCTAGGCTCCCAGAGTGTGGCTCAGCTTGGATCACATGCCCAGAGTATAATAGTTAACTGTAACCAAGGGAGAAAGTTCATATAAGAACATAACCGTTGCCTTAGTGCCCGTATGGATGAAGTGAGGAAAAGAGCTAGTTCCAGAAGGAGAGCTTTTCCTAGAAGAGTTGTCACCAGACAAATAAATCACATTATGGTAGGTAGAATAATAGTCCCCCAACAATATCTAGATATTGATATAGTCCCCCAACAATATCTAGGTCCTAATCACCCTACTTCCAAAACCTGTGAATATGGTACTTTTCATGGTAAAAGGGACTTGGAAGATGTGACTAGGCTAGCAGTCTTTGTGGGGGGGGATTGTACTGAATTACATAGATTACAATATAATCACAAGCTCCTTATAAAAGAAAGAGGCAGGAGAGTCACAGTCACACAGAAATATGAGATGCCATGATTCTGGATTTGAAGATGGAAGAGGGGAACATAAGCTAAGAAATATAGTCTGCCTCCAGAAGGTAGAAAGGCAAGGAAACATTCTCTCTAAACCTCCAGAAAGAACATAGCCCTCCTTACACCTTCATTTTAGCCTAGCAAAACCTACTTTGGACTCTTGACCTCCAGAACAGTAATAAAATAGATTTATGTTGTTTTGAGTCACTAAATTTATGGTAATTTATAACAGCAGTAGGAAACTAAAACACAACCCACAATGACTTCTTAATGGAAAAATCATGTTTCTACTTCTCATTCTTTAGGTATGAAATGCAGACACGTTGGTAGACTCCACTGACTAACATTCCTTCTTGAAAAGTCTCCTTCACATCTTTAGGTTCATGCTCTCTCTCTTTCCCATGTTGAGGTATATTTGATAATTAAGAATTACTAGGTGTATAATTTGATGATTTGATAGATATATGTGTTGTGGAAAAAATCACCACCCACATCCAAGTTAATTAACATATGCAGGCTCGAGGGCTCTTTTAATTCTCTTCTATTTCTGATTTCTTTTGTTCCTTCTTCTACCGATTTATTAAATATAAACATATCTTCCTCCAGTGTATGATCTATTCCTCCTTTATATAGTTTCTCCAAAGAATACTGGCTTTGTACACTCACACACCCAGGTTTCACTCCTGTCTGTAACAATCAATAGCTGTGTAATACTGTCAGATTGTTCAGCAACATTTCATTTCCCAAATGACTGAAACACCTACTTATACAGTTGTTGATCAGAAACAACATATAGAAAATATCTGCACATGGTATATATTTAATCAGTTGTCACATTATTATTTTATATCATTTACTTCTCCCTTCATCCTTTTATAGTTGTCTTTCTTTAACCCTGCTCTTCCCTATGTAATTCAGAAACCGCCGACTTGGACTTCTCTATAAGGACGCCCTTGCAGCCACATGTCTGAAACCCTTTTCATGTCTCCCTTCTTATAGACCACAGCTGCACCTCTTCTCAGCTTTTTATCATCCTACCAGAATTACAAATAGTCTTTCACCTTGACTAGAAGGTTAACAGTTACCTTCAAACTAGCTGTTTCTCCAAACCAGTTGATCATGAAATATCTCAGTTGAATTCTACACAACATCCACACTGCTATTTCCAAGCATTTTCTATTTTCATTAATTTCTGATTTCTAACCCTACCATCTTTGCTTTCTGCAATGATACTACTTTATACTTTGATGAAAAATGTTCAATATGAGCTACCTCATCTTGTTGCCTCTTCACCTCAAATTTTCTCAACATCTCAATCACCCTCTTACCTTTCCCCTTATGTCAGAGAAAGAAGAGTCATCCTTCCATTCCATCTACCTTTGAAAGGAAAAAAACCTCATAGAAATTAAGAATAAATACCCCACACTTAAGAGACAAAAATATCTGGATTCAATTCCAAGCTTCCTTTAGTTATTGGGTTATGATCTTTAACAACTTTTCTTTGTCTTGTTTTACTTAACTGTAAAGAAGGAAAAATAACGACCTCAGAAGACTGAGGTGAGAATTCAAAATAGAAGACCTTTGGGATGATGCCTTTATTCTTGATCCCATTTCCTCTGGGTGATGTTCCCCCATTCTTTATCATATCTACTCTCTGATCAGTAGACATTTAACCACAACCTCATCTTATTAAATTGAAATTGGTGTTTGATAGGTAAGAGGATTAAGGATACATTTATCTTGATAAGCCCTGAGAAATGTATAAAATTGTTGAATCCTTGTACTGCTGAAATTAATATAACATTGTATGTTAATTATACTTTAATAAAAAGAGATAGATAATTTTTAAAAAGAAACCAGTGTTTGAGACCAGATGCCCTGCTTCCAATCCAGATTATCTGAAAAATGTTTAATCACCATATAGGGCATTATCAGATATAGCGACTAAAAATACAAGATACCCAGTTAAATTTCAATTTCATATAAACAATGAATATTTTTCAGCATACTTTTTTAGTGTCAATGTATTGCATGCAATATCTGGGACACAGTCATACTAAAAAGTACTCATTCTTTATCTGAAATCAAAACTTGGGGAACCTGGGTGGCTCAGTTGGTTTAGCAACCGACTTTTGGTTTAGACTCAGGTTATGATCTCTGGGTTGCAAGATCAAGACCCTTATCAGGCTCTGCAGTCAGTGCAGAATCTGCTTCAGATCCTCTGTCTCCCTCTTCCTCTGCACTTGCCACTCATGTTTTCTCTCTCTCAAATAAATAAATAAATCTAAGAAAAAAACCCAACTTAACTTTGTCTGGCAGCCTTATCCATATATCATTTTAAAGATACATGGGATCATAGAAAAACCTCTGCTTTAATCATTTCGAGGGACTTAAAGAGAAAGAGTGTTGTGAAAGTTAAATGAGGTAAGGTATGTACAGTGTCCAGAAACACGGAGCACACATGGTAAATATTTGTTCAGGGCTCATTATTTACTCTAATTTAAAATTCTTATAGGTGTTTCTATTAATACTGACAAACATTGCTATTTTACAGATGATAAGATTCAGTCTCAGGAAGAATAAGTGACATTATCAAGGTCTTGCTAATGTATAACGATGGAAGCTCACATCGTCTAACTGCTAAGCTGATGCTTTTCATTACCAGTCCATTCTGTCGTTTGAGATCACTTGCCATGAACTGTTTCAGGTCTCAATTTGTGCAGGAACGTAGGGTGTTACCACAGGGTACTAGTGTCTTGGTCAAAGTGACGACATGGTTTTAAAAGATAAATCTGCTTGGGGTGCCTGGGTGGCTCAGTGGGTTAAAGCCTCTGCCTTCAGCTCAGGTCATGATCTCCAGGTCCTGGGTTCGAGCCCTGCGTCGGGTTCTCTGCTCAGCAGGGAGCCTGCTTCCTTCTCTTTCTGCCTGCCTCTTTGCCTGCTTGTGATCTCTCTCTGTCAAATAAATAAATAAAATCTTTAAAAATAAAAAATATATATATAAGTCTACTTAATAAGATGAAAGAAAAAAGAGAAGGTAAGGAAGAAAGCATGAGGGAGAAAGGGAGGGAGGGGAATGCATTACACTGGAAATGGATCATCCATTATCACTCCGGGTTTCTGGTTTTTAATAATGGTAAGCTCATCACAGGTAATAAAGCATGAATACACTTACTTCTGCTGTGTGACTTATGCAATGGAGACGTTTCCTATTTTCTTGACCTTGTCCAGCCAGTGGATAACACAGTCTCTTCTAAATAGTCATCTTCATTAGATTTGGTGAAAACAGTATTGAAAATAAACTCTTTGTGCTCAGTCCACAGCTGAGAGAATTCAGCTCTGGGAAAACCAGATTGCTGTCTCCCTTCTCTCCGCTGCAGCAGTGTGTGCGTGATACCATTTTCTGTGTCGTAGCCATGAAACATCACCAGCCCAATAGGCCCAACCCGCTAATGTGTGCGGGCACAGAGTCCTCTCCAGAGAGCTCATTGTAAAGACAGCCTGGGAATATGTCTGTCTTGTATGATCTATAACCTCTGGCACAGTATTAGAAAGCACGCAGTGTTGAAGAAACAAAGTACCGGAGTCTAGGTATAAATAGCTGCAGAAGCCACTAGAAGAAATGTACATTTGACTTTGAACAAACAGTCAAACGTATCTTAGGGATTTAAACCTATTTTTATTTTGAACTGGCAGTGTTCAACCTACTAATCATCTAAATGGATACATGAGAAACCTGATTGTATCGTTCAATTCTTAAAAAGCAGAGGGTCAGTCTTTATTTGGTTTTAAAACTCAATGTCTATAACTATTGATCACAGCATAACAAAGTCTCCGCAGATACTGGTTGACTTGAACCCAGATACAATGAGTAAGTATTAGGGTGAAGAATAACACACATTTGAATTTTGAATATTATCTATTAACTTATTTGAGAGCCAGTGCATTTCAGTTGTCACCTGTATGATGGAGATTGAAGATCAATGACGACTGAATGTCTGGACTTCTGTTTTTTATGACATCTTTTAGTAGATCCCAGACTGCAGGGTGACTCCAAGGTCATCAGTGAAAAGAAAGCCATTAAAGAAAAGTGCAACATTCTCACTCACCTCTCTAACAAACTCACTTCTAAATAGCCACTTCAATCACTTCTTCTGCTTGGCTAGTCCCAGGATTTTTCTAAAACTTCAGTGCTCACAGTTGCCCACACACTTGGACAAGTTTATCTGCTTATACTTCATGGTCAGATTGCCAGAGTGAAAAGAATTAGGGGAGCAAATATACTTTACCTCAATCAGAATTCTAGGTGCAACCTGCAGGGGACTTTTGTAACAACCAATTTAACTGTAGCCGACTCAGTCACAAGCACATTGCAAGGGACATTTTGCAGGATGGGTTCCTGATAGGTGGGACAGCTTCTGATGAAGAACCATTAGGGTAACTAGTGCCATCAGCACCAACATGACCTGACTGATTCAGTTAAGTATAGTGCCTTCCCAGGCAGACATAGCATAATCAGAGGACTATTGTGTCTAAAATATCAGGCATTTCAACTTAAATCCCTGAATAGCATTTGAGAGTTAAAGGACATAAATAGATGACCCAAAATACCGCAGTTGATGAACTACATATAATTAATAAAACAGTAAATAATTAACAAGCATCCTCTCAGTTTTCTGGCAAACCTTAATTTTTTGTAAAAAATGAAGTCTTTTTTGAAAAATAGGTAACAAAGGTGAATGTATAATCAGGTATTATATGTATAGTAACAATAAAATAGTGCTTCTAGTTTGAATAATTCTTAGACTCCAGTCTTAATTTTCTAGCTACAAGTAACAAGTTACATTTGTTACTTAAATTATTTTACTATACTACAAACCTGTAATTAGTTATAAACTTAATATGAGAATAGCCTTTCTAAATTTATAAAGCCTTCAAATAAAAATTATAAAATTATCAAACCAGTAATATTTGTATCATATTTTGTATGATTTACAAAATATGTAAATTTTTTTGTATCTTTAACAGGCTGTGTTATTAATTTCAATGTATCTATGATGTATATTGGAATGGTGAGGGTCCTAAGCTTAAGATATGTGTACCTACTTTTTTCTTGTGGGAAAATATATACAACATAAAATTCACCACTGTAACCAGTAAGTATACAATTCTGTGGCATTAAGTATGTTCACATTTTTTAGTATCCATTACCACTTTCCATGTCCAGAACTTTTTCAACTTCTCAAACTAAAACTCCATGTCCATTAAACACCAACTCCCTGTTTCTCTTTCCTCCAGCATCTGGCCATGACCGTGCTACTTTCTGACTGTATGAATTTTACTACTCCAGGTTCCTCCTGTAAAAAGAATCATATAATATTTGTCCTTCTATGACTGGCTGATTTCACTTAGTAAAACGTCCTCAGGGTTCATCTATGTTGTATCATGTGTCATCATTTTAAGGCTGAATAATATTCCATTGTCTGTGTGTATCACATCTCATTTATCCATTTGTCTGTCGATGAACACTTGAGTTGCTTCCAGTTTTTGGCTGTTGTGAATAATGATGCTGTGAACATCAGCGTGCAAAGATCTGTTTGAGTTCCAGCTTTCACTTCTTTGAGGTGTATACCCAGTTCTTTTGGGTGAAATTGCTGGGTCATACGGTAATTCTGTGTTTAATTTTTTGAGGATAACCATAGTGTTTTCCATGAAAGCTGCACCAACAATCAAGTTATATTTTTGATCCCAGTCCTTTTTTTATCAGTGCCCTGATCTTAAAGCCCAACTGCCTAATTTGAACTGTGTTTGCTGCTGACGAAAATAATCTCAAAAAATTATGCTGATGATGGTGGTGCTCATATGTTCTTGATTTTAATGGATGAAGATTTCTACTGAAAGCCCTGTTAGCATCTATTACTTTTACTTCTAGCCTCTGCCTATTTGGGGCTCTTTGCATTAGGATATATGTGCAGTGTAACAAAGAGAGAAAGACACTTCTATTCAGTTCTATTCAGGAAAGACACAGTCTATTCAGAAAAACAGGTTGTCTTTTCTCGTCATCCTGCATTCATTTGCAAAAGATTCAGTATTTCTCTTCTCTAGTAACCAAACCTAGTGTGCTGCTTGTGCTGTTTCCCAGGGCTGAGTTTTCTCTAGATACAATCTCAGATTTACCAGTCTTCTAAGGCTGTTAGTGATGTCCCTGGGTACATGCCTGAGACAGGCGAATTCTGTCCTTGTCCTGGGACCATAAACTCACAGATCCTGTCTTCACTTAGGCTCTTTAGGTGGTCACACCTTCCAAATCTACTAGAAGTGCCTCATCTTCATCACATCTTCCTCATCACCCTGAACTAGTTTCCGAGTTCTCACGTCCTTTTTTGGAGGCAAAAAGAAATAACTTCTGAGCACCACTCTGCTTAGAAAAGTATCATGCATCCAGTTTATTCTGATCTTTTCTAATCCCCCCTTAAAAAATAGAGTAATTCCAGATATATCTAGAAAAAAGAAAAGTAGAAATATATATATTTATTAATTTTCCTTATAATAAAGGATTTCTGCCCTTAAATATAATGGAAGAAGTCAAAGAAAAATGTAACATGTAAAACGGTACATCAAGAATTGCTGGGACATGGATTGAAGTGGAGGACATTATGCTAAGTAAAATAAGTCAGATGCAGAAAGACAATTACTATGTTGTCTCACTATATATATATGCCATCTGAAATAATCAAACTCACAGAAGCAGAAAGTAGAATGGGTACTTGCTGAGGACTGGGGGGTAGGGAGCAATGCATAAGTGATGCACACATTTCAGTTATGTAAGATAAATAGTTCCAGATGTCTCCCCTACAGCATAATGCCCATAGCTAACTGTATTATATTCTTAAATTTGCTAATAGATTAGATCTGTGTTCAGTGTTCTTATCTTCCTCCCCACATACACACACAAATGAATGAATGAATGAATGAATGAATATAATAATAAAAGGGGCAGGTGAAAAATTTAGGAGGTGATGGATATGTTTATGGCTTCAATAGTGGTGATGGTTTCACAGGTATATACTTACCCCAGACTCATCCTGTTGCATGCATTAAATATGTACAGCTTTCTGCAAGTCAATCATACCTTAATAAAGTCTTTGTTTTTTCTTAAGGAAAGATGGCATGTGACCTAGAAAGAAATGCTTCAAAATCCTAGCAGTAATTAAATCAAATGTTGAGATGATCAGTGATTTGTTTTTCATAGATATTTTTGTGTTTTCCTCCCCAAATAGTTATACATTATCCTTATTATCAGTAAAAGGTGAAATAAGTTAATTAAAATAATGGATGATTTAAACAAAATACATAGTAGTGGAAAGACTGAGTGTATTGGAGGGAGATCATGTCAAGCGTGAGTTGTGTTGCACCACAAATTAGCCATTGGGCTTGGTAAATTACACAAGCTCCCTGAACCTTAGTTAACTCGTCTGAAAATCAGGTATACTTTTAACTTGAAGGATTGGCATGAGGGCTCTGAGTAAACATAAATGTGAAGCCCCAAAATGTAGGACATAGTAAGTACTCAACACGGAGCCCTACTATTATATCGTGTAAAGTCCGTAGTTAATCATTCTTTTCTCAGCCTTTGAAGAGAAAGAGACACTGTGTTTAATACCCTGAAGGTGCGTGGCTTGCTTCAGCAGGAAACCCATTTAAATACCTTTCGAGCTTAAAAGTTTCCCAGGGGTCTTTCCCAGCCCGACCCCCGTCTGCCTGCACTAATGACCCCCAGCCATAGGACACCTGCCTTCGATGCTTCCGATGAGACTCTGGGGCCAACACAGTGACTCACTTTCTGCCTTTGACTTGTACCACTTTGTTTAGAGGACCGTAAGAACGTCTGGAACGCAAACTTCACGTTCGCCCAGGTAAACTTTGTTATCCTGTGGCACATTCCTGCTAAGTCATTAACTGCTCCAGAGTAAATCCTCCTGCTCTGCGGTTTAATAGGGAGTCACTCTGAGTTGTGGAATCAATTACCTTCCCGTTCCCTGCTTCCCACTACAGAAGAGGATTGACAAATGACGCACAAAGGCCTGGTTAGTGAAATGAGTCACTTTTCCCTTAACTGCGACTTAATCAGCATGGTAGTCTCAGTGCTAATGAACATTAGTCCAACCAAATTGCAGCTGGAAGCTACCCAGAGAACTTCTCCAAGGCAGTCGTTTTACAGATGAGAAAATTGAAGTCCAAAGAGAGAACTCACCGCTGGGACATTGTGGACACTGAATACAGGCTCGGTGAATGAATGAGTGCAGTTTTATGTTGGAGCGTTAGGTTCTTGTACAAAAAGTCATAGCTAATATGTTTTAAAGGCTTACTGTTGTTACATATTATTCTAAGGGCTTTATGTGTATTGGCTTAGGTGAGCCTTGCCATAATACATTTGTACAAATGAGAGAACTGAGGTCTGTAACACTTTGGTGACTTGACCAAAACCACAGAGCCGATAAGTACTGGAGGTGGGCTTTGGTCCTAAAAAAATCTGTCCCCAGATCACATACTCTTAGCAGATAGACTTTATTCACCTCGGATTAGGACACCAGTCCTGCATTTCTGTTTTACAATGATCTCTTAAGTCTGCCTACTTCTCTCCACCATTAATATGAATCAGGTTCAGCATCCATCCTCTCTTACCTCTTCCCTGAAACATCCTCCTAACTAGTCTTATCTCCAATCTTTCCCCTTGACTGTTCTTCCCAGTACTATCAGACTGATCTTTCTCAAAGACAATTTAATCATACCATTCTCTGTGGTTAAAAACTTGCAATGCCTTCTCATTATCTGTAGTCTGTAATTCAGCTTATCAATGGCTCATAGGACCCTTCATAATCATTTTCTCCTTGAAACCCGTATGCCTGTCAAATTGACCTTCTTTCACTTCCTATAAAGCTATACTCTCTTTACTCTCTACTCTGGTCTCGCCTTCGCCCTTGCTGGCTAACTTATATTGATTCTGATTGCTACTTAGACTTACTTGGATGGAAAAGCAGCCACCTCCCCTCTCCCGGGTCTTGCTTAGCTGCCCCTTCTTTGTAGTGCTTTTCTAGCATAGGACTTATGCCATATTGAAGATTCTTAGAAAGTTGCCGGGTTCCCCCATTCAATTATTTACCAAGGCAGGAATCAGACTAAATTTGCCTTTTCATCATTGGATCCCACTTGCCTTAGTAAGTTTACCTCTGTGTATTTCAATTTCCTCAACTAAAATGGGGATGATGATACTTACTTCATTGCATTAAATGAGAAGAGACATGTAAAGTGTGTAGTACCTGGCGCTTAGTAATGACTTAATGGCAATAAATATAGTTTTCAATATATAGGACTGTATGATATTTCATTAGGAAGGCAGTATAAGTATATTACATTATATTCATTATCAGCTAAAATCATTGCTCATGGGTTTAATATGAAATTCAGGGGTGCTTGGGTGGCTCAGTCAATTAAGCATCTGCCTTTGGCTCAGGTCATGATTCTGGAGTCCTGGGCTAGAGCCCCACGTTGGGCTCTCTGCTCAGAAGGGATTCTGCTTCTCCCTCTGACCCCTACTCTGCTTGTGCTTTCTCTGGCTCTCTTTCTCTCTCAAATAAGTGAATAAAATCTTTAAAAAATTTTTAAAAATAAAATGAAATATAAATTTGATTTAGAACAGGCCAAGTGAAAGAAATGCTTAGAAACAGGGTGAAGAAGAGAGTAAAGAGAAGAGAAGAGGCAGGATGGGGAGGGGAAAAGGAGGGAGTCTCCTTCCCATGAGCCTGTAGAGCTCCACATCATCCTGAGAAAGATCCCCAAGGCCGGGGAGTTCAGCCCTGCTTCCTGAGGGACGGAGGAACCTACTGGGGTGGAATAAGAAGTTCCCAGGGCATATTATTCCAGTATGGAATATTCCATATTACTTTGGACACTCCCATTTAAATTCTGAAAAAAAGGAAGGGAGGGAAGGAGGAAGGAAGGAAGGAAGGAAGGAAGGAAGGAAGGAAGGAAGGAAGGAAGGAAGGAAGAAGGAAGAAAGAAAAGGAAGGAAGGAAGAGAAAGAAAAAAAGAAAGAAAGAAAATTCTCCTGTATGCTTGCTAAATCTCTCATTTTCTTAAAAAAAAAAAAACTTTCTTCCATAAGGAAAGATGAAAGACTTAAACTTTACAAAAGATATTGAGCTAATTATTTTTAAACTCTTCCATGCTAACATATAACCAGTCTATCAGCAAGCTGCTTAGCAGTTGCTAGGCTTTCCATTTTCATTT
Source organism: Nasua narica (assembly GCA_028533885.1). NCBI lineage: Eukaryota > Metazoa > Chordata > Mammalia > Carnivora > Procyonidae > Nasua > Nasua narica. The sequence continues at coordinate 71,886,071 of CM052807.1, forward strand.
CCAGAGGCGGGTAGAGAGCAAGCCAGCTTTAGCTGAAGTATGGGGCTAACCCTTGGTGTCTGGGTCAGGGTGGGCAGGGTTGCGATGGTGGGCACAACAACCGACACAAGATATAGGTCAGACTTCCTAAACTCAGCTCGCTTTTTGTCAGGGCTTGCAGGATCACGCCTGATCAGATCACGTGGGAGAGCAGTGAAATTGTGTGCCGTGTTTTTGTCTTATTAGACTTTGAATTCACAGAGTTCTGCTTCATGGATTTTGAGGAGATAGGTAATTATTTAGTGTAGAATCCCTGTTCCTGGGAGAGTTCTTAATTTTGTGGTCGTGTGCCTAGGAAGCTGCCCTCCAGGAGGCTCGCAACTTAATGACGTGTGAACTACAGCAGTGCCTATGTGGACGGAGGGCTCAACAACTATTGGGCTCATCTTCACTCAGACTCCCCTTTGCCAGAAATTACTTTCCCATCCTCCCCTCCTTTTCTAATCCTGAGTTTCTGATACCAAGCCTGTCACTATCGTCACTATCAGAAGGGGCTGAGTGTTCAAATACGTTGTTCATTCAGCCTTCTGTACCACTTGGTCACACTTTCAGAGATGACTTCCAGCTCCAGAATTAACACTTTCCTTTCCCCTGCCCAGAACTACACTGTCCGTAGCCTTATCTCGATCTGAGTGAAGGAGCCACTATGTCTACCTGGAAACCCATGCCTTTTTTTATAGGCCCAAAGTGCCTTCAAGGTTGGATTATCCAGAAAGTATTCCAAACACAAAGAATGCTATTCCATTTTTTTAAAAGATTTTATTTATTTATAGGAGAGAGAAAGCACAAGTAGGGGGAGGGGCAAGGGAGAAGGAGAAGCAGACTCTCCACTGAGCAGGGAGCCCGATGTGGGGCTTGATCCCAGGACCTTGAGATCAGGACCTTAGCTAAAGGCAGACACTTAACGACTGAGCCACCCAGGCGCCCCAAGAATGGTATTCCTTTTTAAAAGCCACTGTCATGGGGTGCCTGAGTGACTCAGTCGTTAAGCGTCTGCCTTCAGCTCAGGTTGTGATCCCAGGGTGCTGGGATCGAGTCCTGCATCAGGCTCCGTGCTCAGCAGGAAGCCTGCTTCTCCCTCTCTACTCCTTCTGTTTGTGTTCCTTTTCTCGCAGTGTCTCTCTCTGTCAAATAAATAAAATCTTTAAAAAATAAATAAAAAATAAATAGAACCCACTCTCATGATGCCAGGCTGCCAAGCATTTCCTTGGCAGGAAGATACTGTCATAATTTTCACAGGCCCCCAGTGTTCCTTACTCCGTGAACAACCCTATGCCTTCAGCCTCCTATTTACTTTCTTCTTAGGAAAATGCCCTCCAGACCCAAACATAGTATCAAACAAAAATAACTTTTATTTCATTAAAAGATAACTTCAGGCCAGAACAAGGATTCTTACAGCTTAATCTTGTTTTCATATCAAACATCTTAGTTGAAAAATAATTTCCAGTCATTGATTTCCCTAAATTCTCACTCCCAAAACATCTTCCAAATATTTATTTCCTAGCAAGTTCTATATTGGTAGATTGTTATTTCAGGTACATTGAGTTATGATCTGTCAGCCATTTAAAATAATATAAACAATAACTAAAAATACAACCTCCCAACTGTCCAAAGAGAACTTAATAGGCTTATTTTTTCCTGCACTTTGTAACAGTGAATGAAAGGAGACAAATATACGATGATCAACGCGAGAGAATATTCTTCAGAGATGGAAGTGAAAGTAGAAAGTGAATGCCCCTGCAAAATTAAGACGTTCCAAAAAAAAATTTTTTTTTAATTAAAAAAAACAAAATTAAGAAGTCCCGTAGCATGTTTGCAGTATTTCTCAAACTTTAAACTGCATAGGAATCACTGTGGGAGTTTGTTAAATTTGAAATTCCATTTTAGTAGGTCTGGAGTAGGACTGAGATTGTGCATTTCTAGCAAACTTTGGGTTGATGGTGCTGCTGCTGAGCCAGGTTCTACCCTTGGAAGAGCAGGAGCTTGGTGGTTAAGGAAGTGGCTCTCGAATTACATAACTTGGATTTGTATCTAGTCGTGCCACTTAACAACTGTGTGACCTTGAGAGTGATATTGAACCCCCTGCCTGCTCAATGTCTGCTGTACAGCAGGGCTAACCAGAATGTTGTTATTTAAGACAATGTATGTAGAACATGTGTCACGGTGCTTGGCGCATAAAAGATAATTAGAAGAAGAAGCAGGAGAAGGTAGAGGGAGATTAGTGCAGAATTAATGCATTTTTCTGTTAATGGGCTCTTTAACAGACACAGAGGATAAGTGCTCAGCCTTATCAAAACAGGGCATTCGCGTGGGAAGATTAGGTGGTCATTTTAGAAACGTGTATGGTAAATCAAAGATGGCGAGCCCAAAGTAAGACCAGTTAAAAGGTGATGACAAAAGTACAGGAAGAAAATAGAAGTTTTGCATTACCACTGGAGAGGATAGGGAGGGGGGAGAGGGTGGAGTTAAGCAATTCTTAAAATGCGAATCTATTTTTTTTTTTTTTAAGCCAAGATTTTGGCAGTCCCCCAGGATTTGGTGACATCAATAAGGGAAGAACACGGGAAAGGAGAAAGGGATTTGAAAGGCTAGATTAGAGGTTCATGACTTGCAATGTGACTTAGTTGAAATACTTAATATACTTTACAATCCATCAGCCTAATGTATGTCTTCCCTCAATCCTTTTAACTTCTTGCTAATAACATTTCAGGGTGAGAATAGTTCTCAGAATAACACTAGAAGTCAAAATAATACAATTGAGGTCTAATTCTCCAAATATTTTCATAAAAGGGAATTATGTTCTGACCAAAAGGTTGATATCCAATGTTTTAAATGCCAGACCTCAAATGTCACATTTAATCAGCCGTCACTTGATGTGTGAGTACACCGTATGGATGAAAACCATTTTGTCAAGAGACAGTACCTGAGTCTGTAAACCAGCCTGAACCTCAAGAATAATGCTGGTTCTCACAGGGTTTACCCATCTGAAACCTGAAACTGGAGAATCAAATCTTATGAACTGAAACGCATCGGGAGTTAAGAGGTCAGCGTAGTCTTGCACTATTTGCTGTAATGGCCCTAAGCAATCACATGGATGGATTGGCAGAACAACGTCCACGTGAATCACTATTGCAGCATCATCCTGAGTTCGTAGTTAGTCTGAACTATCTATAACAGAGCTTGAAGAGACACCTGGCAGTTCCCCTAAAGGAAATGCTGGGGCTTAGGAGTAGACAATGCCAAGATGAGTGTCGATGTATCTTCATTGCAGAGAGCTAGATGGCAGTGCAGCCTGGGAAAGTTCCAGGGCTTAGCTCAACCTTGATGATTAAGTGATCAAGGTCTTAAGAGAAAGAAGAGAACATAGGCTTCGAAGCAAGGCTAGATAAACCTGGTGTTGCAGTAAGATATCGTACTTCCTGACGTTGCGATCTTGGAAAAGAGAGCCGAACCACATTTTCTCCTGTGAAATAATAATGACTGGCTGCTACCAGGCACAAGGGCTAAAATGCTCATGTGCAAAAGCACATAAAAATGTGACGAGACAGGTGCTCATGAAATGTGTGCTCTTTTCCCTCATTTCTTTATTTGGTGGCTCGAGACATCAGTGTACATCAGAGTTTTCTAGGGTGCTTGTAATCATGTGGGTTCCTGGCCTCCAGTTGCCAGTAATTCCAACTCATGGGTCTGGAGTAGTGCCCAGAAATACACATTCCAAGGAGCCCCCCCCACCCCGTGACTGATGTAGTTGATACACGGACCAACTACATGGGGCCAAGGTGTTATAGGAAAGTGGAGACAGTTACTCTGGGACACAAAGCGACAATTCTGATATCATTGTTATAAAACAACTCTAAGTTCTGACTCAAAATATACCGTAGAATACCTCTCAAATTCCCTGGAGTGGTCCAGGGAAACACGGAAAAGGAAGGTGTTCATTATCTAGGACCAAATGTAGAATTTTTCTCAGAGAGTCAGATGTCACTGACATTGGAGACCACACTCTGCAAGTTACCTCAGGTTGAAGACCAAACCGTAAGCGATTGTCTTATGACCAAGAATATTTTATTGAAACAAGTGAACCCTTTCAGAGGATGAGTTTTCAGGAAAAAAATAAATAAATCAAATGTTTGTGTGTTAAGACATATGTTTTTCTATTCAAACCCGTCATTTCGTGCTTGGCTATCTCAGAATTCCTGCAGAGAAAAGTCAGTTTCTTCACATGACCTCTCCCCCACACTTACCATTTCCCTCAGTTCTGTACGTGGAGCACTCCTATTAAGAACAAGGAGTCAGTCCTCTCCAAGCAGGAGAAAGTGTTTTATACAGTGTTCAAACACAGCAGCAAGTACAATGGCATCCTACCTGAATTCCCAAAACTGTTCTTTTCACTAAGCAAGCTCCATTCATTTACCTAAGCAGCCAGCTTCGCACTTGATCAGTGTTAGTGAGTGAACCAAGCATTTTCATTCCCAGGTATTTTCCCATTTATCTAATAGCCTTGTTTTTCCAGATGTGTGAATATATTAAATCACTCAGTACTGAGTGGTGGTAAATCACAGCTTTGCACGCCCGACTTCCACTGAAGCTGCTGACAAGAAAACCTCATAAAAGGAGATCACTCGATATAATAATCTTGTTCCAGGTATGATTTGGGGGAAGCCAGGGCCATAAAGGGCAGAAAAGGAAGAGAGGAAGAATTTGTGACCATGCAGCATGAAAGAAGAATGAAAAGAAGAAAGAAAAAAAAAAAAAAGGAAGATTTTAGGTTGCTTCTTTTAAAATGGCTTTGGTATGTAAAAGAAGGAGAAGAGATTGCCCCTAAATCACAGTCCTATGGGGGATAAAACTAAGCTAGACTTGGTAAATAAAGACTTAGGAGAAAGATCGTTTAAAAGTTGCTAATCATCATGTTCAAATTCAAGTGCACCATCACTTGAATGGTGATTCAAGCTCCAAAAAATAAAAAAAACTCCAAACACCTCTCTATATTAGGTCTTTTTAGGGCCCCAGAGAGAAATCAAGGAACTGGTAATCAGCACTTTTAAGATTAAATCGTAAGTGTCCCCAGACAATCAGAAAATGGAACTTTTTTCTCTTTAAAGGTTTCTGTACTATGTGACCTGACTTGAGTGCAATCAGGTAAAGAACATAAAAGAAAAGGCCTGATTCAGAGTTTAGACCAAATTTCCAGAGGTACAGTGGAGAAAAGCGAACCCCAGAAAAGGGAAGAGGAAAAAAAATCGTCAATCTCTGTCTCTCCAAGCTCTGACGACAGTCTGTCTTACCATATCTACAGTTTTTGTAGGTGTAAGATGTCACCTCAAGCTAGAGAGACAAATGAAATGAGTGGCTTACGAAAAGTATCACTGAAAAGATCCAGGAGGTCTGGAAATTAGTTCTTGCACTGTGCACTTTAACTGTGCTAAAACATATTTGCCCCCATCTTTCCCCCATCACATTTATTGCCTAAAATAAAGGTTACCTCTCTTCTGGTTTCCATAGTAAAGCCATAATGTGCCTGAATTTCAGTCATTAAGAAACTCTTGAAAATTCTTCCTAGATTTCATACATAGATTTCATATATTTTCCTCTCATATTCCTGAAAGACTTTGAGTGAAATATAATATTCATTCAGCAAAAATTCATGGAGTAGCAACTGTTCCAGGCTCTCTGCTCTCATGATTGGAGGCTGCTTCATTAGGAAGACTCATTGTGCATCCTGACACCATCATCGCCTCCCACTTTGCTCCCTGATGCGGAGGCAGCCAGTGCCCGTGCAGTGCTTCTGCCTGCCTGCCCTGGGCACAGCCTCCTTGTTAAAAGCGATAAAAAGGGATGGTTGCAGGGGCGCCTGGGTGGCTCAGTCAGTTGAGCACCCAACTCTTGATTTTGGCCCAGGTCATGATCTCAGGGTCCTGAGATCAAACCTCGTGTTGGCTCTGTTCCAGGTGTGGAGACTGCTTAAGATTCTCTCTCTCCCTCTCCCTCTGTCCTTCCCCTTGCTCACATGCTCTCTCTCCTTCAAATAAATAAATAAATCTTAAAAAAAAAAAAAAAGGATGGCTGTAGGTAGAATGAATGTGTTAGATTTAGTTCCCAACTATTACAGGACCTACCCCCCCACGTACTAGGATTATTGGGCCACTCGACCCATTTTGTAGGTATTCCATCAGTAGCCCTAGAAAAGGGTATGCCATCTCCACAGACTTGAATTCTTAGAAGCTCAGCTCTCGGGCTCGGCAGCAAGCACTCTGATTCCTAGTTCATCGTGATTGGATGCACTGGGTAGGGTAACAAGGCAACTTAGATGCCTACCTCTCCCTGTCCATCCTGTGTCTAATAATGGGCCTTCAACTGACCCTGTGCCAAAGACCCTCACATAGTCCTAATTTTATTATTATTCTTTATTATTATTTATATTTTATGGTTTTTATTGTTTTATTTTTATTATTTTTTATTATGTTATGTTACATACAGTACATCATTAATTTTTGATGAAGTGTTCTGAGATTCATTGATTACGTATAACACCCGATGCTCTATGCGATGCGTGCTTTCCTTAATACCCATCACTAGGCCAACCTATCCCCCACCCCCCTCCCCTCTAAAACCCTCAGTTTGTTTCTTGGAGTCCACAGTCTCTCATGGTTCATCTCCCTCTCTGATCTCCCCCATTCACTTTTCCCTTCCTTCTCCTAATGTCCTTCATGCTATTCCTTATATTCCACAAGTAAGTGGAACCATATGATAAACACCAGCTGCCTATCATCTCTAACACTCATTTCTCTAACCCAGCCTCCTCTCCCTCCCTTCCAACACCACCGACAACAAACTATGGCTGTTGCTGAAGTCATACTCCCCTATTTGGAGTTCTGTGACAGGAGGCATATGGTTCCCCAACTCTATACCTTTGAAAGTTCTTTCCCTTTAGGAAGCTCACTCGAAACTCTGCTCAGGCTTGGATCCTCCTGGAAGCTTTCCCAAGGTCCCTCCTCCCCAAGTCTCTCTCACTTCTGTGTGTTGGAGATCTGCCTCGCACAGATCTGTCATAACTCTCCACTGCTCCTTCACTGGTCTGCCACCTGTAGGCAGTTTGATTCAGTGATACATTAACATGTGGCTATTTAAAGATCTCTATCTACGTCTGCTTTTATGCTAAGTACCCAGACATCTTGGGTAGGCTTTAATTCATAAAAGTCAGAGATAGGAATTGTTTGCTTCATATTTTAAAAGGGAAAGCAGTCTCAGAAAAAAAGAAAAGATTTTTCCTTTCTTTTTAAGGATTTTATTTATCCTTATTAGAGAGAGAGAGAGAAAGAGTGAGCGCAAATGGTTAGTAGGGGGAGGAAGGAGCAGAGGGAGGTGGAGAAGCGGACTCCACACTGAGCATGGAGCCAGACATGGGTTCATGACTCGAACAGAAGGCAGACGCTTAACTGACTGAGCTACCCAGGTGCCCCCACCCCCCAAAAGATGGTTTGCTTAAGGCCATACAACTAGTAGATAGCGGAGCAGAGATTTGAACCTAAGTTGGCCTCCAAAGCTGTCAGTCTTCACTAGTTTACATTCCTGGTCTTCTGTCTTCAGTGACTGAGCCAACACTTGGCCCTTGTTGGATACTGAATGAATACTCATTTACGAAAGTGAGCGAATGAATGAGAGCTTATGCTATGTTAATCTTCACAGTACTATCCTGCAGAATCACACTCATTCAGAGATAAATTAAACACCTAGCTCTCTGTCTCTCTCCTTCAACACCTGCCATCATCCTGGATAAGACTGGATACCCCATCCAGCATGCTGGTGTCTCAGTTTCTTGAAGGCCTTCAGAAGATATCTCTGAAGACATCTTCTACTCTTGTCCAGCTCTCCTTTTCCTGGGAACAGACCCGTGTGTGCAGGGACATGAGTCCTGGAGGTCACGTTAGCAGATGTAACACATTCCTGAGACACAGTTAATTAGATGAACAGAGATACTTAACTGTAGCTATGCCGATCATCTTCCCTCTCCTAAGAATTTAGAATTGGGCTGCTCCATTGAACAGAGAAAATGTTTAAACTCTGGCCCTGAGAAGTGGCCTCCTTTGTTTATGTACATGCCAAGCAGTGAAATCCAGTGTGCAGAGGAAGAATATTGAAGCAGATCCATAGAGCAGAAGCAAAAAAGATACAGAATATCACTTGAATTATTAATGTTTTATACTTGCTTTTATAACACGGCTTAGTGCCAGACTGCCCTTGGATTTGTTCCATGAACTAGCCCTATATAAATATATCCAATAAATTTTCTTTATTATTTTCTTGAGTTACTTGGAGAGTTTTAGCTGAAGTAATTCTTCATGTCCAGATTCCTTCTCCATCACTTTTCTTCAGTCATATGGACCTTGGCAGCACCCCAAATAGTACTAACTCCAATATCACTAGGGCCAACATCCCTCTTCTGACCACAAATTTATTGTCTTCCAACTTGGTTTTTCAGCTCATTCCTTGCCTGTTCATCAGTCCCAACTAATCCTCCAGCCTAAGGGCACTTGAACCTTCTCTCTACCAAAAGCACCCCATTGTGTGTTCACTTCCCTCCTGGTTCAGTTTAAATGATCTGGTTTTTCACTCCCACCACTGGTCAATAAACTTCCTTGCTACTCTGACTCTCTAGACCACCTAAAAACCAAACATCTTCAGCACAACTCCTTGGGTGAATCCAATTACCATTTTTTTTTTTCTATACCTGCACTTGCGCAGCTAATATATATTTGAGAGCTTCTATGCCAGGCACTGTTCCAAGTTTTTTGCTCACAAAGACTCATTTTATATATGAAAGTCCTATTAGTAATATTTTGCAGATAAATAAACTGAGGCACAAAAGAAGCAGCAGCTTCTCAAGGTCACACAGCAAGTAAGAGGCAGAGCCAGGATTCGAGGCCAGGCAGTCTGGTTGTACAGAATCTGCTCTTAGTTCATCATACTTCACATAAAATATACAAACACTGTTTTATAGACATTCTCTCAGTATCCCACTAACAAATCTAAAAGGACGTATGTGTCCCCATTCTTTCCTCTATTCCTCCATTCTTCCAATTAGAATAATCCCTCTATCTCTGGATTGCCATTCCCTTATGCCCATCTCCTCAGAAATCTTACTCTGTTTATTATACTTTATTTCTCTCTTCTGCATCTAGACCCTAACATTATGATTTCTGGGAAATTTCCTTTTTTTACTTTCCAAACTTTTTTTTTTTTTTACTTATTTTGCTATTCTATTTTTAGCAGCCAAGAGCTATTTCTTGGTCCTATTACATCTTTCTTAGTTTTACCTTTTTCTTATTTAAGGTACACAAAAACTTTTCTTGTCTCTCAAAGGACATTAATTATAATATTTTGAAGATTACTCTGTTTTCTTCATAATTATCTCTATGTCATCCATGATCCTTTCATCTCTTTGTTTATTTTGATCTGCCTTTCATGATGGAGATTTCTAAAGCATGTTGTTTGCTCTTGGGCTATAGATTCATTTTCAAAGCACTGATGATCTAATGGAATCACTGTTTGGGTAAGAGCTTTCCAAAGCTGACTTCTTTGTAGGGTGTCTGAACTTTCTGTCGGGGGACTCCAAAATATATTGGGTTAGTTCAAGTTTGACATCTGTTATGAGTTGAATTGTAGTCCCCCAAAATTCGTTTGTTGGAGTCCTAACCCTCCATTTCTTTGGAACGTGAATTTAATTAGAAATAGGGTTGTGGGGCGCCTGGGTGGCTCAGTTGGTTGAGCGACTGCCTTCGACTCAGGTCATGATCCTAGAGACCCGGGATCGAGTCCCACATCGGGCTCCTAACTTCAAGAGGAGTCCGCTTCTCATTCTGACCTTCTCCCTTCTCATGCTCTCTCTCTCTCTTTCTCAAATAAATAAATAAATAAATAAATAAATAAATAAATAAAATCTTTAAAAAAAAAAGAAATAGGGTTGTTACAGATGTTATTAAGATAAGGTCTTGCTGGAGTAGGGTGGGTCCCTAATCCAACGTAACTGCTGTCCTTATAAAAAGGGGAAGTTTGGACACAGGCACACAGTGGTGCATGCACACACTTGCACACAAAGGCACATGCACACCCCCACAAGGACAATATCATGTGAAGATTTAGGCAGAGATTGAGGTCATGCAATAGAAGCCAAGGAATGCCAAATATTATAGGCAAAACACTAAAAGGTAGAAGAAAAGAGTCTAACAGATTTTCCCTCACAGCCCTCTAAGAAACCAACACTGCTGACACTTTGATCTTGGACTTTCTAGCCGACAAAATTAAGTTGTTTAAGCCATCCAGTCCGTGGTATGTTGTCAAGTAGCCCTAGCAAATGAATACAACAACTCTTAAGTGCCCTCCAGGAGAGTGTTGCTAGCTTCTGCCATTTACGGGGCAAGATGAAGACTATCATCTGGGATGCCCACTCTTCAGTATATAAACTTTGTTTATATACTCCACTTAATATCTTTGTTTTTAGTCCTGTACTTCACCACCTGCACACCCCAACACACACACACACACACACACACACACACACACACACACACACCTCCTGTTGTGTCAGGTGTCCTGGGCCTTTTTGGTTTAATTTCTTCAGAGAAAAGTCCTCTGGATTGCTATGTGGGAGGATGCTTCTGGTTATGCTGACTGGGCAGTAGATCAGCAACCCCAGGTGCTCCATACACAGATCTTCAAAATCCCTCTCTTTTCTTCCTGTGCCTACTACCGTTTTCTTCCTGTGGTACATGGTATCTCTAAGATCTGAAGCACTGTGGAGGGTCTTGAGATATTTTGAGGTACTGAAACTTCAACCATGTTAATATCTCCCTCTATGAGACCATAGTTTCTAAATTTACATGCTCCATAAGTGACTTACTATCTCTCTATCTGCTTTCTGGCTTCCAAAAGCATATTACACACTGAATTCTACTCCTGAAACCAATATTGTACTATACATTAACTAACTCAAATTTAGATAAATTTTTTTTGAAAGTGTGTTACATTTTCATCCTCATCACTGTAATACATAACCTATCTTAATCCCCTTGTTTTCATGTTCGTTGGTTTTGGTAAGCAGTGGAAATAAGCATGTGTGAACAATTTATCTCCCTTCAACAAAACTCCATTGACATTTTTTCGAGTTTTATTGAGATATAATTGGCATGCATCACTGCATAAGTTTAAGGTGTACAGCATGGTGACCCGACATATATATTGTGAAATGATCACCACAGTAAGTCCCATTGACATTCATCATCTCATATAGATGTGTGAGATCCTCACCTCTCGCTTATTGAGCTTCTGCTCCAATACCAACTCCAATGAAAGTGCCCATATAATGTCCCTTAAGACTTCAGTGTCATGACATCCAGTAAATACTCTTCGGTTGACTTCTCATTAGCACTTGTCAGATGACCATCCCCTATTTCTTGTTGCAGACATTCTCATTCTTACAACATGCCTCCTACCTTCACAGCTGGGTCATGTCAGGCTCCTTTTGTGGCTGAATCTTTACTTTACTGAACCTGAACTTTAAATGTCAGGCTTCCGCAGGGACCTCTCTGAGGCATATTTCTCTTCACAGCTACTCTCTGTATGGTGATGCATTCAATTCCCATGGCTCCACCTACTATCTGTTCTCTTACGATTCTTAGATGTACTTCTCCAGCTCAGACTGAGTCTGGGACCCACTGACCCATATGTCCAGCCACGTATTTGACATCTACTGCCAGAATTCTTATAGGCACTTCAAACTAAATATATGAGTAATAAAAGGAAAGGTAATATACCATGATGTGAAAAACAGAAAAGCTGGAGTGTGTAAAGAATATGGTGACAGTAATCATCGCAAGTGTAGAGGAAACTCAGAGTGCTTGTTGTCAAGGAAGACAATGGAATGGAGCCCTAAAAGGATGGATTTCTAAAACAGGCTATTATTAAGATCTGGTAAGGATCAACACTTGGAGATTGGTATTAAAGAGATAAATTTGGAAAGAAGGGTGGGGTTTCAGCAAAACCGTGATGTGCTAGCTTAGAGGCATTTAGTGAAGGCCTTTGGGCAGCAGAGAGGTGAAGCGATGGTATGTGGGACAGAGCCAGTTACTAGCCTTTTCCTTTATTCACAGTTTGCCTGTTGTTGGTCCTGATTATGGATTTAATTATGATTATGGTATTCGTGCATAAAATATTTACATTTTCCAATCATTCAGTGTTATCAAGTAGCTCTCAAGTTCCATCCATGTGGGGGTACAGACAGGATTCAATGTTATTGTATACCCTCAGTCTGTAGTTCAGCTCCACCAGCTAGATCCCCACAACTCATGAATTAAAGCCCCTACCTCACTACAAGGGATGAAGATGTAGAGCAGGGTCACCGGAAGCTGTGACCTCTATGGTATCTGAGTACATGTTTCTTGTTCTTCTTGGAGTTTGTAGTTTCCCTCACTGGTGAGGAGGAGAAAATTTTCCATAAAAATGTGAGTAACTGGTGCCAACATTACTTTCCCACCTGTGTTGCTATGATGGAATAAACCACACTGGTTTGTCACAATCAACTTGCCTTCTCTTCTGCAAGAAGTCTCACACCAGGGTTAATAGGTTAAGCCTCTTGTTTTCTTTCCGCCATAGCTCTGGCCCCAAAAGGGTGTAATGGGCTCATTCAGAGCCACCAGTCACATGATACTGCTGTGTAATTCTGTCATTTTGATGGTTCTTTCGTTTTTGTTTCCTAGGCCTCATCTTGGAACTAGTTTTTGAGATTGTTTCTCTTTATTTGACACGGACATTCAGTTTCATGGGGCAGAGCAGGCCCTGCCTTTTTCCGAGGAACTGGTCTTTCTCCCATGCTTTCTCTTCTGCCACATTGCCCCAAGGTTAGCCGGCAAGTTCAGCTTGACTGTGTTTCTCTTTGGAGCTGTCACTGTCCATCCTCAAGCTAATTTTGAAAAGCCAAGTTCATTTTATGTTCCCAATTTAAAGTTGAGAAAACTGACACTCAGACTAGTTCAGTTCTTTGAGCACAGGCATCAAGCTAGCTAAATGAGATACTGTCTATAGAATGTTTAGCAGATAAGTTATACTTCTTACTCCTTCCACATCACCAGCTGGCCATATCATGCTCTTTCATCCAGCCTAATCCAGTAGGCTCTTAATTGGTCCCCCCATGGGGGGGGAATGGGGGGGGAGAATGAATTTATTATTCATTCTCACATAATATCTCAAGTGATGGGGTTTTTTAAATTTAAACATAGATTTAATTACGTCATCCTGCAGCTCAAGTCCTCCAGTGGTTTCCTGTCTCACTGAGAATCAAAACCAAAGTCCTGGCTGTGCCCTAGAAAGATCTATCTGATTTGGCCCTCTATTACCTCCCTCACTCGATCTGAAACTCTTTTCCCTCTACTCACCTGCCCCTGCCACATTGGCTCTCCTGCTGTTCACAGAGCGTACCGTTCATGCAGCCTCCTCAAGGCCTTTGCACTATTCTCCTCCAGCCCCCACCCCACCCCAGGTAGTTGCCTGGCCAGCTCCTTTACCCCCTTGAGGTCCTCAGGTCACCTTGCAGCTTGCTTAATCATAACACTCTCATGACTCCTCGAACTGCCCAACCTCCTCCCTATTGCATTTGCCTCCACAATACTTTTTGCTATTTGATATACTCCATGTTTTATTTTGTTTCTTATCTCTCTCCTCATCTCACATGCACATACATGCACATACACACATGCACACACCATTGTAAGCTATCACAGCAGGGATTTGTGTCTGTTTGGTTCTCTGCTCTATTCCCAGTGAATAGAAGACAGCCCCATACTTGTTTCATATTGAATACTCCATAAATATATGTTGAATTAATAATGAAAACTCTTTCATTGGTAGAGCTTAATGAACACCTGGTAATTTTACTATTGCTACTGTTGTTTGGCCACTGTACTGTTTCTATTTGTGTTAGCTGGGACAAGCACCCTGTTCTTCTGATGTCACATGTCACTGACCTTCTTACTCATCCAAAAATACTGTGGGTGAGAAGATCAAGACAGAATAAATTATAACTGCAGAGATAAATAAATAAACAGACATAAAAAGCACTCCAGTAGAAGAGCTAATACTTTTTCCTTGAATGCGTGCTAAAAATATGAAGGATGCGTCACGACTGCTAAAATATGTTCCATCCCCTCCCACGTTATCTTCTGAAGTAGCATGGAGGCCAGTGATGCAAATAATGAGTCAGGTGTTGTTATCCGAGAATGAGCATTACATGCTTCAAGCTGCATGAATGTGTGCGTGCTAAGCGTATTTGGGGGAAGGCATTTCTTAAGTCAACAGAAGCTATCAGGGTAGAAAAGTTTATAACTTCTTTTCTTAAAAGGAACTATTGAGCATTTCCCTGGCATGGGCTGAAGGGCACTAAATATACATTCTCATCGTAGCCCCCAGAAAATGGAAATAACTCCCAAAGTCCCTTTCCTCAATTTTGAAGATTAAATCGTTCCTGTGAAGATGATCATGTTAGAATTTCCTGTAAAGACAACTACGGCCAGCTAAAAGAAGTATTTTTGGCCACAGGCCTACTGTATTTTTGGTTTATGGGCCATGTGAGATATTTGCTAACCTCCTGTCCCCATCACAATGTGCAGAGCACACAGAGGCCGCTGGATTGGAATCAGTGTCCTCACACTACCTGTAGGAGCTTTGCGGGATTAGTCAGCCCCCACGCACCTTTGTTTTCCCATCTGTACACCACTATCCCTGCCTCCTCCTCATATGCTTATTGTGAGGATGACGGAGATGATGTGTGTAAAGTGCCTGGCACAGAGCCTGGAAATAGCAGGTGCTTGAGAAATGTTAATTTCCTTTCAGTTCTAGACGTCCCAAACCGGGAGGCCCTGGCTCAGCCTCCCTCATCTCATCACCTCATCCATGTTCAATATGTTACCCCTCACGGATAATAGAACACATGCTTCCTGAAACATGGTCTGTGCCAAAACAAGTGACATAATTGATAGTAACATGACATCAAAAATGTATCATAAGAATTTTTAAAGTGTAAAAGACATAAAGAGCTAACTGACGGCTTCACCTCAGTAAACCTGGATCGGAGCGAAATAGATTCTCTAAATGCTGTTAAGAGATTATTAAACTGGGGGCGCCTGGGTGGCTCAGTCTGTTAGGCATCTGACTCTTGATTTTAGCACAGGTCATGATCCCAGGGTTGTGAGATCAAGCCCCGTATTTGGCTCCATCCTCAGAGGGGAGTCTGCTCCCTCTCCCTCTTCCCCTGCTTTTTTTTTTTCTCTCTCTCTCTCTCTCCCTCTTTCTCTCTCAAATAAATGAATCTTTAAAAAACTAAAATAAAATAGAAAGCATATGTGACAGATAGTGCTCAGTGGCCTGCCTTATCTTTCCAGCACCTATGATTCCTATGCTTTCCCACCACCAGCAGCTGCAGCTCTCTGCATGAAATCTGCTGCTTGCTGTAGCGCATGCTGGACTTGAGGGCAGGGGAGATCAGAAATGCTGGGGAGGTATGACCCCTTGGAACAGCCATAAATGAAAGACAGACAAGAGTTAGAGAACAAATATTTCAGCTTCCTCACCCCTTGGTGTTACGATAATTCCAAAGCTCTCCTGCAGTCTTCCCAGGTGAATTGAACCTCAGTTTTCCATGGTGGTAAGCTATTAACATGTCTTTACTTGGCTTCCTTCATGTCCCCTCTCCCTTACCCATTCCCTTACTCATTCTGCCTGGAATTACTTGCAAAATAAAGTACAATACACAATGCCTTCTTTTGGAGTCTGCTTCTGGGAGAATCCAACCTAATAGAGTTGATGCCCCAGTAGCCTCAGGAAATAATCTCTCTAGGTGAAATTCTTGAATTGGATCACT
Organism: Nasua narica; assembly: GCA_028533885.1. Taxonomy (NCBI): domain Eukaryota; kingdom Metazoa; phylum Chordata; class Mammalia; order Carnivora; family Procyonidae; genus Nasua; species Nasua narica. The sequence continues at coordinate 71,902,020 of CM052807.1, forward strand.
CACTGGCCAACTGCCAGCAAGGTTCCCACAGCTGATTTGTGTAGTGAGATAGTTTCATGACATGAGATAGTTTCAAGATGATTAGGAATCTTACCTGTGATACATTGAGATGGGGTACAAATGGAAGGCAGTGTACACGTTTCTGCAATAGTCTAGCCTTTGAAAGACATGGGAGTGATGGTCAAGTCAATTATTACAGAGTTGGTAAGCTGCTGTTATTAGCCAAAAGATCACTGAACTACTGGTTCTTACGGTATTTCTATTTTGAATTTTTTGAGGAACTTCCATACAGTTTTGAATAGTGGCTGCACCAGTTTGCATTCCCACCAACAGTGCATGAGTGTTCCTTTTTTGCCACATCCTGACCAACACTTGTTATCTCTTGTCTTTTTGATTCTAGCCATTCTGACAGGTGTAAGAGGATATCTCATTGTGGTTTTGATTTGCATTTCTCTGATTATTAATGACGTTGAGCACTTGACGTCTGTTGGTCATTTGTGTATCTTCTTTAGAAAAATGTTAAGGTCTTCTGCTCATTTTTAATTGGATTATATGGGGCTCTTTTGGTGTTGAGTTGTAGAAGTTTTTTATATAACCTATTTTATATATTTTGTATATTAGCCTTTTATCAGATATATCATTTGCAAATATTTGCTTCCATTCAGTAAGTTGCCTTCTCATTTTGCTTATGATTTCCTTCACTATGCAAAAATTTTGTTCTTTGGTATAGTCCTAATATTTTATTTTTGCTTTTGTTTCCCTTCCTGAGGAGACATATCTAGAAAAATGTTACTAGTGCTGATGTCAAAGAAATTGCTACCTATATTTTCTTCTAGGAGTTTTATGGTTTCAGGTCTTAAACTTAGGTTTTTAATCCATTTTGAGTTTCTTTTGTGTATAATGTAAGAAAGCGGTCTGGTTTCCCTTCTGGGTATTTACCTAAGAAAAATGAAAATGCTAATTCAAAAAGATATATGCACCTTTATGCTTATTGCCATTATTTACATTCCTCAAGATATGGCAGCAATCCAAGTTCCCATTAAAAGATGAGTTAAGATGTGATATATATACACACAGTGGAATATTACTCAGTCATGAAAAAGAATTTCCATTTGCCACTTACAACAACATGGGTGGATCTACAGGCTGTAACACTAATAAATAAGTCAATCAGAGAAAGACAGATATCATATGATTTCACTCATCTGTGGAATTTTATTTTTTAAAGATTTTATTAATTTTACTTGACAGAGAGAGAGAGAGAGAGAGATCACAAGTAGGCAGAGAGGGAGGGGGAAGCAGGCTCCCTGCTGAGCAGAGAGCCCGACACGGGGCTCGATCCCAGGACCCTGCGATCATGACCTGAGCCGAAGGCAGAGGCCTCAACCCACTGAGCCACCCAGGCCCCCCTCATCTGTGGAATTTAAGAAACAAAACAGATAAGGAAAAAAAGAGACAAATAAAAAAAACTGACTCTTAAGTACAGAGAACAAACTGATGGTTGCCAGAGGGGAGGATGGGAGATGGGTGAAATAGACAAAGGGGATTAAGAAGTACACACTTTCATTACAAAATAAAAAATCACAGAGATGAAAAGTACCGCATAGGGAATGTAATCAATAAGATGGTAATAAGGTTGTTTGGTGATGGATGGTGATGGCACTCACCATGATGAGCACTGAATAATGTGTATAATTGTTGAATAACCATGTTCTACACCTGAAACCAATATAACACTGTATGTTGATTATTCTTCAATAAAAAAATTTTAAAAAGTGAAGAGTACCTATGATACTTAACATTTTAAAAAAAAATCACTGAAGGAAGAAAATAAGATAACTATCAAAGGAGATTTTCATTACCTGTAGGCAGAGAGAAGGATGTGCTGAAAATGAGGCCCAAGCTTTGGTTCTAAGTGTTGTCTTAGCAAAGAAGCTGGATTCACAGCCCTGACCAGTCTCTAACATCAGAAACTTGACAGGAAAGGAAGGAGGCCCTAAGTCTTAAGATGTGGGACTATGGGGTAGGAGGAGGAGGAGATGAGCTTGAAGTAATTGAAATACAGATGACTCTGAATCCTCTGGCTAAGATAAGTGGCTCCTTTCTTCTTGTTAGAGTATAACAGGATCTCCTGCTTGGAGATTCCTACAAAGTCTCATCTGAGCAGATATTTTGCAAAATTGAGCAAATATTTCACAAAATTGTGCTGGTCCTCCTCCAGATCTACCCCCAACCATGCCACTGTTTTATACCACAGTCTCTCACCAATGCCATTTTGAACAAAATAATTCTTTGTTGGGGAGTGGGACTTGTCCTGGGCATGGTTTAGTGACATCCTGGCCTCCACCCACTAGATGCTAGTTATGCACCAAAAACACTTCCAGACTTGGCCAGATGTCCCTGGTGGGGGAGGCTGCAAAATCACTAGTAAGATCAAGCAGGAAGATAGTAGCATCTCTGCTGTGGGATGAAAAGGATTATTTGTTTACTGAAATTGCTGCATGGCTAAACCACTATGTATTAGCAAGAAACGAGAAAAGAAATTAGCAAGAAATGGAAATGGTTCTTGAAGATCCTGGTTGAGATAGGAGAACTAATGCCCACCCACCCTCCCTAAAGATGTCCATGAATGAATTCTCAGAACCTTTGAATATGTTATCTTACCTTGCAGATGTGATTAAGTTAGGGATTTTAAGATGAGGAGATGAGCTTGGATTACCCAGGTGGGCCCAGTATAATTACAAGGGTCCTTATGAAAGGGAAGCAAGAGGCTTAGAGTCAGAGAGAAAAGATGGAAGGAAGGAAACAAATCAGAGAAAAGATACCATCCAGCTAGCTTTGAAACTGGAAAAGGGGGCCACAGCTGAGAAATACATGTTTTTTATAAAGTGAATAAAGACAAGGAAACGAGTTCTCCCCTAGAGCCTTCAAAAGGAATGCAGCCTCGAGGACACAATTTTATTTAGACTCTTGAGCTCTAGAAATGTGAGATACTGAATTTGTGGTTATTTGTTATAGCAGAAATAGGAAGCTAATACACTTAACTTAGGGAGGATGTAATGTAAATCCAGTCAAAGAACAGTTAATTATGTGAGAGCACATGCTCATGTCTGGGGATTTAATCCTGGAAGGGATGCCTATAGCTGATCCTAATTTACTGCTAAATGGTTTCTTGAAGCTTCGTAACAATGGTGATCTTCAGTGAAGAAGTGGTGGATGCCGGACCTGCCTTGGTGGAAAACTGAGAGAAGGGGATCAACATGTACGAAGAATATTATAATGAGCATGCGACTGCAGGTACCTCTCAAGATCATGATTTTAATTCCTTTGGATATAGGCCCAGATGTGGGATTGCTGAGTCATATGGTAGTTCTATTTTTAATTTTCTTAGGAACTTCCATACTGATTTCTGTAGGAGCTGCACCATTTTACATTCTCACCAACAGTGTACAAGGACTTCAGTTTCTCCACACAGTTGCCTATACTGTATTTTTTATACTGGCCATCCTAACAAATGTGAGGTGGTACTTCATTGTGGTTTTTATTCTCATTTCCCTGATGATTAATGATGTTGAGCACCTTTTCATAGACCTCTTGGCCATCATATATCTTCTTTGAAGAAATGTCTATTCAGTTATTTTGACTATTTTTTATTAGGGTTACTGTAGGGTTTTTGCTGTTGAGTTATAGGAGTTTCTCATGTGTTTTAGATACCCCTTATCAGATACAGAGTTTGCAAATATTTTTTCCTTTTCTGAAGGTTGTCTTTTTATTCTCTTAATTGTTTCCTTTGCTGTGCAGAAGTTTTTTATTTTGCACAATAGCTAACATATGGAAACAACATAAATGTCTATCGAGAGATGAATGGGCAAAGAAAATGTGGTTTAAACATAAAATAGAATATTATTCCGTCTTCAGGAAGGAAATCCTGCAGTATGTGACAACATGGATGAACCTTAAGGACATTATGCTAAGTGAAATAAGCCAGTCAAAGAAGGACAAATACTGCATGATTCCACTTATATGAGGTATCTAAAATGGTCAAATTCATAGAAAGAGAATGGTGATTTTAAGGGGCTGGGGTGAGAAGAGACAGAGAATTGTTCATCGGGTATAAAATTTTAGTTATGGAGGATGAATAAGTTGTAGAGATCTGCAGAATAACATAGTACATATATTGAACAATACAATATATTTTACATTTCGAAATTTATTAAGATAATTAAACCTAACTTCCTGCTAAGTTCCTACCACAACAACAAAAAAAGTTCAAGGAAGCAGTCATTTGTAAGAATCCATTTAAACCATACAATCCACAACTGATTTGTTCTCCCCAGAAAAACCCAAAGAATGCTCCTTTATTACTTTAGTAACACACCAGTGAGGGGGCCTCAGAAACACTGATGGGTTCAGTGAAGGTTGCCCTCCATAGACAAAGATAATGATAGCTAATGCTCTGGAATTGGGCAATTCCAATGGAACTATCAATGGAGATGATAGGATTCTGAAAAAACAAAGACCAGGGGTTTGTACTTAGCCCAAGCAAGGTAAATGTAACTACTGCAGTGGGCCAGCACAATCTAAATGAAAACCAATGACCTTGACTCATAGGGTTGTGTGGTTATGGCAGTTCTACCACAGTATTCCTAGTGGGGAGGTAGATGATCAGCCAGGGAGGGTATTACTTGATTAATACAACCCCAAAAGATCAAGATCAGGCAAGCAGATCTTTGATGTCAGCTGCCACAAAGGAAAAATCTCATCCCTCAGTTTCCCAACCTGAGCTAGTTCTTCAACACTGAGTGTTGAACTGAAGAGCAGGCCAGTTCCCCTGGAAAAAAGACCCTGCAATTTCATAGGAAGTATATACAATAGTGATTCCTCCAGTTATTTCCCAGTCTGACCCAAAGCTACTTATCATTAACTACCACTAAGGACAGAGGAATGTTTACAGATGAAATGTTTTGAGAGTTGTCAGATAATGGATAGTAGCTATTGTCAATACCAGAATGTCATTACAGCCCTCACTTAGTGGGGGACATACAGAGGTCAGGTGATGAAGAGAGTTTGGGTCCAATTTTACCTCACAGTAGGTCGCATCCGCTGAGAAAACTCTGTGGTCAGTTTCTCAGATCCTGAAATAAGATATACTTGCCACCTGGTAGAAGGCTCACCACATTCTGGATCTATAAAGTCAGATCAGTTATGATAGTAAAGGCCAAGTGGAAGCCCCTGAAGCACTTCCCCATCCCAACAGGATAGAAAGTTAAAAGCAATGCAACATCCTAGGCCCCAGTGACTTTGATGATGGAAGTGTTCCCATTATTTTCCCAGACTGCACCACTGCAGCCCCTCCAAAAAGCACATCTGGCAGTTGAAATCTTTACCAATACCACAGGGACTCATTCATTGGCAATGCCTACACTCATAGTCTTCCTCCGGGGCTATATTAACTCTCCTGGTCTCTGTCACATCACGGTCCAAATGACCACCTTGATCACCTTAGACATTGATTATCTTGATATTCCAAAAATGAACATGCTAGTCTACTTTAATAATGATATTCAGTTGATGAGATTGCCAGCAGGAAACTGCAGGTACCCTGCATGACTTCACAAGTAAAATACATGTGAAACAGAGGGTAGGTACATGTTTAACTCTACGGAGATTCAGAGGCCCACTACATCAGTAAGATTTTAGGGGCACATAGTTCTAGGTCACTCTACGAACCCCTAAGTTAAAGGACCTTATTTCACCCTGTACCTCCTGCTTCCCGTCGTTGAGAAAGGAACTCCACATCTACATGTGTGGTAGGCCTTTTAAATTTGGAGATAGCCTATACACCCTTGGGAATATTGCCTTAGCTAGATGACTGCTACTAACTCCATTAACTTCCTGATGTCTTTTTTTTTTCTTTTAAGTTGTAGCCAGCTGTTAACTTGAGAAATCAATGACTAAACTGAGTGAACAGGTTAACGTAGAGAAGGCGTAGATCTAAGTAGTACAAGAGTGGATTGTAGGTGAGACACTTTCGGCCGTCTGTATCCCATTGCATTCTGAGAACTTTCCACTGCAAGGACCTTGACTGTTCTTGGGCTCTCTCTGGTGGCAAGCAGAAGGACCTGCAAGTCAGTGTGCCTATGAACCCCGGACCAATGACAGGACAGGCTGGGCTTGAAGATCCTAGATCTTCACCTCTTAGGTAGAGCAACTCTTAGGCATGGTCTACACTGTGTCTGAGAGGGAGTCTGGGTTGCCCACGAGGCAAACATGCTCACTTATGTATCCTGATTTGCTTTTTCCTCTTGCCCACCTTATTCCCCACTCTACTCACAGTGTCCCTGAGATTGTGTCATCAGCAACATGCACTCAAATCTTTATCTACTTTCTGGGTTTTCTTATAGGGAAAACTAACCTGAAATAACACCTATAATTTGGACTAACTCTAAGCATTTTTGCTTAGGTGAGCTAATTCATTTCCCTATTTCCATCAACCTATTTGAGCCTGTTATCTTTCGCTGGAAACTAAAAAGTTCTGCCTTTTCCGGAGGGTCCAGTCAAGTAGTTTTATGCTTATTTTTTTTAACTCTTTTTTTTTTTTAAAGATTTTATTTATTTATTTGACACAGAGAGAGAGATCACAAGTAGGCAGAGAATCAGGCAGAGAGAGAGAGGAGGAAGCAGGCTCCCTGCTGAGCAGAGAGCCTCATGCGGGGCTCGATCCCAGGACCCTGAGATCATAACCTGAGCCAAAGGCAGAGGCTTTAACCCACTGAGCCACTCAGGCGCCCCTTTATGCTTATTTTTTAAAGAACATGCTCTATTTGCACAATTCTGGAGACCAGCATTATTTCTCTTAACCATTACTCATTATGATACAGATTTTCTGCAAATTATATTCTTTCAAAGCCAGGAATTGTGGCACTCCTGTATTTGTAACTTTCACAACTCTTTAAACAAGATCTGTGTCCCCTTTTGACTCATTTTCTAACAATTTCCTGTTTTTCTGCTCTGCCTTTTAAGAATTACCATCCCCCAGGTTCTTGTCTTTGATTTTCTCATATTCCTCATTATAATAAAAAAATATTAAAAACCACCTCATTTATCTCTCTTATACTCCGTGGTTTCAACTTCCACCTACTTACTTCTCACCCCTGTTTATCTTCTGAGGTTCACACCAAATGCCCACAAGACAACCTGTGGGCTAAATCTCAGTAACTTAAATTAACCCAACCCCAAAACTACTCACTCACCATTCCCATCCCTCCCCTACCAAAACTTGTTAACTTGTTACTTCTAAATAATTGATTTTGCCAACCATGGAAGCCCCAGCACTAGAAAAACTCCTCTCCCCTTCTCTTTCTCCTTTTCTGCCCTCCTTCCCTTAATCCCCCTTCTCTTCTTTCTCCATCCTCTACTCAGCAACTGAGTGTGATTTTTGACCTGTTACCAAAATTACATCCATAAAAGCAGCAGAAGAAAGGCAGAGGGGCCAAACAAAATAGTTTTTCCTGATTACTCATTAGGATTAGAGATATGAATTAAGTCTGACCATTCAGAGCTAATGAGAATCAAGTCAGAAGTTAAAATACCTAGCAGAGTTATGTATCTCAAGTATCTTCCCCTCTGTTGTTTTTCATATGTTAATTAGTCAAATTATGTTAATTTTAACACTTAAATATTTCTCATTTCTACTGACTCCCTCCCCTCTTTTTTTTACCATTCGCTTTGGCCATGTGAGGGCTCTGTCAGTCCTGCCGAGGTTACTAAAAGCCTGAATAACCCAATGCCTCTGTCCCAGCCTCTACACTGTTGCTTGAATCCTGGTTCCTAAAAACCCAAATTGGATTCTGCTTCTCCTTTTTAAATCCTTCTAGGTTGTGGTTGTCTTAAATATAAGTATCTTGACCGTATTAACCCTTTCACGAGGTGATACCTACATTCCTCCTAGTCTCAATCCCAGCAGTTCCTAGGCAACAGTTCCCCAGACTTATCTGATTTCTCTGTGTCAACTCAAGCATCCCCTCCTCTTGGAAGCCTTCCCTGACTCCCCAAACCTGGCTCTGTGAGCTCCCACTTCTGTCCCCGTAATATTTTGTGCAGATCCATTGTAGCAAATCCTCTCTCTGTTATGTATTCCTATTTGGTACTGAGGCCCTGAGGGCAAACACTGGGGCTTATTCAACTTTGATTTCCTAAGGTTAAGCAAAGTGCCTGGTATGCAGCCGACTGATAATAAATGCTTATTGAAAAAATAAGTGAGCGAATGAACAGTTCAACATCACACATGGCATAGCTTCTTTCCTAGGATCGAGGGTCTGTAGTAGAAATCCTGAATGTTTATTTGCTTTCTCAAATGGCCCATAAAGATGCTCCAAAGGGTCCCAGCACTGCTACCACCGCCCCCCCCAGGTATGGGAGAATAGGGCAGCTCAAGTCTTCTAATGGAGTCTGAGTAATGAAAGGTCATCTATAGAGCAATGTGATACACTTCTTTGGAGCAAAGCCTTGTGGCATATTTTCAAAGACTTAGCAATGCATTATGTATTGTCAATAATATCCAGACTGCAGCCAAAGAGGTTTGCATGTGACTAGAGCACAAGGTCACAGGAGAGTTTATGGTGCTTGTAACTGAACAGCATAAAGTCAATCTTAAGTTCAATGAAGGAAATAACACCACTGACAGCATCACTTTCCAGTATGAGACAAATAGATTGCTTTTATGATTAGAGACATGTAACAGAAGCGTCCAATCTCTATTCACTTCCAGGAATGAGGACAGCTCTCATCTAACCCTACCCTTCAGGGCCAAGCAGGTTGTCATAAGACAGCATGACACAATCCCCAGCTTCTCTCTACAGTTTGTCCCTGCAGTTAGTTCAACCCAAGAGCATATGTGTGAAGAGCTACGTGTTATCGTACCTCTGCCTGACCCGGGCCCAGTGGTAGACTCTTAACCACCCACGGTCTTCCTGCCTTTGAGTTCATATTCATTTTCACTATCTTCTGTTTCTCTGGGCAGCGCTCTTTGTCAAGATCAAATATCAATTCTTCTTTGAAGACATCCAGTCCATCTTGTTTAAAATGAGTCACTCCTCCCTCTATACCCCCGTGGCCTTTTGAACAAAATCCATCTATCAAAGTTATTCTAATTGTTTGTTTACCTCTTCCATTTTTTTTTTTTTTTTTTTTTTTTTTACCTGATGGTGAACTCCTTAAGGACAGAGAATAGGATTTGTTCTGTGTTATGTCTCGGTGCACAGATGGATGCCTGACACATCTAAGGTACTCAAGATATGTTGTTGAATGAATCGATCATGAGACTGCAACGCTGGCTTTCCCATTATTCTTTTAAGAATACAACTTTAAGAACAGATAAATAATTCTGCTCAGACATCTACGTGACTGTAATTCCAGCATCATTCAAATCTGGGAAGAGAAAATGTAGCTTATATGGTCGGCCCAAGAGGTCAGAACCTTATGTCCTCAGTAGGAATCTTTTCCCGCCAGACTGACACACTGCCCTGCGTACATCAGATGCTAATCCTTGGCATGATGAGTTGATGTATGCAGTCTAGAGGGCTCTTCTTCCTCCTCTGTGCATAAGCAGCACCTACCCATCTTGCAAGGTCTGGTTGAAATCTCACTTTTTCCATAAATTCTCCCAAGTCTGGCCCTGATTTATCTCTTCATTCAAGGACTGAGGCCATGGCTATGCCTAGCACCTGACCTGAAGTTACCTCTATCTTATCTGCACAACTTCTGGATTTATATTCTCTACAACACTCAGCACTTATAAATCCTTTCCTATGTTATTCTCAATTATTTTTTCCATCTCATCTCCCAAGCCCGCTGAAAGATACAGGGCATTTCAGCGTTTCCCTTTCAGCTATGAAAGGGAATGGATATGGATCCATTATGGAATGGATTTCAGTGGATATGGATAATTTACATGGCAACTGTAAACTTTGCCAAGCACTATATGACTTTGTAAGGAACTGATTAATTTCCTAAATATGGCTAAATCTGGAAACCTTGATTACAAATATGATATCAATAAAGTCAAATTTCTCAGGACTTAGCATGGAATAACAATGTTAAGGAAAAAAGTTAGGCCCTTGGCTACCTTACAAATTAGGGAAAGAAATTTTCTTTCCTTAGGCCCAAAATCATTTAAATAAGTACAAAAGTAATATAAACCCTGCACATTTATAGCAATTTATTTGATGATCCCTATAAAAGAAGTTTATATTCAGGGACACTGGGAAATTAAAAATCTACCTATAGCCATGTGACAGAAAAGCTTTACAAGTAAATGCCTACAACACACATGCACAGCTAAACAAAAGTGTACCTCTCAGAATTCCCATAACAGTTGAACAGTATGTGTTCTACTCTTGATATCTATAATACATAAGTGCATTAGCAAATGCATAAAAATGTATGGGACTTATAATACATGATACCATATAGCCCATTATATAATTTACTGGAGCACTGACTTAAATAATTTACTTTGTCTTTCAAAGAGATGGTGGAAAGCACAGGAAAAATTGTAAGGGTATGGTGTTGGGGCTTGTCAATCATAACAACTTTGGAAAAATATTTTGTTAGAAAGGAACGTAACTCAGTTTTCTGATTGCTTCCCAGTACCGGCATGTCTGCTGTTAGTTCAATGTGGATGATTTGCTTTATTTTTCTCTCTTATTAAGATATATCAAGTGTTTGGAGATGTAACTTGGCAGTTTTGTTCAGTCATGATTATGTGAAGTGTCTTTAGACTTCAGGAGGAGAAAGGAAAGAAATTGCATTTATTTATCACCCAATGTGACCCAGGGATCATGCTTGTTATTGAAACCTTATTATCTCTTGTACTGTCTTGTTGATAAGTCTGTGTGCAATCAAGAATCAAGAGTATTTGCTTTGAGGCCATTCATATTTTTAGGAGTATAGTGGATAGTGTATGTAGTGTACAATAGGATAGCTAACTCTACAGCAAGAGTACCAGATTCAAATCACAACTGTACGACTCACTGTTTGTATGACTTCTCTGTGCCTGTTTCCTAACCAGGAAAATAATAACGTTAAAACTTCCTCCTTACAGGTTTGTTTTGAAGGTTAAATGGAGTTCGATAATTTGTAAATCTCTTAGAACAAGGCCTAGCAAGTGGAAGGGCTCTCTAAATTTAGCTGATTTTAAAATGAATCATGGAATGACTTATTTCCTGTTCAGGATGCAGTGTTTGTTATAGATGCTCCCAGGGGATCAGTCCCAAAATCATGATTGCAGAGTCACTGACTAGAAACAACAATAAGCTGAATTCACCTTAACATTCATTCCTCAATAGATTTATTAAGTTAGTACTTCAGAGACAGATGGATGATTAGGGGTTTACCACATGATATTATAAGTAAATGTAAGCGGTTTTATTTAGCAAACAATCATTTTCCTAAGTTACAGGCATTGCTGGCCTAGCAGGCTATCTCTCTGGGTGGGTGGGGGGAGCTTTGATTTTTTTTTTAATGTTGGCAGATTTCTGTGGTGTAAATTCTCCCACGGTTGTGGGAGAATTTCAAGCTAACTAACTGTGCTTTAACAACAATTCCTGGATATTTGATATTTGATTCTTATAAGCTGTCATGAACCAGCCCCACAGACCACTGGGAGAGGTGTATTACCTACGCTTCTTCTTCTAACCAGAATCCCGCCAGTGACAGGGGCAGAGTATTATTTTTGCCTTCTGCTTGCTTTTCCATTTATGAGTTATTTTGGTTCTGTGTGACCGGAGCCTCTTGACTGCCTATGTATTTACACAATCTCCAGCCACTGTGTCACAGAGGGGTTGAATGTGTTAAGTGCCAAGAGAGCCCCCAACAGCAGGGTGTGACAGAAAGGTCACCATCCTGTAGTACTGGGGCTGAATTCAGCTTTCAGAGCAGTTTTGCTGGATCAGTCAACAGCTTTCTGAAATACTGAATTAATTAGCAGCATCTACAAATTAAGAGATTTCACATAAAAACATAAATTCTCAGTTTGTCTTGTGAAGTTTGAAGATCTGACAACACCAAGCCCACATCCCCACACGGCAGAATCTCTCTGGAGCTAAATGGACAAAGCACCCTTTCCATGAAGTGTCCTCTCTCCCGTCTCCCGTTTTCTGTGTCGTCCACCCCTCGGGCCTCACACCCCAGCCATTTTTGCTCGTTTCTCTTACCTATCTGCCCCTCCCCCCAAAAAACTTTTTTGAGTTGGGATCTGTGGCATAATATGTTTAAAAAAAAAAATACTTGGGAGTTAGACAAACCTGGGAAGTGGTCCAGGCTCTGCCACTGACTAACGTGTGAACATAAGCAGCGATGGAGCCAGCCTGAGTCTGGTTCTTTCTCTGAGACATGGAAATAGATATGAAAATTCCCTTCAGGGTTATGAGGATCAACCACGATAGCACATGCAAACCCTCGCTCAGCCCCCGGCACAGAATAAGGGCTCCATGCTTGTCGGTCCTTCTGCCGCTTCCCCAAGCCGAACTCGGCTTCATCCCTTCCTATTTTGTCAGTATCGTTTTTAATGAGCTCAGTTTCTCCGGTGCTGTGCTCACAGAGTCGAGCTCACTCTCATACAAGGTGTCTTTATTTCTTTTTCTCTACCATTTCCTTTGTTCCAAGTTGTATTTTCTTTGTACAAGTGCTGCTCGTCTCAGGAATGTCGATTACCTCCCTGGACTTATTTTTTCACTCTGGTCGTGCCAATCATCCTAACTATGCAGGCCACGGGTACATCTGCCAGATCTGACCCCTTGTCTCCTCCGTCCATGCACAGGGAAAGAAATAGGGAGCTATCCCTGTGCTTTAGATTGAAAATAACGATTTACTGACCAGTTCCACAACTCGCTTCCTGTTCCGCAGAAAACAAAGTACAGGCTTCCAGTTGTAAGATAAATAAGGTCTGAGAACTGAATGTATATATGTATATGACTATAGTTGATAATACTATATTATAGAATTGAAATTTGCTAAGAGAATGGAACTTAAATGTTCTCAGCCAGAAAGAAAGAAGGAAAGAAAGAAAGAAAGAAAGAAAGAAAGAAAGAAAGAAAGAAAGAAAGAAAGAAAACATGTGAGGTGATGGGTATGTTAATTAACTTCAAGCAAATCCTTCCACAATGGATACATATATCAAATCGTCATGTTGTACACTTTAAATATCTTATGATTTTATTTGTCAATGACATCTTAACAAAGCTTGGGGGTGGAAGGTGGGAGAAGGGCAACGTATGCCCTTTTCTTTCAGTTTGAAACTTTTTCCCTGCCTATCGGATGAGGTAAAAATTGCCACATTTTGAACCAGCTGCTGACTCTATTCATACTTCTGATGGCGCTACTGAGAAACATTCTTATCACTTTGCACTTTTACTTGGGTAACTCTTTCCTTCCCAGCACATCTATGTTACCAACCATCTAACTAAATGGAAGTACTTGAACTTTTTGTTAATAATAATGGTAATAATAATAGCAATGACTCCCTTTTTTATTATCACCTTGTAAGTCACCATATTATGGGTTCTATTTCGATAATATTCCTTGAATCTGTCTCTGTCTTTCTATCTCTGCTACTCTGCAGGAGTCCAGGCTACCCCTGTCTCTAGCACGGAAAACAGCAGAAGCTTCGCAGCAGCTCTAGCTATCTACTCTTTGACCCACACTGACCTTGTCTCCATCCAGCAGGAGAGTGATCTTCTAAGTTATCAACTCTGATATTGTCACTTCCCTGCTTGAAACACTTCAAGAATTGAATTGTCCTTGGGATAAATCTCAGATATGGCACAGCTCTGTAAGATGAACTGGGAGTCCAGCCAGGAATAAGCCAGAGGAAGGTCCTGCCTTCAGGGAGTTTAACATCCAGTGGCAGAGACATAAAATAATAAAAACACAAGTAGCTCTATAATGATAGTTTCCATAAGTTCTGTGAAGGAATTTGCATAAATATCTATTTAAGAAAATTTATAGCCGATATTTATATTTATATTTTGAAAGTTGCTGTGACAAGGTTCTGGTTAATAAAGGAGAGGAAGGTGCAAAGTTTTAATTAATAGCAGTTTCCTTCAATAAGAAAACAGTGTCTTCTAAGTGCTGTATGCACACATTCTCTCATGGAATGTTTATGAACGTCCTTTATTCTTGTGCAAATATTGATTGACCACGATATGCCAGGCATGGTGTGAGGAAATGCTGTTACAGAGAGGAGTAAGACAGAAGAGAGAGAGAGAGAGAGAAAGCTCATAACAACACAAGAAGAACAGATGATAAAAATACAATTAAAATAATTACTGTAAAGGAACTGGTGAGGCCAGTAGGAGGGATATTACACGGACTAATTAGGGGTTCAAAAATATTTAGGCTGAGCCTTAAAAGAGGAATAGAAATTTAAGAAGAGATAACAGATTCAGAAAGAGGAAGGGGAGACACAGTATAAAGCAAAGATGCCTAGCATGTTAAGGTGAATTGAGATTTTAAAAAACTGGAATGTAAAGATTTAGTGAGCAGATTATCTCCATTTTGCCAATGAAGAAACTGAGGCTAGGGAAAATTAACCTGTCCAGGGTCACTTATCTATAAAATGATAATCCAAAGATTTGAACCCAAGGCTGGCTTATCACCAGATCTCTTCCTGAACTGCGATGTTAGGCTGCCTCCTTGTGCTCTGTCCATAGAACAGACGCAAGCATTTAAGTCAGGAATCCTACCTTTATTTTATTATACACTTACAAGAGCATGTCCTTATTACTTTTAATAACTAAATATAGAATTTTAATTATAAAATAGTTTCACACATTAAAATCTACATAACAATTGAAAAACAATGATCCACATGATGGAGTATGAAGATTTGTTAATTGCAAAATTAACTCTATTGATCTAAAGATCCAAATCACTTAATTACTTAAATCTTATAGTTTAGCAGTCTCTATTGACCAGAATAGTTGCAAGATTGCCAAATTCCTACTCTGTTTCAAACTCCAGGTAGAGGGTTTTTCAAGATTTTGTTTTGTCTTGTTTTTGGCTGGTCATTTCAGTATAAATAAAATAATTCTGTTTTTTGACAATATTTGTATGAGGGACTTGTCTCCAAATCTTATCATATTGCAATAGAGAGACATATGCAAAATACAAGTGATGAAATGTCTCTTTCCTGGAAGAATGAAGTGTTTCAACGATCTAGGGAGAAAATCTGCCCAATCAAGCTGGATTACCATTTTCATTGAACCTCTACATCTCAGGATTGGACAGGATAAGAAAGGGATTCGTGTCTAGCCCACTTTTGTATGCTTAAGTCACCTGTCAACATCTCAACATCCACACCTGGTGGTTATCTCGCATATAAATGAAAATCTGTAGTGATGAAACACTCACTTCTCCAAACAGTCCATTCACTCTTCGGAAAACTTGGTTGGAAAATTCTTTCCCATCTAGAACCACAGTTCCTTTCCTGTGGCTCAAATTTACTTATCTCAGCTGTCCTATTTGAGGCATAGGGAGCAAGTCTGTTCCTCTTCAGTATAACTTGCCCACTGGTTGTTATTTTACATCTGTTAAAATGTTTCTTTATTAACAAAAGCAGAGTAACTGTTGTGTTAAACTTGAATTTTGCCTCTTCCAGGTCAGTGTGAGTGAAGCTGTCTTTCTGACTCTCTTTCTCTGCAGAAATGAGTAACTGCTATTATCAAGTGTTCTAGGCCTTCCAAAGCTGTTTATTCCAGTTGTTGTCTTATTAGTGCTTCTCTCTCCATCTTCCTCCCTGGGCTGACTCAATCGGATTCCAACAAGCAGTCATCACATGAAAGAGTTGTAACTTCTCTGAGGCGTGTTCCTATTTCATTTGTGTTCCTCCAGAGAGAGTGGCTCACTGTGAATTCAACAATGACGTAGATTTTTCTAAGTCTTTTTATTAAAAAATGTAAAAAGAACACCTGCTTACATTAAGAAGAAAACCTATTGGCTCAAGTTAGGGAAAAGTTCAAGGGAAAACTTTTCTCCGGGACCAATAGGATACAAGGCTGCTGGCAATGAAGTCAGGGCCGTGCCTGTCACGCCTGAGTCTGTGTTGGATTCATTCCCTGGCTGCAGCTCTCTTCTCCATTCTATGAGACTCACAGAACTGTGGGAAGAGAGCAATCATTTTCTTGGTCTTTTAGCAGAATTCTTGAATTGACATTGACTTCTTGGTTTGTTCACCTGTCTACTTGTAACTCCAAAACTTGGCCTTTGGGATATTCTGTTCCTTTTGGTGAGACCTAAGTCATGAGCCCGTTCCAGGAGGTAGCATCAGTTCCATTAAACTGCATGGATTAAAAACTAATAGTAATGAGTTTTCTTATACCAGAAAAAGGAAGGCTGGGCAGGTGAAGATATGATACCAGCTGTATGACAGGAAGAGCCATGGTGACAGTTCTCATATGCCCTGTGATTGGACAGAGGCAGAAAACTATCTTTTGGAGCATTGGAAAGATTCCATGTAACTTACACATGGCCCTTAAGTTACTCTAAGTTAAAAGAAAGCTAGTTTGAATTTGTCTAAAACTTGACTCTTTATTTCACCAACATATATCCTGTATTTAGCACAGTGCTTTGGCCATAATCGATGCTCAGAAAAATATTTGTAAAAACGTTACTGAAATTTTAAGTACACATAACTATATGACACCACAGAATGGAGAATTTTTTTTTCTAATGCAAGCATTATAATCAGGACCTAAGTGTGAATTTCAAATGAATCCAAATATACATCACCAAAGCATAAGACCTTGAATAGGTACGTGCCATTCAATGTGCAAAGAAATTTACATAGTTCATTTATTTAAAATAAGTAAGGGAGGTATAAGGGGGTTTTGGTAAAAATAAAAGGAAAATTGTATACTGGATCATGGAAAAACAGGGAAGGAAGCTGTGTATAGTAAAACTCCTTAACTGTGAATAATACGTTTAATTATTAAAACTGAAAGTAGAGTAAACATTCTGTTTACTTTGATTTAACACTTTTCCCCATTTTATCTCAAGCTAGAAGATGAAAATAGGTTCATCGTAATTTTCTAAACAGTTTCGCTTCTTGATCATAGCATAGATTTTTCATGGTTTCACGGCAAAGCAGGGGATTTGTGGATCCAATGAAAACAATTTCCATGGGTCTTAAAAATTAATTTAATGATAGTTTTCCCTTCAACATTAAAGTTTATGAAATTCATTTGCAAAATGAAACTAAAAGTTATAGTTCTCACAAGGTCTCAGAAAATAGTAAAATATAAAATGAGAAAACTCACTAATCATTTACAAATGTATAATTTGAGTCATGTAAATTACATTCCAGCGATGGATACAATGAACAAAAAAGTAAGCAAACCAATAAAGTAATTTAAAATTACAAGTCTTATCTAAGAAGCAGAAAAGGGGCTGAAACAGAGAATGATAAAGGGTGGTTAGGGTCAGTCTCTCTGAGAAGGTAATATTTTAACTAAAACAAAAATGATGAGAAGGGCCATTCCATACAAAGAATGGGAGGAAAGGTATCCCAGGCAGAGAGAATAACACATGCAAAAGCTCCAAGGTGAAATGAGATTTGCAAATTTAATGAACTATAAAAAGTCCAAGTGTGGCATGTGTCTAAAGTAAAGGGTTTCATGTGCAAAATAGAAAGAGTTCAAATCATGCAAGGCATTATAGCAAAGAATTGAACTTTAAGTACAAACAATAAGATGCATCAGAGGATTTAGAGGAATGATATGATTCAGTTTGCATATATATTTATGTAAATAGTAAATTGAAATCATCATATATGTGCTCTAGGAGCCTACTATCTTCATCTTTAAATAATGACACTAATTCTCCCACATCCTTTGCTCAGAATAATAAGAATACTTTAACCACTGCAAAAACTCTCTAGATGCTCCCCAACAGAAAATAAATAGGAGCAACTTCTGGAACTGGTAAAGGGAATAGTCTCAAACTTGCTAAAGAGGGTATGGAGATGGTCTAGTGAGGGGATTTGGAGAAGTTTCAATAGATCCTAAGAAAAAATGACTAGAAAGAAAAAGCGTTACAGACTGAAGAGCAAACAATAATGGAACACTTACTATGGACACGATAATATTAAGGCTCTTTATTTGTGTAAACATATCTAATTCTTGCGATGATTTATTATGGCCATGGGGCTTTACATAACTTAACTCGTTTAATACTCATAATAATGAGATAGTTCTCATTAGCGTCCCTATTCACCAACAAAATTACAAAGGTTTAGAAGTAGTGAGTACCTTGCCCGAGGTCATAGAGCAGGGGTTAGAATGAGATACACGTGAACCCAGGCAGCCTGGGTACAAAGTTAACCCTGACACACCCTGTGTTGCACAGAGGAAAGAACGGCTTCACTTGGAGCACTGGAATGAGTCTGTTTTCTGCACTTCTCTCATGGGCCAAGCAAGCTCACGTGTCACTTTCCTCCCATAAGCAGGCGCAATGTTTGCTTGAAATTCTGGCAATCTTGGTTAAGAAACTCAGCATTCCCTCAACATGCCGGTTATGGGACCTGGCATACTTTCCTTGAGCAAACTTCAGTCTGGGTCCTCTGAGCCCTCTTCCTGACCAGGTCTCAATCTGTGCGTGCCAGCCCAGTTTTAGCAAAGAATCCTGCTAAACCAGTTTATGAAGACTTCTCCCACCCTAGATATCTGATTATTTTGGCCTGTTTTTAGCAAGAGTCCTGTTAAGCCAGTTTAGCAAAAATATTCCTACCCTTGATGTTTAATCAAATTCCTCTTTATAACTTCCCATCCAAGGACCCCCTTACTCTGCTTGTTAGCTGTAAATGCTCAGCTATCTTTGTTGTGTTTGGAGTTGAGCTCTTCCATACTGAATAATCTAATCCGTCTCCTACTGCAGTAGTTTGAATAAAATCTGTTTTGCCATTTTTAACAGGTGTCCAGTGCAAACATTTTCTTTTACAAATTGTAACTTGCAGAAAGATTCTGCTTATTCGTATTCATAAAAAAAGATGAAGCAAATGTATCTAAAATATTTACTTGGGGCAAAACACAATATAACAATACTATATGTCAAGAACCATCCACAGAGGAAGAGAAAGAACCTTATGTGTTGTATCTTTAGCTATACTGTAACTCATATATTTAACTATTGCTATTTCCCTGTACAGAGAAACTATATGATGTTGTAGGACACTAAAAAATTCACTTTTTATATGCCCAACTAAACAATCTTAAGTATTTTAAATTGCATAAACATATGTTCAAAATTATTATTTTCTATAATAGAAGAATGGAAGAGGCTATAATAGGTAAGCTTAGTTTTTTCTCCCAAGTTTTGAAATTCCAGTTAGTTAACATACTGTGTAATACTAGTTTCAAGTATAGACTTTAGGGATTCAACATTTAACATACAACACCCAGTGCTCATCACAAGTAACAAGTGTCTGCCTTAATCCCCATCACCAATTTAATCCATCCTCCCTCCTCTCTGTAACCACCAGCTGTTCTCTATAGTTAAGAGTCTGTTTCTTGGTTTTCCTCTTTTTCTTCCCCCCATGATCGCCAAAACCTGTTGTTTCCTGTATTATTAATCTTAGCCACTCTGACTCATTTGAGGTGATATGTCATTGTAGTCTTGACTGTATTTCCCTGATGCTGAGAGATGTCTAAGTCTTTTTTGGAAAAATGTCTATTCATATCCTCTGCCCATTTTTTAACTGGATTATTCAGGTTTTTTGGGTGTTGAGTTTTATAAGTTCTTTATATATTTTGGATACTAACCCTTTATCAGATATGTCATTTGCAAATATCTTTTCCCACTCCTAAGGTTGCCTTTAGTTTTGTTGATTATTTCCTTTGCTTTGCGGAAGCTTTTTATTTTGATGAAGTCCCAGCAGTTTATTTTTGCTTTTGTTTCCCTCACCTCAGGAGACATATCTAGTAAGAAATTGTGTAAACTTAGTTTAAAAATAAAATTTAAATGTTCAGAAGCTCTTGTAAGGAGTGTCAACATGCCTCTTCTCAAACAGTGTTGCTTAGAAGAGCATGATATCCTTCCGGAACAGTATATGATTGCTTACAACTTCTCCAATTTCTTTTGTTAATTATTAATGTTTAAAACTCATTTTATTCTGATTTCAAAAAGTTATTAAATGAGTAATATATTACAAATATTCAAACTATTATGTAATGTATAAAATAGAAAGGGAACATCCTTCTTAATTGCATCCCACAGAAATAACTACTGTTAACAGTATATGCATTATTTTCCAGGTCTTTTTCAGTCTCTCTTCATTGATATTTTTAATCCGTGTGTATGGGAAATAGAAGTTTATGCTGAGCATGTTATTCTACTATTTCATTTTCATTTAACAAGATATCAACATGTATTGGACATCTTTCCATGGCATTCCATTTAAGAACATAGAAATCTGCCCTTAAACTAGCACTCATTAATAAAGTCGTATGGCCACTCTATAAACTGAGTTTCTCGAGATTTCACCAAATTTCTATTAATATTTCTATTAATGGAAAAGTTATCAAGGAACACAGGGAAAAAATGAGCATAATGTCTAACAACTGAGGAAGATAAGAAACAAACCCTAGCTGGAGTCGCTCACCATGGTGAGAGAAATGACAGCGTGAATTTCGAGGTCCCCCACAAGGAAAGACTCTAGAGTCATACAGCTGTGACATAGAACACGGTTCCTTTGTTAACAAGAAGTATATTGTTAATAATGGAGCAGTCGTATTGAAAGCTAGGTTTGGAGAAGACAATCTTTAAAGAAAAAGTCTGTCATCCCAGTCATGCCAGGGTTCTACAGGTTATGGAAATAGACTCTGTCAGGATTGTAGCTCAGGAAATGGAGTGTAACAGGTCAAGTACTGTATCAATTTGGGGCAGGCCACTAGACAGAAGTGCTCCTAGCATGGGTCAGTGCCCCAGCTGAAATGAAAAAGAATATAAATAGATCCAATTAAAAGCAATCCCCTTTTGGAGGTCACGTTGGCCTTAAAATAAGACAGGCAAGCAGATCTGCCTATCTTATGGCTAAGGTTGGGCGGGGGGGGGGGAGGGAAACACCTCTCTAGTCTTCTAGGGCTGGAAATGGAACGAATAACTAGGAATAAAATAAAGTTCCATAATCACAAATAGATTATCTAAGAAAACTTGTGTCAGCTACTTGGATGCTGCAATCCAATTTCTGTTGCAGAAGTGTGACCTTAGGAAGTTAACTGTTATTATAACTCATCTTGGCTAAGTTTCCATAAACATTAAGAACCACAGAGTTAAGAGAATTTTTTAGACAATTTGGGGAAAAGACCATTTGAGGCAAACATTTTTTTTCCCCTTTTTTCTAAATTAGCTAGATTGGGAGAATATACTAAATGAATTTACAGCACGGGTCTAAATTTCATGTTTATTGAACGCTGTAGGTTCAAAAACCCGTGCTATGTGCATTCACATAACTCCCTCATCTAACTGAGTCAACAATTATGTGAGAAGGATATTAGGGAAACTTGCTCAGAGTTAAGAAGTAACTTATCAAAAGTCATTGTTAGTGAAAAGAGCCCTAATTGAACCAAATTCACCATACACCACTATTGTAAAATTGCTAAATGTTCTTCTGCTCTTATCAGAAGTGGGTCTGCGACATGTGATGTCTGGTTATACACAGTGACCCAGACCATTTTTCTTACAGCAAGATCCACCAGTAACAAGCCTGTGGGGCTGCTGACAGGAAGCCAGGGTTTCAGCCATGGGACTCCCCTTAGCCGTATTATCCAAAGCAGGTCAACTCAATTGGCTTTGGTTTCCTACAAAATAAGGGAACTAGTAAAAAACTAAAGTCTTTTCTAATTCCAAAATGCAAAGTTTAATGGCCATTAGTATCAATCATGTGAGTTTTGATCTGGATTTGGTAAAATGTGTTGTGAGAACCCAATGAGTAAAAAGGCATTATACTAAACATGTTTCAAAAATTTAAACATTTTGTCTTCCTATGGAATAGATATTATGGTTCCTATTTTACATATTTTTAAAAAACCAGAATCTCAGGGAGTGTAGAAAAATAAACTTTCGCTGATTGTAAATGACACAAACCATAATTTATATCTAGGTATTCTGACAACAAGCTCAGTGCCTCTATCACTACCACCCAGCTGTCTCTTGGTCATGGTAGATGAATTTAATTTATTTATATCTGCTCCATTACCTCAAGACTCTCGTCTCAGGACCATTGTCGAGGTTGGGGTTCCAGGAAAACAATGTGAAAAAATTAAGCAGTAGCAAGGTTTTTTAGAAAGTTGCAATAATAAAATAAATAAATAAATAAAAAGAAAGTTGCAATAATAGTTTCCTTCACTGTGCAGAAGCTTTTTATTTTGAAGAAGTCCTAATAGTTTTTGTTTTTGTTTCCCTTGCCTCAGGAGACACATCTAAAGGAACATGGTGAGGGGAGGGGGCAGAAAGAGAGGAGAACCAAGAACCAGACTTAATTGTAGAGAGCTGATGTTAGCCAGAGGGGAGGTGGGTGGGGGGATGGGTGAAATAGGGTTTAAGGAGTGCACTTGTGATGAGCACCAGGTGATGTAAGTGTTGAATCACTAAAGTCTACACTTGAAACTAATATTACATGATATGTTAACTAGAATTTAAATAAAAACTTGCAAAGGGGGGAGGGGAAGTTGAAAATAAACCGAAATATATGACACTGACTATAAGTTGCCCACAGCTTTAATCAGCCCCAGCCATTCACAGGAAGACAATCTATTACTATTGCATCTGTATTCCTAAAACCAAAAACCAGAAATGTAATCTGGCTAAGAGAAGGGAACGTGATGGCAGCATTCGAGAGAGTTTCTCAAAGCAACTTTTATATTTCATCGTTTATTCTATTTCCAAGGCCCTTTCTTACATAAGTTGCTGCTGGGACTGCAAGACCAGAAGAGAACACCCATACAAGCATTCTTTATTAGTGCCGTCTTCCTTTGAAAACACATCTCGATTTCTACATTTTAGTTCTTCCTGCTCTTATGCAGAGACTTAGATTTTTTCCAGTTTTAGTGAGGTAAACTGGACATAGAACATGGTATTAGTTCAAGTTGTACAACATAATGATTTGATACATGTTTATATTGTGAAATGATTATGCTAAGTTCAGTCAACATCAATTACCTCACCTAGTTAAGTCTTTTTTCTTGTGAGAGAAGTTTTAAGGTCTAGTCTGGTATTGTTAACCAGAGTCCTCATACTTTACATTACATCTCCAGAACTTATCTTATTACTGGAAGTTTGTGCCTTTTGACCAGACTCATTCGTTTTGTACCTCCTGCCTCTGGCAACTGTAAATATGGTCTCTGTATGTAAGAGTTCCATTTTTTTTCACATTTTTTAGATTACACAAATCAGTGAATTAATACAGTAAAGTTTGTCTTTCTCTGACTTATTTCACCTCTAGGTCCATCCATGTTGTTGCAAATGGCAGGGTTTCCTTATCACTTATGGTTAATACTCATCGTACATATATTTAGATATGGTGCTAAAAGTTTAAAACCTTCCAAAACTGATTGGTCCACGTTCTGGAAAATGCATTGATTTCTGTTTTTGTCTGGTTCAATAATAATAGGGACTATTAAATTACCTCAATGGCAGTTGGTACTCAGGGCTGTTGAATAACTGGTATCACATTGAACAATATCGGGAAGATGCAGAAATGAGTATACACAGCTGTCAAATCAAATGATCTCTTTTATATTGCCATATTTGTGATCACATAGGTGGAAATTTGCTAACCAAATACGATACTATGTAATTTATGCTACCTTTTAAAAAAAAGCAGTAGTGTAGGGAAAATGGTGAATTTTTTTGCCTTTTTTAGAAGGAAGCATATTGGTGGTACTTTAAATAAATTTTCGTGCCTAAAGATTTTCTGTGCACTTTGTGACTATCCTAGTCATATAGTCTCTATATATTTCCTTCAGTTTTTGTCAGTTGATTTAAAACGATCCTCCTTATAAAATTTGTTTTTATACCTTCTCCTCAAATAGATAAAATTTCCTTTCTCTAAAGACTCTAAAAGGTTAGTCTAGTTGTTGGATGGATAATGAATTAGGAGATGAGATTGGGAAAAGGAAAAGCAGTTCGAAAATGGTAATAATAATTCAAGGCTTAGATAGGCCAAGTAGAGTAGGTTTTAAATGTGTTCGAATCAAACTGATAAGGAACCATGAATAAACAAAGTTTGTAGGGATGGACACTTGACAGAATGACTCTGAGTTTTATGATTTCAGGTCCCACATGCTTAAGTCTTTAATCCATTTTTAGTTTATTTTTGCGTATGGTATAAGTAGTCCAGCATTCTTTTGTGTGTAGCTGTCCAGTTTTCCCAGCACCACTTATTGAAAAGACTTTGTTCCCACTGTATATTCTTACCTCCTTTATGGTAGATTGATTGACAATATAAGCGTGGGTTTATTTCTGGACTTTGTTCTGTTTCGTTGATCTGAGTGACTATTTTGTGCCTGCACCATCCTATTTTTATTACTACAGCTTTGCAGTATATCTTGAAACCTGGGATTGTGATACCTCCAGCCTTTTTCTTCCTTGGCTTTTGGGGTCTTTTGGCCAAGATTGCCTTGGCTATTTGGGGTCTTTTATATGGTTCCATATAAATTTTAGGATTATTTGTTCTGACTCTGTGAAAGATGCTATTGGTATTTTGGTAGGAATTACATCTTGTGCCATCTTGTGTGGAATGATAAGAAGAGCAGTTTGGTAGATGGAAGGCAAGGTGTATCAAGTTTATTTGTGCATATGAAGTGTGACGTGCATGTAGGAAATGCTAGTGAAAATGGCAAATACTTGGCTCTAGGTGTAAGGAATGTAGACCTCAGAACAGATATCTGACTTAGAGAAACCTGGAGGTTTATCACCACAAAGGTTGTAAACAGTAACATAAACAACTGAGGAGAAAGAGTGTGGGAAGGAAATTTAAGAGGACATCAGGCCAATTCCTTGATAACTGTATTATTGAGAAATTGGGATAGGAGTCAAAGTCACCAAAGGAGATGGAGAATAAAAGCCAAAGGAGCACAAAGAACAGTAGAAGAGAAAAGACTATTTCACAGAGGAGTAATCAAGAACATTATCTTCTACTAAGAATAGTAAGATTAATACAAAAAAAATATTCATCCTCTTCTGTATTGTAGGAGTTATTGGTAACCTTAGCAAGAGAAGAGTGAAGTGGAAGAAGCATACATGTGAAGAAAATGCAAAAGGGTTTGCAAAACTCTTTGCAGAAGGTTGATTTTGGAAAAGGGTGGAGGAATAGAGTTGTAGTTCTATTTATCAGGGTGGTTTATGCTAGCAGACTCTAATAGATGAACCCTAGGGCTTTACACAATAAATGCTTATGTCACCCTCATACAGTGACCCTCTGCTCCATCCTGTGGTTATTCAGTTTGGGACATGTAGCCTCTAAGCTCATCATGGTAGCAGGGAAAGAATCAATAGAGGAGGAGGTACGTCAGCTCTTAATGTTACATATCATTTGGTGTTTCTGATCACAGTCCATGGGCCAGATCTAGTCTTATGGCCCAGAAAAGTTAGAAATTTTAAGGGAGCACTTAAAATAGTTGGCACACACACACTACTTTACCACAAGAATTGAAACAGCATGTGGGGTCAAGGAATATTTTTATTTGTTGATTTATTTTGTTTTTAAGACGGGATATACTAGAACACATTATCTGAGGGAATAGTCAAGGAGAAATAGAGAAAAGCAGCAGAGAAGGAAAACTTTAACAGCCAAAATTTCATGAGAAGGCAAAAGGGGATAGAATCCAAAACACATGGCAAGGAACCGGTCTTTGAAATTTTATCTGCTGAGTCACTGTCATAAAAGGAGGAATGGAGATTGGTGGAGGTATATTATAGATTCAGTGATGGAAAGATGAAAAAGGGCCCATTTGATGAGTTCTGCTTTTTTATCATAATGTGAAGCGAGGCTATGCGCTAAAACTCAAGAGCCTGGTGCACAATGGGTTGCAAGTCCAGGAGGTTGAGGAGCATGGTAAAGATATGAAATCGTTTCTGTGGAGAATAGAAGTCTTTCACTTGACGACCTATGTGATTTATTTCCTGCAGCTCTCCCCTAGACATTCAGTTCTCCAACCACCCTAAAATATTTAATATAACCCAAACATGCCATGTACTTGCTCAGGTTCCATGAATTTATTCTTGCTTTTCCTCTGCCTCGAACTTTCTCTCCAGCTCACCTTATCTGCCTTGTAAATCTCCAGTTATCCTTCAGCTCTTGACTCAAATAGGGGCTTTTTCTTTTTCTGTTCCTATAGGAAGAGTGGGTCCCTTCCCCTTCCTTCTCCAGTCATCCATGTCCTTCCCATTAGACTGTAACTTTCCTAAGATCATAAAACCTATATTCTCAGAACCTTGCACAAAATACAGAGATGCTTATAATTGCTTGTGGATGAGCTATAGGCATTTAGTAGAGTATAAAATATATTAAAGATTGTGAATAAAGTTTTTTGCTCTAAAATTCCGATCAAAATCCAAACTTTAATTAAATATTTAAAATATCATTAAAAATAGCAAAACAGGCTAGAAATCAGCCCATATTTACTAAGAGAGGGTGGCTGTTTTCTGCAACCTAAGCAGCCAGTTCCAAGTCAGAAACACTGTAAATAACTAATTAAAACATTTTTTTCTGTTGTAATAAAAATAAAATGCCTTAAGCAGTCTAACCTGCTTTCCCCAACTCATTTAGCAACTTCCTTACTGTGTAAACGCCCTTTACAAAATAGACACCAGCTTTGCAGAAGGTATTTTTGAATAATTGAAATATGAAAGCAAAAATTTTAAGGCATGCCATCTGTTTTGTTTTTCTTGGAGCCCAATGATTTTATCTTCCCTGAGATTCAAACCACCTCACCCTTTATAGCAATTCATTAAAACCTCACTGCAGGGGGAAGGTGAACAGGAGAAACACAGCCATAGGATATGAAAAATAGCTGCTTCTGCTCTCATTTCTGTATTCAAACCTGCCAGTTAATCTAGGATGTTTCTACTGCTTTGAATGGTTCCTTTCAATTCTATAGGCTTTGTGGGCAGGACAACTGGGAGCTAGTTTCCTGTTTGGCAGCTCAGTTCTTAACCAGCCTCTACTGATACGATTAGTTCTTCCATACTATTGCACAAATCCAATTAAAACTGCTACTACCTAGGTGATAAAGTATTGCCCGTTTCTCAATATCAAATCGAAAGCAGGTTTCCAAAGTTGCCATCACCGCCCGCACACACAGCTGCATGTTATCAGGAAGCAAGGTATAATTAGTGGAGGAAACACGTATGTGGAGCTCTCAAATGGATGAGGCTAAAGGCAAAATTTTAGAGCCTCGTCCTTTATCCTTCATTAAATTACAAAATTAAATGTCACCTCAGAAGTAGAGGAAGCCCCCTTTTCATGGGAAACCTTGAAATGAAACTGTGTTACAGCAGTCACAAATGTTGGTTTCTCAAGTTGCAACAAGTCTGCTGCCACAGAGCTGTGCCATGGATAGTATCCTTGAGTCTTGGCTTCCTCACCTGTGAACTGAGGGCACCAGACTCCTGATTTGTAAGATGAGGTTCAGTCCTAAGTTTGAAGAAATACAAAGGCTGCCTGGATAAATTTATGTGTTACTGTGAAACCCGTCTGCTTTCTCTTCACATTACCCAGTGGTGTTGACGCTTGACAGCTATTCAATAAATGGTGAAGAAGTAAATGAGTGCTTAATACACGTAAGCAGGTATTTGAAAAGATTTCTAAGACTCCATGGAATGCGAGAAAACAGAAGAAAGGAGCGGGGATAGTGGGTGGTGAGAAAAAAGAAGAAAAACGAGAAATAAAATACCTTTATTTATTTATTATTTTTAATATTTACTTTTATATAGCATGCTCACCCACTGCTTCCGATTCACCTACTGTTTATTCTTCTTTTGGGTACTGTTCATTTCTAAACAGGCAGTGAAAGGAATTATTAAGTATCAAAGTGTCTGTTTTAATTAGTATTTAGCTTAGCTACCAGCATCAGAAGATCCAAAATAACAGTGGCTTAACTGAGAAAAAAGAGTAGCTCTCACTCATGTGAATTAGGCACTTGTGAGCTGGTGGCATAGCCCCATGACCATCAGGGACTCGGGCTCCCTCTGTCCTTTGCTCTCATTGTTAAAAAGCAGATTCCACCCTATGGCCTGCCAAGATGGTTGATCCAGCTTGAGTATAGCAGCACGCCAGACCTATGAGAATGAAAAGGAAGAAAAAAGGCATGGCTCTCCTTGAGGAACATCACTTCCTCTTACATGCAAAGAACACAGTCATATGGCCACCCAAAGATACAGAAGAGGCTGAAAAGTTCAGTCTGTTTCTGCTTTACCACTAACATTTGGGGGCTGCCCGTTATTTGGAAAGAAGAGGACAATGGATATGGAAGGATGATGTCTTCCACTGGATTTCTGGCAGATGTACAGGATTTTGTTCTGGGCTAAGAAGCCAAAGTGTGAAGTACCTTTTGGGAATGCCTAGCTTCCATCTTCTGTGTCTCTCTCATTCTTGTAATGATTGCTTGTTCCCTCCCAAGCTTCCTTGACCTGGAGGAAACTAGACAGATAACTCTGCAGTTTTAATCTATTAGATACTCAGTATGGTATCTCTCCCAAGAATGTTTGCATTTTCAAAGAAAATCTCAAGAGGGCAAAACTTAAGCCTAGAGATGAAATAAATGTCTGGTTACATAAAGCCACATTGAATAAATATCTCAATGAAGGAAAGAAGAGCTTTGGGAGGCACTCTTCCCTGAGCAGCTCAAATGATACCATTAAGCACCACCTAGTCCATCTAGCAATAGGACCAACCTTGTAGCACATTCATTCTTGGTTTTGCTCCAATAGTTCTTTGCTCCACCACCCTCCCCACCCCACTGGGTCATGGTTTTCTTCCTCCTATGTTCTCATTAAGTATTACAGAATTAGATGGTATATAGCAGATTTTTACCTTTAATACTATTCTTAAATTTTATTTTCTCAATCTAAATGAAAATTATGGCTTCATGGCACTGAAAACTTCAGGTTAGATGTTCACCAAAAATAAAACTATCAAAACCTTAGAAGGTAACTACTTTAGGGATGCTAATGTGCTCACATTCCATTAGTATTAAATTTTAATTGAATAATAACGGTGCTAATTAAAGCAACAATAATGAAATAAATGGTATCTGTTATTAGAAGACATTCCAACTTGTGAAAGAAATTCAGCCCATAATAGACCCCTCTGTGTCCAGCTATTAGAGCACGGGGATTACTTTTGATTCCATATTGTGAGTCACTTACCATTCACTTAGTTTGCTTTATAGTCACTATAGTCTGCTGGGTAAAATCCAGACTACAAATGAAATAGCTAAAGAGCATGACAGCTCTCCCATATCTATAAAGTTTCACATGTTTAAAACAATGTAGACTGTTTAAAATTGTGCTAAGGCATCTGGTAGGTGTTCTTTTATTTAAATATGGTGTACTTTTATCTTAAAAGACTGGAAAATTTTAGGATTCTTTTAAAGATACCACAGTTATGCTAGGAGTTGGCAATAACTGCGCACGGTGCCCGTGACAGCCTTGTCCGCCAGAATGCTGATTCCTCAGAGAGCATTTGTTCAGGTTCTCAAGGCAACTCAAGTCAGACTTGGTCAAAGATAAAGAAAGAGGTGCATAAAAATATCTGGAAGACTGATGAATCACAGACCTGTACCCCCAAAACAAATAATAACATCATGTTAATAAAAAAATAAAATATAAATATTAAAAAGCTGGGAAACTCTTAAAAGCATAAATTAATGAAAATTCTTGGCATCCAGTCTTGTAAAAGCAGAGTGCAGAAATCATTCTCTTTCTTTCTAGCTACGAGAAAAGCAGGTAATTTTCTTTTAAGAGAGAGCGCGAGCCTGCGTGGGTGGGGGCGGGGCATACGGAGAGAGGGACTCTTAAGCAGGGTCCACCCAGCAGGCCAGGCGCAGAGCTGGACGCGGAGCTGGTTGTCGGGCCTCTTGGAGGGCTGAGAGCCCGGCTAGACACGGGACTGGTCGCCCGACTGCCGTGGCGCTTATGTTGGGGCCTCACCTCACAACCCTGAGATCACAACCTGAGCGGAAATGACGAGTTGGACGCTTAACTTATGGAGCCACCCACGCGCCCCAGAAAAGCAGGTAAATCTACTAGGGGTTGTGTTTGGCGGAACAGTTGCCGTCCTCCACCCCATCCTCATCCCTGGAAACTGAGTGTTTACCTTATGCAGAAAAAGAAATGTTGCCGATGTAATTATGGCAGAGGACGCTGAGATGGGAAGAAGGGCCTGGATTATGCAGCTGGGCCCAGTCTAATCGTACAAATCCTTAAAAGTAGATAACCTGTCCCAGCTGTGGCTAGAGCGAGCCATGACTAGGGAAAGACGGTCAGAAAAATGCAATGGCCTTCAAGAGGGAGAAAGAGCGTCCTAAAACAAGAAATGTGGGTGGCCTCCAGAAGCCACAAAAGGCTAGGAAAAAGAGTTTTTTTTCCCTTAGACCCTCCAGGAGCCCTTCAAACACCTTAATTTTAGCCCAGTGAGACTCTTGTTGAACTTTTAACCTACAGAACGAGAATCAATTTGTGTTGTTTTAAGCCATTAAGTGTGATTATTTGTTACAGCAACAGTAGAAAACTACCCTGAGAACCACACTTTGAATTCCTGTTAAGCATTCAAAAATACTAAAACACAAAACCAAATGACGTTTGAGTGGAGAATGTGGGGCCTGTTTCTCAAAAGGGAAAATGTGTTCTTTAGTGTTTGATGATTGTTTCAGATCAGGAGTAGGGGTATTCTTATGATAGAGTTTTAAAGCATATGCAAAACTATGTTTTTCAATTACATCAAAAACTAAAAATTAAGGATTTATGAGGATGAGGATTAAAAACATTGGAGGTTAGAAGGGAATAAGGAGGAAGCCAAAAAGGAGGAAAAAACGGAAGACTTTTGTACTTTTTATTTGTACTTTTTGTGTACTATTATTGAGGTAAGTAGCCTGCTAAAGGATTTTAATGATTTCATATTACAAACAAATGCAACGGCCTGACAAGCTAAGAAAAGAGTATCATGAAGTGGCATAATGAATAGCCACAGCTGTTCTACAGTGTAGTAGAATTTTTCTGAATATGCCAATGCTATTATGTCTTATGAAGCACATGTGCGCCAGTAATTTTTCTTCTGTTCTAAATTTGGCTCACACTACTCCATTTTCAATCAAAAATGCTTGCATCTGTCGTCTCCAAACATTTTTACTTTTATTTTTTTACTTGTGCAATAAAATCTGAGTCTGAAAAATACTATGCATTTCTCAAATCCTGGATTCCAGATCCATACACTTTAAAACCCAACAACCCAAGCAAATTTCCTCATCTTCTCTGGCACCGACGACAAACTGTAAATGAGGTGAGCTAAGTCCTAGAGGGGAGGGTCTTAACTTGGAAGAAGCTGTGGTGCATCCCAGAGCTTGGAAACCCCAAGGCTCTATGGAAAACCCCTAAATTGTTTGTAAACCTTAGGGTGGAAAATTCAAGGGACATGTAGAAGGTTTGAGTTTCCATATTTCAAAGGCAAAGATGAACTTCAGAAAAAGTGGCAGTTTGAATGTGTACTAATTAATATGTAGACTCTGTAACTGTATCTCAGTAGGAGCAGGGAGTCTTGGTAAGACTGGATCTCAGCTCAGATCTAGCTAAATATGACACCAACCCCAGAGGTGCTATCTTGGGAAAGCCTTCTTTCTTCCAATGGGTTTTTTTCCAGTTGAATACTCTCATTTACCAGAAATAAGTCAATGCTTACTACTGTGTTTATAAAAGTACTTTGCTTCTGCTGACACACTAATCCACAGGGATCTTAATCTCCCATAAACTTTCCTTCTCTATTAATATCTCTATCCATCTTTCATACTTGGTTTCTCCTTTGTGCAACTCATCGAGTGTCTCCAGGTGTCAGTGATCATTGTCTGATCATTATGATGACAGGCAGACCTTCCTTATCACCCAGAGTTGCCCTTTCTGTGTTTTAAACTCCCAGTAGGCACTAATTAAGGAAGTAAGGAGCAAGGCCGGGTTCAAGGGAAGCCTTTCACCCAGTTATCTTTACAACATGGCCCAAGAATTTTTACAAAAAGCAGATCTGGCTTAAAAAAAACCTTTTAAGGCAGTCAATGCAGATAGAGGGAAGAAATTAAAGCGATGATCCTTTTGAACAGAACAAAGCATGAGCAAAAGGGATTTCTTAATGGGGTGGACAGCGCTTTTTCTTCTTTGAGGCTGAAACTCAAGCACAAAGATTTGCCAGAAAAGAAATAGGTGATGCTGACGCTGCTGACAGCGTGTGCTCACCTTCCTTATGTCGCCCCTGCACGAGGTAGAGGAATGAACAGTAAGTGGATCAGGCGCTTACAGATAAAAACACAACCATATAAGTTTTGAAAGGAATAACATGGAATGTGGTGGTAGTGATTATTTTGTGGTGAATAAGCCTTTCTGTGGTTTTTATATTTTCATCATAAAAATTTTCACATATATAGTGTGGCAGGCAGAATAGTCCCCCAAAGATATCCACACCCTAAACCCTAGATCCTGTGATATTATTTTACAGGACTAAAGGGACTTTGCAGATTAAGGTAATGGATTGTAAGCTAAACTGATGGCCCTGGGTGGGTTATCTCGGTAGACCCAGTCTAATCACAAGAGTCCTTCAAAGCAGGGTGCTTTCTCTGGCTGGAGTCTGAATAATGTGGCAGAAAGAGAAGCTGGAGAAATGGAACCTTTGAGAGGGATTTGATCCACCTCTGCTGAATGGAGGCCATGTAGAAAACATGAGAAAGAATGTGGAAGCCTCTGGGAGGAAAGACTGAGCCCAGCTGGGAACTCAGTTCTACAACCAAGAGGAATATATTTGGTCAACGACCTGAATGCTCTGGGAAGCAAATTCATTCCCCAAATCGTGGGAAAGGAACACAGATCTGCTGACTAATTCAGCTCAATTTTGTGATACTGAAAGTAAAAGTCTCAGTTGAATTATTCCATTTCTGGTTTTCCCATCTATATACGGTGAGATAACAAATTATTGCAGTAATTTAAACGAATTCATATGAAAAATCTTTTTAAAAAGTGCGCCTGAACATCTATTTGCCCATCACTTAGATTCAACAATTTGTGAACATTTTGTCATATTTATGTTGTGTTTTGCTCCTTTAGAAGTGAGTTACAGAAGATAGGACTTCATAACTAGATACTTAGAGTCATGTCCAAAAAATGATACTCTTCTCTCTAACTATGGAATCATTGTCACAATTAACAAAATTGAAAATACAGTCAGGTTTGCTATAATGCTTATTCTGAAAACATGGATTTGTTTCAGTACAATTAATAGGGAGCAACTTCAACATAACAGAATTTTCAATTTATGATTTTTGTCAGCAAGCTGTAAATACAGCTTTTCTTTAATTTGGAACAAGATCCAATCACATATGACAGATTGTATTTGGTTGTTATGTCTCTTAAATCTCTTATCTGGAAGAACACTTACTTTTTTTTAATGCCATTAATTTTTTAATCAGATCAAGTTTTCTTAATAGAATGTCTTAAATTATTTCTGGGCTTATCTAAGTATTTCCTCACGAACTAAGCTAACTTAGTTCTCATAAACTCTCCTTTATGTTTATAAGATCTAAAATCTTAATTAGGTAAAATATTTTGGGAAGAACAATTCATAGGTGATAAATGTGTACGAACTTTCCTTCCTCTCTCCTTTCCTTTCTGTCATCAACTAGGTTTGGGTATTTTGGTTTTTGGTTGGTTTTTTTTTCTGTTTTGAATTCTGACAAGTGAAGGAAAATGTTTAATTCTTCCCCTTTTAGTTCCCAATTTTCAGAACAAGGAGTAGGTTTAATAGGAATTCATCATTTCTAAGAATGATACAAAACTCAAGTCATTAAAGAAGATTAGTATAAATAAGCCATAATTTTTAAAAACATGTGCGTCATTAAATTAGGATAAAATCAAAAGAAAAAATGAGAAACAAGTATTTGTTATTCATATCATAATGGCTATTTTCTTAAAGGAAAAATCTATAATTCAATAGGAAAAATACCAAAACTTCAATAGAAAAATAAGAAAAACAGCTTTCTCACTATAGGGAAATGCAA
>CM052807.1:71936823-72029499 GCA_028533885.1 Nasua narica
CCACTGTTGATGCTTTCACATAAAATCAGTCATCTCTTACAGTGTTTTTCATAGGAGACCCTTTTAGTGAATGCCTACTTCCAGAGTTTCACTAAGTGAAAACCCCCACTGACTTAATTCACTTACAGATATTTTCATAACCTCTCTCACATGAGCATAAATGTTCATGGGCTACATCCAAGAAGTTAACAAGCCTAAGATAACAGCTCTGCCGAGCTATGAACTCAATTCCTCCTTCACTTTGAGGGAGAACATGCGATACTAGCAAAATAATGAAATGCAATACATCAACCTGTCTGCCTAGAGAATTCAACTTGCTCAGAATAAATTAATTTCAGCCACAGGTCTGGAGATTGGAAATGCAAATGAACCAACATGGCTGCACCACCAATGCCATCTAGTTTTCACCACAGCATTAGTTTTCTTTTTTCTTTTTTTTTAAGATTTATTTGTCAGAGAAAGAGAGCACACACAATCAGGGAGCAGCAGGCTGAGGGAGAAGAAGCAGGCTTCTTGCTGAGCAGGGAGCCCCATGTGGGACTCAATCCCAGGACCCTGGGATCGCGACCTGAGCTGAAGGTAGTCGCTTAATTGACTGAGACACCCAGACATCCCTACAGCATTAGTTTTCAATGAGTGGAAGAGAGAGGTAGTGGTTCTCACTCAGTGCTCCTATAATGCTTTGTACAAGCTGCTATTTAAGCCTTTTCATTAATGGATTGTACTTAATCCTTTGGATGAATTTTGCGCCTTAATAATCTTGCATATCCTGAAGGTAGGGAGGAACATATTTTTGGTTTTAATACATGCTTTTTGAATGAATGAATTCCAAACATTTACATTTTTTCCCCAAATGACTTGAGCCCTTCAATTTGAACATATGTGTTTAATTTTAGTACTATTTTACGTTTGCAGATATTTAAATTTTCAAATCTACCATCTCATTTTATTTAGCTAATCATCTTTCAAAGACTGTTTCAAATATAACTTCAACCATGGAACCTTTCTTAATTCCTCCTACTGCTATGATCTTTTCTTCCTTTGAATATCCATAGCACTTGAAATGTACTTTCTTCTAGAACCCTGGTTATCCCCTTTAATTCAGGGCTACTTTTTGTAATCTTTTTATTTTCACAAATCTGTGATAGACTAAAATTTTCTCAAGGACAGGGCTCATCTTTTCATCAGTTACTGAGTTCAAAATGCAGCCATGTACATGGTGTTATAAATGCAACTTAACCAAAATTGATCACAAAATACAGCTCAGTACTATAAAGAATATCTTACTGATTTCTTTATACGAGAGGACTGACAGTCCCTCTTATAAACCATTCTGGCCTTAAAAAATAACATTGAAATACATGCAATTTACCTAATCCAATTAATTCACCAAAAGGACAAGTATAGGCTATAGTATTTATGGATATTTGCATAGAGAAACAGGCAAGGTTTTGAAAGGCGGAAGAAAAAAAAGGAAAATCTATGAAAGAGAAATATCAGGAGCTATACTGTACAAGAATGAGCTCTGCCATTTGCTATTTCATGTGACCTTGGCAAAATTGCATTGCCTTTTCGGGTCTCTATAAAATGGACACAATCATGCCTACTGTATTTATTGTGAGAAGAACAAGATTTCTGAAGTTTTCTTTAAACTCTAAGATGCTACACAAACATAAGGTGTTTTTAAACACATAGAATATGGGTTCAGGAATAGAGGGAAATGAAGATGGCTAGGAAGGTAAGGTCATATTGAAAACTCAGTCAAACAGCAGCTTGGATTTGATGAAGTAGAAAGTAAATGTGCATGTATCTTTAACATGGAGAATGACATAAAAGTAGTTTTAAGGTGTATAATCAAGAAGTATTCTGTGGAAGTGAAGTAAGACTGACAGAGGAAGACAAATACTGTATGCTCTTACCTATATGTGGAATCTAAAAAAAGTTAAACTCTTGAAAATTAGAGTAGAATGGTGGTTGTCAAGGGCAAGGGGAGGATGGGGAGATGTTGATCAAAGAGTACAGATTTCTAGTTGTAAGATGAACAAGTTCTGAGAGTCTACAGGATGACTATAAATGGCCATTTTCAACTGTATATACATATACTGTCATTAAGAGAGTAGAACTGAAATCTTCCCACCACAAAAGAAAATGTTAATTGTGTGAGGTAATGAAGGTGTTAACTATCCTTATAGTGGTAATCATTTCCCAACAGATAGGATCAAATCATGATATCATATACCTTAAACTTATATAGTGTTATATGTCAGTGATAGCTCAGTAAAACTGTGGGGGAAGATGCAGTAAATTTGTACATGTGAGGTAGGACCCAGAGTTGAGTATTTTTAAAAATACCAACTGATTCTAATGTGAGTCAAAGTGAGAATCAGACCACATGCAATGCTTATCATACTTTTAATATGCATAAATTTTACTCGAGGACATTGTCAATATGCCTATTGTGAGGCAGTGTATCTGGGTTGCATCTGAAATTCTGCATTTCTAGTAATCCATAGGTTCTTCCAAACTCCTTACTCTCAAACTCTAATGGATAAAAATAATTTTTAAAATGTTCTGCAATATTTGCAAGTCAGAATTCTTGGACAATATGTCATATTTGAGAGAATTATTTTGTGGGATTTTTTGGGCATTATTCCAGTTTTGTTTCTATATATATATATATATATATACACACACACCTACATACATACATATACATATACATCGCATTTTCTTTATCCATTCATCTATCTACAGCACTTAGGTTCTTTCCACATCTTGGCTATTGTGAATAGTAGACAGGTTCACTGCAGTGAACAAGGGGGTCCAAATATTCTTCCAGGACAATGATTTCATTTCCTTTCGATATGCACCCTGAAGTGAAATTGCTAGATCATACAGTAGTCTTATTTTTAATATTTTTGAGGAACCTCCCTACTATTTTCCAGAGTGGTTGAATTAGTTTACATTCCTGCTAACAGAGCTCAAGGGTTACCTTTTTTTTTTCCCCACCTTCTTGATGACATTTGTTATCTCTTGTCTTTTGATGATAGCCATTCTAATAGGAGTGAGGTGATATTGTGGTTTTGATTTGCATGTCCCTAATGATTAGTGATCTTGAGCACCTTCACATGTACCTAGGTATTTGAATATCTTCTTTGGAAAATTGCCTATTGAGGTCCTTTGCCCACTTTTAATTGGATTATTTGTAGTTTTGTTAATGAGTTGTATGAATTTCTATATACTTTGGATATTAATCCCTTATGAGATGTATGGTTTGCAAATATTTTCTTTCATTCCATAGGTTACCTTTCTATCTTGTTCATTGTTTGCTGCACAGAAACTTTTCAGTTTGATGTCGTCTTGCTTTTTTTTTTTATTGCCTTTGCTTTTGGTGTCATATCTAAAAATTTGTTGCTAAGACCCATGTTAAAGAGTTTTTCCCCTATGTTTTCCTATAGGATTTTTATGGTTTCAGGTTTTATATTTGAGTCTGTAATCCATTTTAAGTTAGCTTTTATGAGTGGTGTAAGAGAGGGGTTTGGTTTCCTTCTTTTGCATGTGAATATCCATTTTTCCCAACACCATTTTTTGAAAGGACTGTCTTCTCCATTGAGTATCCTTGGCTCCCTTTTCAAATACTAGTTGACCATATATGAATGGGTTTATTTGGGGGCTCTTGATCCTGTTCCATTGGTCTAATGTTTGCATTTATGCCAGTATCATACTGTTTTGATTACTATAGCTTTGTAATGTAATTGAAATCAGAAAGTATGACGCTTCTAGCTTTCTTCATTTTAGAATTGTTTTGACTATTTAGGTCCTTTTGTGTTCCTATATGAATTTTAATTTTTTTTCTGTTTCTGCAAAATGCCATTGGGATTTTGATAGAGATTACTTCGAAACACTACTGATATTTGCATTGGAAACATTACTAATTTTTGTATGTTCATCTTGCATCCTTCAGCCTCACTAAATTTGTTGTTTGATTCTAATAGTTTTTGGTGGATTCTTTAGGATTTTCTACATATAAAACCATGTCATCTGTAAATAAATACTGTTTTACTTCTTCCTTTCAAATTCTGGTGCTGCCTTCTGTTTCTTTATTGACTGGTTGCTGTGGCCAGAACTTCCAGCACTGTGTTAGATAGTGGTAAGAATGGGCACCCTTGAATTATTTCTAAAATTAGAGCGAAAGCCTTCAAACTTTCACCATTGAATATATTATCTCTGGGCTTGATTTTTTTTTAATTTTTAAATTCAGTTAATTAACCTATAATGTATTATTTGTTTCAGGGGTACAGGTTTGTGATTTATCAGTCTTAGATAATACCTAGTGCTCATTATTTTAAGCGCGCGCGCGCACACACACACACACACACACACACACACACACAAAGTATTCAGCAGGCCCTGGTGATAGACCACAATCACAGAGTCCAAGGTAGGAGTAAGCTATAGAAATTTAGGTGAGAGATGATGAAGCCTGACAGTGACATATAAAATGTAAAAGAAGAGGAAGACCCAAAAGACATCTTAATGGAATACTAAGTAGAACTTGAGATAAGTAGAAGATGATGGGAAAAAGCTAAAGATGGATAAAATTGAGATAAGGAAAATGAATGGTGGCACAGTAACAGATGGAACAAGTAAAAAGGGATGTCAGTGTCATACATTATTTTATGTTGAATATGAATTTGGAAACAGTGGTCAGACTCTGCAATTTGGATTCTAACCAAATTCCTATAGTGGAATCACATAAATTTTGGGAGGAACGAGATAGTTTATTATATAGAAAAGTTGATTTAGCTCTCAACTTTTTGGATAGGGGAGTAAGTCTTCATTGTCTTAAGTGATAATCTTAGGAAGTTCACCTGTTATTTACCAACAATATTATATCTGGATTTTTTTTTTACTCTCCAAACTATATCTTCCTGATGCTCTAATTTATTTATTTAAAAAAATATGTCTCTTACACAGCCTGAATCAACTTCTGTTTTTAAAATTAAACTAACATCTTTTATTGGCTACTTAGCACTTGTTCTAAATATGATGAATGCAATATAGAGAAGACTCTACACGTTCGTATGATGTTCACAATCTAGAAACTAAAGGACAAGTCCACAATCCTTCCCAGATGCTATAATGACACTTTTTAATTTCAAAACCAGTTATGTCGGATTCTTGAGTTATTCCTGGCCAAAACAGGCTTGATAATAAAAGGAAGATATTAATGTTTCTTTGAAAAGCCAGTGTCTAGTATGAACCTCAGTCACTTGGAAACCTGCTAAATTAAAATATAACCTTGCCTTTCTTCTGCATAGAGTGGCTGGACTTTTGCCTTAGTTTCTCTGCATGATCCTCCTACTCTGGGCTTTACTATTTTGACTGCCAATCTAAGTCTTGTTAGATATTTTCCTTGGGGATAAAGTTTGTACATGGCCTGTCAAAATATATTTCAAGTATATCTTGTCACCTAGACTCCTGTTACTATGATTTGTTCATCAGATTTAGTCATTCTTTAATTCAGTAGTTATTGAGTATCTAATACATTCCAGGTTGATTCTTAAATTACAAAACTACATTTACCGGCCTGAATCAAGCCTTCTAAGAACTCCACTCTACT
Organism: Nasua narica; assembly: GCA_028533885.1. Lineage (NCBI taxonomy): Eukaryota > Metazoa > Chordata > Mammalia > Carnivora > Procyonidae > Nasua > Nasua narica. Next base: position 71,942,447 of record CM052807.1, read on the forward strand.
CTAAGATTACAGAACCCAGAGTAGGAAAATATGTGTGTATATATGTATATATATATTTCCCTAAGTGAATTTAAATTAAGTATGTAATGCCTTCTGCGTAACATACAACTTTTGCAGTTTCCTGTATGAGCTCACTGGACATGCAGTTTCACAAATTCTATGGCATTTCTTACATTCTTTCATTTGCTACCTGGTTTCCAACCCCCATACTGATCCCTATTCAGCTATTCATTCAATCTCGGTTCACATAATAAATGCCAACTTCTTTTTCATTACTAAGTTCTGGCACAGTTTATTGTGAACAATCTTTGGTTTTGTTGCTTTGGAGAGTAAATTCATCTTGCCTCTGTGGAGGCTTGAAAAACGCATGAATTATAAAGAGGCTACTTGCCCCAATTTTCCTATTCTGGGTTCCATAATCTTAAAAGAAATTGTCTTGTGGATCTTACCCATCTAAATACTGGCCTAACAGAATACCCACGCAACTGAAAAACTTGTTTAACACTAAATCTTGTAAGGACAGCAAAATACTTAGTTGACAGTGACATTCTTCGCTGTGGAATAAAATTATATACATGTTATTTAGCATAACAATATGAAAACGTTTTCTTAAAAGCTATACATAGAGTGGGACTGTGATACTAATCCCGTAAATTTTCATTAAGGGATAGTGAAAACCTTTAGGGTAATAGGGCACCATTCTAGCTATGATTCCTTCTGTGTTGTCCAAGTTATGCTTATCTGCTCCTGTGGACTCCAAACAATTCTTGTCTTCTAAAAGTCTGTTCATAGGTGTTACTTTCTTATCATTGGGCTTTTATCTTCAGTGTCGTCTTTTAAAATTGCTGAGGTTTTATACAAGTATCCAAACTGTGGCAGAGATAAGTTGGTTGTTCACCCATATCCTCTTTCTCCTGAGCAGAGGAGTAGATCACATGTCCTTGGAATGAAGTGCGACCATGTGACTAAGCTCTGACCAATGGAATATGGACAGGGAACCACACCTATGGAAATCTTTTCACACATGGTCTTCCATGCTCTGTTTCTCTTCCAGCTAACTAGAAGGGAGATGACCAAGAGGGCCACCTTCTGAACCATGGGTTAAAAATGGTAGTCATAAGACAAAAGATGATGTTTTTAAATCACTAAAAGAATAACCACCCACCAATTGGGAATACCTGTTTGAATATCATGATAGAGAAAAATAGTGATAACCGACTGAAATTTGAAGATTTTATCTATTATAGAAGCTAGTATTAGTTAATAATGCACTCTATTATTAAGACTGGAAATGGCTGAAGTGCTACATTTCTGTTCATTGCCTTTATGAATTGGATGCTTTGTGCTTGGCTACTCATCTGATACATGTTTTATTGATTTGCATCTTGGGTTTGAATTTCAAAGATCTAAGTTCCCTTTACTCTCTTCCTTAGTAGTAAGCAATTATACCCTAAGTCTAGTTAAAATCCAAGAACAAAAATTATTTATGCATCTCTTCTCTTCCTCCTCCTATTTCTGTAGCATAAAGGAGAGAGAAAACTGGAAAAGGAAAGGCAACCCAGCCCATTCTGCATCAGTGAAGGAAAACAAGGAAACCTTAGTGGTGATAGTTAACATCCAAAGTATCTCTAGATGTGAAGGTAGATGAGCAACAAAAAAACTTCTCATAACCAAATTCCAGTTTGGAAAGTGAACTGGGAACCTGCTTTGTCTTCTAGTAGTTTACTTGAAGACTGTCTACCTTGTTGGATAGTCATGACATGCGACTTGGTGACTGGTCTTCACTGTCATATCCCCTACTATGTAGGTTTCTATCCCCTCTATCTGCCTGTGGAGAGATACCCTTACCTTCTCCATTCTCTAGGGTCCCTCCCTTGACTGATGGTGGTGGGTACTTTGGCTCTTGGCTCTGTCTCAGTGCTTAGAATTTAAGAAGTGCTTTGCATTTTTTACTAACAGCTTCTCTTGTTATGTTGGGAAGTTTATACAGGTGAGCTTATATATTCTGTCAAGGGTCAATAATTCTTATTCCATCTTGTCACACAAATACTTGTTCTTATAATGTAATAGTGTCACACCACTCCTGACTCAGATAGAGTCCCTACAAAATCTTGGAAATAGTAAAGGAAAACCTTCTTAAATTGGGAATTAGACCTCTAGCCTCTTTTCCTCAGTAATACTACTCAACAAATACTTATTAAACATCTGTTCTGTGCAAGTTACTGGGTTTGGCTATAGTCAGAATATTGGCTCCTGCCCTTGTTGGAGCTTTAAGTTTAGTCAAATTCACTGGAAGAGAAGGTGTATTCTGTTTTTGTTGCTAGAAATTATACTTTTCTCATGATTACCTGAACTGAAAATACCTTCCTGTTTAGCATCGTTAGTAGTTTGAAGGAGCTAAAGAACCTGTTTAAAATACTCACATTCTGTATCCTGGGAGTCATAATTGTGTTATGTCTTCACCTGCATTTTCAAAGCAAGTTTGTGGGCGTCTGTGTGGCTCAGTTAAACATCTGCCTTTGGCTCAGGTCATGATCTTAGGGTCCTGGGATTGAGCCCCATGTCCAGTCCTATGTTGAGCTCCATGTGGGGCACCCTAGCCAGCCAGGAGTCTGCTTCTCCCTCGCTCCCTGCCCCTCCCCTGCTCATATGCGTGTGCGCGCTCTCTCTCTCTCTTTCTCAAATAAAGTCCTTAAAAAAATAAAGCAAGTTTACACATTGTTTAGTACAAGAACTGTATTTTATAAATCATTATCTTTTTTTTAAGATTTTATTTATTAGAGAACACAGAGGGATTGTGAGAGGAAGGAGCAGACTCCTGGATGAGCAGAGAGCTAGACCTGGGACTCTATCTCAGGACCCTGAGATCATGACCTAAGCTGAAAGCTTAACTGACTGAGCCACATAGGCACCCCTATAAATCACTGTTTTTTTTTTTAATGATCTTATTTACTTATTTGACAGAGCACAAGCAGGGGAAGTGGCTAAGGGAGAGAGAGAAGCAGGCTCCTCCCGCCCCCCCCCCCCACGCCCGAGCAGGAAGCCTGATATAGGACTCTATACCAGGACCCTGGGACTATGACCTGAACCTAAGGCAGACACTTAACTGACTGGCTCATCAGGTGCCCCTAAATCATTATTTCTATTGCCAAGCACAATACCTGGCACGTGGTAAACCTTCAGCAAATATTTAAGTGATTTTTCTAGACAGTTCTGTGACTGGTATGCCCGGGTGAAATTGCTGCTGGCATCAGCAATGGTTGTGGCCTCCTATTACCTCCTATTCACATGAAAATCATGGAAATGTGCCTTACTGATGGTGAAAAGAGCTCAACCAGCCCTAGAAAAATCTCTTTGTTAAACCTGTTTTCAGTTCAGGCTCACATCTCTTTCTCACACTGTTACCAACATCTCCATCACATTTCTAACTCATGGAAAGTATTTCTGGGTATATCCTCCTACTCATACTGAAAAAAACTGGAGGGCAAGTTTACATTGCTTGCTCTTACTTCAAGAGAAGGAACTGTGAGGGTATATTCGCCAATCATTCTCTAGAAAGTAAGAAGAGGAGTAAAATCTTTGGAAATAATAAGGTGAGTGGGTGTGTAGGAGACAGGTGGCAGAGTTGTAAAAATCAGAGTAATTTCAGCAACAGAACCTTCTTACTCGACATAAGATATAAAAATATTAGGGGAATATACAAAGTACCAAATTCTAATGAGAAAACTGAGTGTAGTTATCAGAAAATCAGTGCAATTGACCTGACAATTCATTCCTATATTGATAGCAACTTTTTCCAAAAGTTTAATTAAAACTTTGTCATTAGGGATTTTAAACTACTTATGTACAGATTCTTCAGAAAACATACATTTTGTAAAGTAAGCATTGATTTATTTACATCTTTGTGGCTTCATGAAGTTATTTCCATCAATGCTTACAAAGTACATATATACCGGAAAGTTATAATTATTTATATATATAACATTTATATATTTTAAAAATTATATAATTATATATGCATATGTATACACACATATATATAATTATGTGTGTGTGTGTGTATAACATCACCTTCTGGTATAATTAGAGATATCTATATTTTTGTTAGCCTATAAAATTATAATTGGTTTAGGTGATTGTCCTATCAGGAAAAAAAGAGGCTTTCTTATGCCCCCCTAAAGATTTTACTATTATCAGTTTATAGCAAGACAAACATAATAAGACCTCTACATTCCTGAAAAACAACCAACTTCATTGAATTCCAAAAATTAAATCAGATTATTTTATCTTTTTATTTTTTGAAAACTTTTGGAAATAAAAATAGGTTATACCATCAAGTTATTTGGCATTGTCATAATTGAAGATAAACTAAAAATAAAAGCCAGATACTGACTTTCAAATAAAAATTCACTCAACTATTCTATATGGCTTCCTACGAGAGTTAAAATCCGAGGCAATGCTTATTCACTTATAATGTGGTATTTATAAGATTGTTCAAGGAATGGAAGGATTCATTCCATTTAAAAGAGGAAATGATATAATATTCAAAACTGAGGAAGACACAAAGAGATGGAAAACTATTCCATGGATTGGAAGAATAAATATTGTTAGTGTCTGTGCTACCCAGAGCAATCTGCACTTGCAATGTAATCCCTATCAAAATACCATTTCCATTTTTCACAGAGCTGTAACAACTAATCCTAAAATTTGTATAGAACCGGAAAAGACCCTGAGTAGCCAGAAAAATGTTGAAAAAGAAAACCAAAGCTGGGAGCATCACAATTCCAGACTTCAAGCTGTATTACAAAGTTATAATCATCAAGACAGCATGGTATTGGCACAAAAACAGACACATGGATCAATGAACAGAATAGAGAACCCAGAGATGGACCCTCAGCTCTATGGTCAAATTATCTTCGACAAAGCTGAAAAAAATAGCCAGTGGAAAAAAGACAGTCTCTTCAATAAATGGTGCTGGGAAAATTGGACAGCCACATGCAGAAGAATGAAACTGGACCATTCTCTTACACCATATACAAAGATAAACTCAAAATGGATGAAAGACCTAAATGTGAGACAGGAATCCATCAAAATCCTTCAGGATAACACAGGCAGCAACCTTTTTGACCTCAGCCACAGCAACTTCTCTCAAGACACGTCTCCAAAGGCAAAGGAAACAAAACTGGAAATGAACTTTTGGGACTTCATCAAGATAAAAAGCTTCTGTGCAGCAAAGGAAACAGTCAACAAAAAGGCAACCCAAGGAATGAGAAATGATATTCACAAATGACACTACAGACGAAGGGCTGATATCCAAGATGTAAAAAGCACTCCTCAAACTCTACACCCAAAAAACAGATAACCATGTCAAAAAATGGGCAGAAGACATGAACAGACACTTCTTCAATGAAGACATACAAATGGCTAGTAGACATGAAAAAATGTTCATCATCATTAGTGATCAGGGAGATTCAAATCAAAACCACATTGAGATACCACCTTACACCAGTTAGAATAGCCAAAATTAACAAGACAGGAAACAACAAATGTTGGAGAGGATCTGGAGAAAGGGGAACCTTCTTACACTGTGGGAATGCAAGTTGATGCAGCTACTTTGGAAAACAGTGTAGAGATTCCTCAAAAAATTAAAAATACAGCTATCCTATGACCCTGCAATTGCATTACTGAGTATTTATCCCAAAGATACAGATGTAGTGAAGTAAGGGGATACCTGTTCCCCAATGTTCATAGCAGCAGTGTCCACAATAGCCAAACTGTGGAAGGAGCCAAGATGTCCTTCGGATGAATGGATCAAGAAGATATTTGTGTGTGTGTGTGTGTGTGTGTGTGTGTGTGTGTGTGTGATTTACACACAATGGAATATTACTCAGCCAACAGAAAGGATGAATACCTACCATTTCCATTGACGTGGGTGAAACTGGAGGATATTATGTTAAGTGAAATAAGTCAAGCAGAGAAAGACAGTTATCATACAGAGGAATATAAGAAACGGTGCAGAGGATCATAAAGGAAGGGAGGGGAAAAAATGGGAAGAAGTCAGAGAAGGAGACAACCCATGAGAGACTCTTAACCAAGGGAAAAGAAACTGAGGGTTGCTGAAGGGGAGATGGGGTAACAGGGTGATGGGCATTAGGGAGGGCATGTGACATGAAGAGCACTGGATGTCAGACACAACTGATGAACTGTTGAACGGTACATCTGAAACTATGATGTACTGTTTGTTGGATAATGGAATTTAAATTTTTAAAAAAGCCAAAACACATTGAGAAATACTAGAGAAGAGAATAACTAATAAATTAATATATCAGACATTTCAAGTTTTTATCAAAAAGATGTTACTAATAGGCAACCAAAATTAAAATTTACCACAGAAAATGAGATGAGTGAGAGAAGAAAGTCTATCCCATATAGGTATGTACTTATATATTTCTATACATACATGTATATATGTATGTGGCTATACATATAAACCAAAAAAGAATCTTAGGTAGGAAATGAAACCCCCTTAGGAATCAAACCTCTCAAGTAAAATGGGATTGCTCCTCAAAGGCAACATTGTTATAAGACTGCATGGACTGGGCCAATAATAAAGTGAGAATAGATCTTCAAGCCATCTATAATCCCAAATGCTGTCCCATAATTCATATATGTTCAAATCAAGTGTATGCCCCTACCGAAAAAAATGTCCATTTCACCCTCAACCTTCTAGGAGGTGAGGAATAGAATCTTCAATTGATCCCAAGAATAATTCAATTTAAAAAAAATAATAATTTGGTTTTTCCTGAGGTAACATCCTGCCACTTACACATTATCTCTCCCTTGAGTTGAAGTAACTCTGGGCATTAAAATGAAAAAATTAATGCAGAAAATGCAGCTTTGGAACTATTGAATTACAGTCCAAATCCTACTATAAAATTTAGGGAATTAGTATAAAGCCCAAAGCTGAATCACAATGTGGTAAATATGCAGGTTCACACATCCATCGTAAACAGCACTACTGGGAAAAATTAAGAGAATCCTTGTGAAAATAGTCACCAAAATTCTAGTGTACTTTAGTCTTTGGTCACCCTTCAGCACCACAACTGTTTTTAATGTTTAGAGAAAGTGACAGGGCAATAATAGAGAAGTGGTCATCTTAAGCACTCCTTCCCACATTATGGATCAACTTCAGTCCACAGTATAAATAAGAAGGATGTTCTTGTTTATTTTTTCCCCTCTCTTGGTACAATTTTTCTATTTATAGTTCTGTTTCAAGCCAAGATTACTAAAATGGCAGCTTGGTGTTTAGATTGCTCATGTTGGCATTGCCACACAAGCACATTTAAAGCAGATGTTATCACCCTATGCCAAGAACATGCACTCTGCTGCTCTGGAGGAACTTTGACTCTTGCTGCTTCCCTAAAATTATACCAGAGATAGAACAATGTGGCCATGGTTTTCCAAGTATCACAAAGTATATACAGAGCAAAAAGTGAATTCCATTCAATTTATACATGGGAAAGAAGGCTTAATTTCCTCTGGAAAGAAACTCTGATTTTAAATATCACATGTATTTATTAAAAAAAAAAAAAAAAAAAAACAGGAAACTGGGGTGCCTGGGTGGTTCAGTGGGTTAAAGCCTCTGCCTTCGGCTCAGGTTATGATCTCAGGGTTCTGGGATCAAGCCCCACATTGGGCTCTCTGCTCAGCGGGGAGCCTGCTTCCCTCTCTCTCTCTCTGCCTGCCTCTCTGTGATCTCTCTCTGTCAAATAAATAAATAAAATCTTTAAAAGAAAATAAAAAATAAAAATGAAAATAAATAAAAAAAACAGGAAACTTGTAGGAGAACAAAGAAAAAATAAAAATGACCATTATATTGCCACCTGGCTAAAGCCATCATTAATATTTTAGAATATTTTTCACATTTTTCTGTAAATTCATGATGAGTGTGTTCATGTATGTATATATGACTAACATTTTATTTTTACACAGTCTTTAACATATCTTATTTGGTATATAATTGAAAAGTCTGCATGGAGATTAATGGCTGCATGATGTTTAAAAAATTATTATTTTTTACCGTGTTTCTTTTTAATTTTTGTTTCCAGTTTTTTTGAGATATAATTGATACATAACATTCTTGAGTTAAGTTGTACGACATAATGATGTTGCACTTTTCATGTATCTGCTGGGTGTTTGTATCTTCTTCGGAAAAATGTCTATTTGGTTCCTCTGCCCATTTTTTAACTAGATTGTTTGGTTTTTGTGTCGTTGAGTTGTATGGGTTTCTTATGTATTTCAGACAGTAACCCGTTATCAGAGATGTGGTTCATAAATGCTGTGTCCCACTTTTTAGGTTGCATTTTCATGTTTTTGATGATTTTTTTGTTTGGTATAATCCCACTTGTTTATTTTTCATTTTGTCACCTTTGCTTTTGGTGACAAATCCAAAAAATAAAAAACAACAATAAAAAACTAAATCATTGCCAGGACTAATGAAAGTAGTTTACCCCTGTGTTTTCTTCTATGAGTTCTATTGTTTTAGGTCTTACACTCAATTATTTTTAATCCATTTTGAGTTGGTTTCTGTGTACGGTGTAAGATAAGGGTCCAATTTCATTGTTTTGCATGTTCAGTTTTCTTAGCATCACTTATTGAAGAAGTTACTTTGATGAAAAAAATTTTCAATGCACAGAGCTTTCACCTCCTTGGTTAAATTTATCCTCGGTATTTTATTTTTTGGATGCTATTGTAAATGAGACTAACTTCTAAACTGTTCTTTCTGATAATTCATTGCTAATAGTATAAAAATGCAACTGACTTTACATACTGATTTTTGTATCCTACAGCTTTACTGAATTTATTAGTTCTAACTTTTTTTGGTGGTATTGTTAGGATTTTTTATATATGTCATCTGCACATAGAGACAGTTTTACTTTTCCAATTTGAATGTCATCTTTTTTTTTCTCTTGCCTAATTGCTCTGACTAGGACTTTTAGTATTATGTTGAATAAAAGTGGCAAGAGTAAGCATTCTTGGGGTAGGCCTAGGTGGCTCAGTAGGTTAAAGCCTCTTCCTTTGGCTCAGGTCATGATCTCAAGGTCCTGGGATTGAGCCCCGCATCAGGCCCTCTGCTCAGCAAGGAGCCTGCTTCCCCCTCTTTCTCTGCCTGCCTCTCTGCCTGCTTGCGATCTCTCTTTCTCTGTCAAATAAATAAATAAAATCTTAAAAAAAAAAAAAGAGTGAGCATTCTTGTTCTTGATCTTTGAATAAAAGTTTTCAGCTTTTCACTGTTGAGTGTGAAGTTAGCTGTGGGCTTGTCATATATGGCCTTTGTTATGTTGAGGTATGTTTCCTCTATACCTACTTTGTTGAGACTTTTTATCATGAAGGGACGTTGAATTTTGTCAAATGCTTTTGCTGCATCTCATGAGATGATTATGATTTTTTGCCTTTATTTTGTTGTATCTTACTTGGTGTATCTTACTGATTTGTGTATGTTGAACCATTCTTTGCTCACTGGGATGAATCTTACTTGGTCATAGTGTATGATCCTTTGCAGGGAGAATTTTTTTAATTGAAGTATAGGTAACACAAAATATTATATTAGTTTTAGGTGTACAACATAGTAATTTGACAATTTTATACATATTGCAGTTCTCACACTATAAGCATAGTCCCCTTGTGTCATCATACCATGTTACTGCAGTATGATTTACTGTATGTCCTATACTGTATTTTCCATCCTTGTGACTTATTTGATAACTTGAAGTTTGTACCTCTTAAGAATCCTCTTCACCTATTTTGTCCATACCATCATCTCCCTCTCCTCTGACAGCCATCAGTTTGTTCTCCATATTTGAGTCTGTTTTGGCTTTTGTTTGTTCATTAGTTTTGCTTCTTAGATTCTACTTTATAAGTGAAATCATAGAGTATTTGTATTTCTTTGACTTATTTCACTTAGCATAATTCCCTCTAGGTCCAAACATGTTGTCATGAAGGTATTACTGAATTTGGTTTGCTAGCACTTTGTTGAGGATTTTTTCTACTTTATCTATCAAGGATAGTAGTCTATAATTTTCTTGTACTGTCTTTTTCTGGTTTTGCTATCAGGGTAATGATAGACTTATAAATGAATTTGGAAGTCTCTCCTTTTCTGCTTTTTGGAAGAGTCTGAGAGAGATTGGTTCTAAGTCTTTTTTAAATGTTTGGTAGAATTCACCAGTGAAACGTTTTCATTTTTAATGGGAGGTTTGTTCCTGATTGTGTTCTTACTAGTTATCAGTTCAGATTTTCTGTTTCTTCGTGATTTAGTCTTGATGGGTTGTATGTTTCTAGAAATTGATCCATTTCTCCTAGGCTGTATAATTTCTTGGTGTGTAATTGTTCATAGTAGTCTTTTATGATCCTTCCTATTTCTGGGGTATGAGTTGCAATTTTTCTTCTTTAATTTCTGATTTTGAGTTCTCTTTTTTCCTTGGGAAGTCTAGCTAATTTTTTTTTCTTTTTTCTTTCTTTTTTTGATATGTGGAACGTTATAGCAGACACTTTTGGTAGGTACTTGAATGGCCATCCCCTTTGTCCTCTTTGCCCATGTGTCATTATAAATAAAATCTGAACAAGATATTTACTCAATTTCACAAATTCTTTTATGGTTAGGGCACACAAGTAACTAAGCTGTGGTCATTAGGGAGACTGCTAGGAAAACTGCTCTTAAGGGATTCGCTTTTATATTTTATATTTACTTTTATGTTTTATAAAAAAAAGATGAAGGAAAATTCCACATATAAACTTCTGTTCCCATTTTCATATATACTTTAAAATATAAAAGAAAATATTATGCCAATCTATTATTTATGCTTATAGAAATTTAGTAAATATTTTAATACTTAAACATTAGCTATAGATAGTATTTTATCATTTTAAAATTTAAAAATCTCTTGGGCATCTGGCCAGCTCAGTTGGTTAAGCATCCAGCTCTTGATTTCAGTTCAGGTCATGATCTCAGGGTCTTTTGATCAAGCCCCATTTTGTACTCTGCATTGGATGTGGAGCCTACTTGAGATTTTATACTATACTTTTTATCCCTGTGACTTATTCATTCCATAATTGAAAGTCTATACCTCTTTCTCCCTTTCATCCATTTTTCTCATCCACTCAACTGCTTCTCTTGGGCACTATTAGTTTGCTCTATTTATGGATCTGTTTGTGTTTTTGGTTTGTGTTCACTTTTTTGTTTTAGATTCCACATACAAGTGAAATCATGTGGTATTTATCTTTCTCTGTCTGACTTAGTTCACTTAGCATAATATCCTCTAAGTTAAAGTATATGACAAGGGCTCAATAGCCTTATGTGACTATTCTGAAAAGCGGTGCCCTAGATTGTAGGCTCTTCCAAAGCAGGAATCATGTTGTAACACAAATCTGCTTGATACTTAGAATTTGTATGTGTTCAGTAAGTGTCTTATAGAGTGAATTTTAAAGTCCAAAAAATTTTTAAATGCAGCCCCAACCTCCCTTTGTAAATTGTGTTGTCTCTTACCAGTCTTCCTGTATTCACTACTAGCCTTTAATAGGAATTTGTATACTTTCAATATTTTTCTAACTTACAGAAATAATTTATATATTACAATAATTTTATTAATAGTTATTAATAGCAGTAATTTTGATAATTGGTTTTGTTTTTCAAAGCCATTCATTTATTCCTTATTTTAATCAACAAATAATTTTTGAGGGCCTAATATTTACAACATTATTTTGTGAAGAAAAGTTAAAATGAGAAAAATCAAATATAATTTCTACCTTCTTACTATTTTCCCCTTTCATAAGACCTTAGTTTCTTTCCTAGTCTTCTAGTATAACATTTGGATAAAAGTGATATAGTTTGGATAAATAGTGATATAGTTTAAATCATTAAAATCATTTAAAAATTTTATACAATTTTTCTTGTATCCTAGAAAAATTGCCAGTATTTTCTATTGATGCCTATTTGACTAAATATGTAGTCTTTATATTGCTGCCTTTCCCCCTAAAATATATGTAGATATTTCTCTGTCATGAAACACAGATTATTACAGAGAAAAATTCTGAGACCAGCATGTTTTTTTTCTATTGGTAGTTGTTTCTGTTGTTATTTTATTTTCCCCCCTGCATTGTGCTTAGATGATTCCTTTCTTACATGTCCAGTTTTCTTCAGGGTATCTTTTACTTTTCTTGGAACATGGTAAATTCTTTTAATCTTTGCAAAAGCTCATTTCTTTTTATTATTTATTATTTTATTATTCAGGAAAGATTACTCCTTTTTTTAATCTTTGATTTCTGCTTTAGTTCCACTTGTTTCAGTTTATTATTTTCTTAATTTAGAAATAGTTCATGTGGTCTTTTTAAGCTATGCATATCTATCATATTTTCCCAAGACATTGTTATTTAATTCACTTCTGTTTTTAGAAAGTATCTTTATTCCTTTCCACATAGAATTGTCCACAGTTGTGCAGTCGTCAACAAATATTATAGCCTATGCTCCATTTATCAAACTATTTGCCTTGAGAGAAGCTGAAGCTACTCAGAGGTGTACCTTGTTCTTATTCTGTCATATAGTTGGGAACTTTTTCCTCAGCCCAGGTAAAACACCTTTTTCTAGCCTGCATAAAGGGGATACCTAATGTCTCTCTGTCATTAATTTTGTATTCTGCTGGGACATTTTCCATTTTTTGCTGATTTTTTTTTTTTTTTTTTTTTAGTTCCTTACTGACTTTTCTTTATCCGTTGTTTTCCTAAGCCTGTATCTCAGTTACTTAATGTGGCTTTAAGTAATGTAATGTAAGTAATGTGGCTTTAAGTGTTAATAAGCTTACCAGATTCCCCTCATAGATTTTTCTTTCACTTACCGTTGTTTTTTGTTTCTATTTTCCCCCAACATTTGATTATGAAAACTTTTTTTTTTTTAAAGATTTTATTTACTTATTTATTTGACAGAGAGAGAGAGAGATCACAAGTAGACAGAGGGAGAGGAGGAAGCAGGCTCCCTGCTGAGCAGAGAGCCCGATGTGGGGCTCGATTTCCAGGACCCTGAGATCATGACCTGAGCTGAAGGCAGAGGCTTTAACCCACTGAACCACCCAGGCGCCCCTGATTATGAAAACTTTTAACTACAGAACTTATTTTGTTTTATTCGTTATTATGCAAACATTAATATAACTCAGTAAGCAAATGAAAACTCTTGTAGCCCAACCTTCAGGTCACAATGTCTTCCTCCTCAATTTGAGTCTCTCTCTATGGGCCCAAATGGATGCTCTTGTGCTCAATTTCCTTTTTGCCTTCTAAAAAATAGTATTTATTTCTGATTTTAAAATAGCATATGCTCATTTTAGAATATTTGGAAACTACATACAAATACTGAAAAGAAAAAAATAAAAATAACCCATGACCCACCACTCAAAATGTTAACGTTTTGGTGGTTCTTTACATTCTTATTTTTTTTTTACCTTCCTTTTAAAACTTATGTCATTACATTTTCAACACCATTAAATATCCTTTAAAAACATTTAAAATGTTGTATACCATCCTGTCATTATGATGTTCTATAATTTATTTAATCTTTATTTTATTTAATTGAGATATTAACATTGTTTTCAATGTTTAGCTTTAATGTACAAAAACGTCTTTGAATATAAACCCTTGTATGTGCTTTTGGTTACTTTGGTTTTCACTAAAGATAAAATACCTTTACACACTTATTTTGAGAAAATATTTCTTAATGACTCTTGTCTCTTTTTCTATTGGGACGTTTTATATTTCCCAGCTTTATTGCGATATATTAGACCTATAACAGTGTATAAGTTTAAGATGTACAATATATAGATTTGATAATCATATATTTTGAAAAATAATTACTACCGTGTGTTAGCTAACACTTTGTCACTTCATGCTAACCACTGCATTTTTCTCTCATTAGGACAAGCTTGTTCATTTTATTTGAGTATAGTTGATAGACATACACAATGTGACATTAGTTTAAGGTGTACAACATAACTACTCAAGTTTATACATTCTTCTGTGTTCACTGCAAGTGTAGCATTTCCTTTTGTGGTGAGAATATTTAAAATCTATTTTCTTAATAACTTTTCAAGTATGTCATATGTTATTGTTAACTATAATCGCAATGCTGTTCATGAGATCCCCAGAACTTAATCAATTTCTAACTGGAAGTTTGTACTCTTTGACTAACATCTCCCCATTTTCTCCAACTTCTAGCCACTGGTAACCATCATTCTAGTCGTTTCTACAAGTTGAGCTTTTTTAGATTCCGCATTTACATGATAGCATACTGCTATACATGATAGCATACTACTAGCATTTTGTCTCTCTCTTTCTGACTTATTTCACTTAGTATAATGCCTTCAACATCCATTCATGTTAGCACAAATAACAGGATTTCCTCTTTCTCGTGTCTGTATAATATTCCATTGTGTATACATACCACATCTTCATCTGTTCATCCATTGATAGACACTTAGGTTGTTTTCAATTCTTGGCTATTGTAAATCGTGCTGTAGTGCACATGGGAGTGCACATGTCTTCAGTGTGTTATTTTCATTCCTGCAGGATATATACCCAGAAATGGGACTACTGAATTATATGGTAGTTCTATTTTTAATTTTTTGAGGAACCTCCATACTGTTTTCCTTAGTGGCTATACCAGTTTACATTCCCACCAACAGCAGACAGGGGTTCCCACATCATGCCAACACATGTCTTTTCTCTTTTTGATAACTGTCCTAACAGATGTGAGTGGATAGGCTTGATGGTTTTGACTTATATTTTCCTGATGATTAGCGATGTTCAGTATCTTTTATGTACTTGTTGGCCATCTGGATATTGTCTTTGGAAAAATAATCAGTTCCTCAGCCCATTTTCTAATGAGATTAGTTTTGTATTTTTTTAGTATAATTGACACACCATGTTGCATTAATTTCAGGTGTACAACATAGTGATTCAATTTCTCTATATCTAGTACTGTGCTCGCCATAAGTGTAGCTACATCTCTCACCATACAGTGCCATGACAATATCTGACTAGAGTCCCTATGCTATGCCTATTATTCCTGTGACATTTATTCCATAACTGGAAGCCTATATCTCCCATTCCTCTTTACCCATTTAACCCATCCCCTACCCCTCCCCTCTGGCAGCCATTAATTCTCTGTATTTATAGGTCTGATTCTGCTTTCTGTTTGTTTATTCATTTGATTTGCTTTTTAGATTCCACATATGAAGGAAATCATATGGTATTTCTCTCTGACTTTTTTCACTTAGCATAATACTTTCTAGGTCCATCCATGTTGTTGCAAATGACAAAATCTTACCCTTTTTTAAAAAATACTTACTTCTAGAAAGAGAGAACATGAGCGGGGGGAGGGGCAGATGGAGAGAACCTCAAGCAGACTTCCTGATGAGCATGGAGCCCAATGCAGGGCTCTATCTCACAACCCTGAGATCATGACCTGAACCAAAATCACGAGTTGGACACTTTACTGACTGAGCCATCCAGGTGTTCCAAGATCTTGTCCTTTTTATGGCTGCATAATATTCCGTGTGTGTGTGTGTGTGTGTGTGTGTGTGTGTGTGTGTGCAAGCACATGTGTACCACATCTTTATCCATCTATGGATGAACACTTGGGTTGCTTCTATATCTTGGCTATTATAAATAATGTGGCAATAAAAAAAGAGTACATATATATTTTTGAATTAGCATTTTCATCTTACAGATGGCCAATGGACACATGAAATGATGCTCAACATCATTAACTGGGGAAATTCAGGTCAAAACCACAATGAGGTATCACCTCACACATGTCAGAATGGCAAAACTCAAAAAGAGAAAAATAACAAATGTTGATGAGGATGTGGAGAAAAAGGTACTCTTGTGTATTATTGCTGGAAATGTGAATCGATATAGCCTGTAAGGCAAAGAGTAGGGAGGTTCCTCAAAAAATTAAAAATAGAAATATTTCACTACTTTTTTGTATTATTTTGTACTATTATATGTTTTGGCTATTAATCCTTATCCAATATATGATTTGCAAATATTTTCTCCTATTAATTAGGTTATCCTTCATTGTATTGATTATTTATTTTGTTCTGCAGCTTTTTAGTTTGATTTTGTCCTGTTTACTGACTTTTGCTTTTATTGCTTATGCTTTTGGTGTCCTGTCCAAAAAACATTGCCGAGACCAATCTCAAGATGCTTTTTCTCTGTTTTCTCCCACAACTTGTATGGTTTCAGGTCTATGTTTAAAATCTTTAATCCATTTCAAGTTAATTTTTGTGAGTGGTGTAAAATATGGGTTCAATTTCATTTTTCTGCATGTGGTTAATCACTTTTCTCAGGGCCATTTATTGAAGAACCTGTCTTTTCCCCCATTGAATATTCTTTAATCACCTGTCAAATATTATTTGGCCTGATATGTAGGGCTTCATTTCTGGGCCCTCAATTCTGTCCCATTGGTATATGTGTCTATTTCTGTGCCTGTGCCACATTATTTTGATTAGGATAGGTTAAAAACAGGAAGTGTGATGCCTCTGTTTTTGTTCTTCTTTCTAGGATTGGTTTGTCCATAAGGATCTTTTGTGGTTCGATACAAATTGTAGGATTTTTTTTTTCCATTTCTGTGAAAAATACCATTGGAATTTTGATAGTGATTATATTGAAACTATAGGTAGCTTTGGGAAGTATGAACATTGTGACAATATGAATTCTTCCAGTCCATGAACATAGGATATCTTACCATTTTTATCACTTTTTCAACTTCTTTTATCAAAGTCTTAGAGTTTTCAGTATACAGATCTTTTACCTTTTTTATTAAATTTATTCCTAAATATTTTTAATGCTAATGTAAATAGTATTGTCTTATTTCTTTTTCAGATGTTCTGTTGTTAGTATATATAAATGCAGCTGATTTCTGTATGTTGATGTTGTGTTGTTCCCAGCCTTTTGAGAGAGTTGCTATCAGCTAGAAATGCCTGAAGCACCTGCCTTGCCATTATTATTTGTACTGAGTCTCCTTAGACATTTTTCACACTAGGACCAATGTTGTAGCTGGACCAGCCCTGTGGTTCTTATTATAATTTCAGGACACATTTCAGCAGGAACCATCAGGGAACTTTAAGGAACAGATTTATTACTCACAGGTTCTGCAGGATACACAGCATGTCAGTGGCCACACAGCAAGATCATGAGAGAAAGAAAAAGCAAGTAAGTCAGCAAGCACAGATCAGAGACCCTGAATTATTAGGGTCCAAGGATAGATTGTCTAGGGTTTTTCAGGTTCACTCTTTACTTTGTAACTTAAAGCATAAGAGCAGGAATTAGGGAAGAAGAGAATTGGGGTCACTTAAACAGCCAGGTTTCCCAGGACTTTCTGAAAAAAGAAGCTTCATGGGTTAGGGTAGTCTATAATTTTTTACCTGATTGTTTTGCTAGTCACTATGTCTCACACCTGACAATATTTTTATTCAAGATGGATGTCATTTGAGATGTGTGGTTTGACAATAAAGAGCTTAATGTCAGTCACTGATGCTATCATTCACCCTGCAAGGCATTAGATTTAAGAGTGAGGACATTAACAGCCTGAGTGGCAGAAATGTAAAAGTTAGGAGTAGGGCAAGTAATGGCCAAGAGAGAGAACATCTGCTTAGGATTATAGTAATAAATCCAGAGAAATTATACCAGCAGTGGCCTCCAGTCTGTAGACATTACCATCAAATAGAAGGGTCCGGCCATGAAAAATAGGCCAGTTATCTCAGGGGCCCTGGAATCTGTTCCAACATTTGGGTGATATTATGGAATATCTTAATATTTTGGCCCGTCTAGTTAAGTAGGTTGAGCTTGTTTTGAGTTGCTGATGTGTATGATGCAAGCAATCCCAAGGAGGCACAAACCCTCCCTTTTTTTGGTCAGTAGATAGACTAGGGTCAGACAGTTTTCTAAAACCATTTGAGCAAGAGACTCATGGGAGTATTGCACAAAGGACAGGGTCTTATAGAGTCACTGCACATGTTAGGTTAAAGTGGCCAATTGCTGGTTAATCTCAATTACCCAATTTTGAGTGGCTAGGGCTGCTACACCTCTGCCCAGTCCAGTCAGTTCCTAGTAATACTGATGCTCAGGAATAAGGAAATGAAAATTATTCTTTTGGATCAGTGGTAGCGAATCAGGGCAGAAGTTTCAGGAGGCCTGCAACCTGAGAGGTATACTCCTAGAGCCAATCTAAGTGAGACAATGGTACATTGGAGTGTAGCCCAGGGGAAGCCAATTAGAGAACTGAGAAAGTGTGGCATTCTATCTAGGTGAGAGCCTTGCAACATGGGCCCACAGAAAAACCTGAAGGTGGATATTCCTGGTGTAAAATGTTAATCAGAGTTTCTGCGATAAAACTAGGAATTTGAGCATATTTGTTGGCTACCTGTGCTATATGATTCTGTTGATACAATTAAGGGGTATGTGGGCCGTGAGCTATTTTTGGCTTGCATTAGCAAGGTAGCCTCCAAGGTTTGCTTGGAGGCCCTCAGTGACCCCTCAAGGAGCCGGTGGGGCTGAAAATAGTTGAGGCATCTAATTGAAGGGAAGGTCAGGGTAAAGGCAGTAAATGGAGTTGGCTGAAGTTGAGCATATCAGCAGAGTAAGAATTTATGATGGGATAAAGTCAGTTGGAGGCCAAATCACAGATCTAGCAGTTTCTGATTTTCAATGCATGGGCAGCCCTCTCAACCCACTGGATATAAATGTTGGTGGTGTTTATGAAGCATTTTGTCAGCAGTATGGAAAGTCTAGGGGGAAGAGTAGTGGAAGAGGCAATGATAGCATTGGGAGTAGTCGAGGTATGAGATTGTGGCATCAAAGGGGAAGGACTGGAGGCAGGTTCAGCATATATGTGACCAACAGTGATCAGTAAATGGAAACTGCTGGCATACATGGGGAAAGCAAGGGACTAGCACAAGCTTTGGTTGATTGTTTCCACGAAAGCGCATAGAAGCTGAAGGTGAGAAGGTATAGGCTAGGAGAGGCAGTCTAAATGGGTGATATTTCTAGGCAAGGGAGCTGTCTGGTTCCAAATTAACATTTTGGCATGCCTGCCACAGTGGGGAGATACGATGCAGTGCTTCCCTGAGGCTAATAGAGGAGCTACTCACAGTTTGACAGGCATTTTGGTACGGGGTAGGGTCAGCAAGCAAACACAAGGTAAATTCATGAAAATAATATTCCTTTGGATCCTCTGATTCCATCAGAGCAGTACAGTTAACCTGTTGTTCCCAGAAAGTCTCAGTCCCCATTGTGGTGTCTTGTTGAGTTTGTGCTGAACTTGGGACTGGGGCAATATGGGTGAATGGCAAGGTTGTGATGCAGTGATATGTCCCTGGGTAGGGGGTATAGTCATCTCCAACAATGACCTCTTAGGCTGGGTGAGGTCATCTCAGGTGATGTCCTCTCCAGTGATAAGTTTGTCTCACTTGGGGTCGAGATTCTCTGGAGTGGTGGTCACCAAAGGAGTGGGTGACATTCCTAGGCTGTCCAGTGGGGTATTTTTCATGGGCTGAGAGTAGGCTAGCCTGTTAGAACTTGGAGGCTTCCCTGAAGATTGAGCTGCATATCTGGTACCTGCTGCTAGTGAAACAGATTTTTAAGAGGTCCCTGGAATTTCCAGGGGCCACATTTAGCATAGGAACAGATGCTTTTCTTTCACTCCCTGAGGAACTCATTCAAAGTGTACAGAGATTCTGGGAAATATATAGATATACCCCAGACTAAAGCAGATCTTGTGGATGCTATTTAGGCATTCCTGGGGACCAACACATAAGGATGATTGGCAGATTATATCACCTACAGAGGCTCCATGGCATGTATAGGGATTCAGTCTCCTTGCCACCTAGACTCAGCGGCATGCTGTCCTGAGCTCTTCCATCATGGCTTTCTAATATTCCCTTCTTTTCCACCCTGTGGTATAATTGGGGGCTGGAATGGTGGTGTTTCAACATTGCTTCTAGGTAATGATTAGGCCTAAGGGATCTTCTGGTAACCCTATCACTCAGGCTGCACAAAACAGTAAGAAAAACAATAGCCATATGGAGCACCAATATTTGGTGAGCTTGGGTCAGGTTCCTTCTGGATGAGCTATTGGCATGTTGACTAGTGGATGAATGTGGTTTTCTGTGATAAAGTCGTGGGTTACCTCATCTAGCATGTGGTAAAGCCATTACTTGTTTTCTGTCCATGCTTTCATCTGTAAATATGGCTCCAAATAAGAGTTTCTTTCCTTCTTACACCCAAACTGTGTCACTCCCTGATCATGGGGTGATGATTTCCACCTCCTGTGAATTAGTAGGGGAATTTAGTTTCATTAGCCAGGCCTTATAGACCGTATATGCAAGCAGAGTGGCTGGCAGATAAGTGGCTGCTTTTGGAGAGTCCTCACCATAGTCAGGGTTTCCAAAGAAATTATCTCACACTAACTTGGTGGACTTTTGACCTGGGGGAATCATATTAGACTATTTGCCCTTGATCACTGCCAGTGTGAAATAAATGGTGAGATGAAAAAATCATAGCAAAAAGGAAACAGTGAGTCAGAAGATGAAATAAAAAGAACATCATCTTGGAGGGTAAAACTTAAGGTTTTCCTGGGGTGTCTGGGTGGCTCAGTCAGTTAAGCATCTGCCTTCAGCTCAGATCATGATCCTGGGGCTGGGACTGAGGTCTACCTTGGACACTCTGCTCAGTGGGGAGCCTGCTTCTTCCCTTCCCATTGCCTGTGGCTCCCCCGCTTGTGCTCTTTTTCTTTGACAAGTAAATAAATAAAATCTTAAAAAAAAAGGATTTCCAAAGACACCAAAAGTGGAATTTTAGGAGACGTGTAGTAGTTGGTATGTGTAGTATGAAGACTCTGGGGTAAGAATTAAGCCTAGGAGGTCAGAAGTAAGGGGGTTGGGGGTAGGAGTTCAGTCCATTCTAGGGGCTAGATGTATGAAAGTAATTTAAGGAATATATCTTTAAGGTTATTATAATGCTCAGTGAAACCAGTCACCTAGGGGTGGTTGACTAGATGGAAGTTCAAAGAATATGTTGGAAGTCCCGTTGTTGAGTCTCCTGAGAGGTAAAGTGAGTGCCTTGGTCAGAATCCACGGTAATCCAAGGGACTAAAAATAAATTCAGTGAGGAAGGAGAGTACCTGTTTTGAAGCAGAAATCAAGGTGGGAGTCCCATATTAGGTATCAGTGATCGTCCTTGTATCTGGAAGCCCCAGTAGAAGTAGAGGGTCAGGCAATGAAGTTATTCTGGTAGCAGGAATATGGTTGGTCTCTCCAGGAAATATATCCCCATCTGGGTAGTCCCCAGTGTTTACTTTGGGAGCAGAGAATGCAATCACCTTTAGCAACTTTGCTGCAAAGGAGAAAGGGGAGTGCCCTCAGTTGAGCCCAAGTTGTTAAAGCATGAATTTTCCAGTGACCTAAGGTTGTGTGGGCCCATATAGTGAGCAGGTTGGAAAGGCCAGTACCTTGAACCTGTACCAGGCAGAGTATGGAGGGCTTAGTGAGGGAATCTATGATATTGTTGAAAATGATTTCTGGTATAGAACAATTAGTGTGAGTGGAAACGTGAGTAATGATAGGAGTTAGGTGTTCTGCTAATTTCTTTCATATATGAATGCCCAAATGGTATTGCCTTGGGTGAGAAAATTGTCCCTTGGCCATTGGCTAGACCAAACCATAAGGCTGTTAGCAACAGCTAAGAAGTTTGTGAAAATGTTAATATTCACAGGCCCCTTTTTATGCCTCCTCAAGGGCTAAGTGAGCAGCCACAAGTTCCATGGATTGGGCTGAGCCAGAGTTTCCCTCCACAATTAGAGACGTGCTTTGAGGCAAGATAGAATGTCATGGCCACCCAGTGAGATGCATTGTCTATAGTGGTGGTGCTGCCATTGGTGAAGAACACTGACTCCCTGTCCATCTCTGAAAGTTGATCTTGGGGGCTCCCCAAGATGAGGAGGATATGAGGTGCCACTGTCAGTTCAGCAAGGTCCTTGGGCAAGGGTTAAGTATGGAGGAAACCACATCCTTCTGTGATTTGGAAAGACTTTTGACATCAGGTTTGGCCCTCTTGTGAAGGTACCATTTCACCATGAAGGCATTAGTAACTGTACTGAGCTTCTGCTGAGAGGCATCGTAAGAACTTGGGAACAGAACAGTCCTGGGTGGAGGCTGATTAGGGCCTCAGTTTCTGAAAGGGACCAACAGGATGCCAGAAGTTGGAGCAGCCCAAGGACAGTATATCAGGCTATTGCTGGGCAAAATGATTAGCCCAAAACCTCATAGGAAGACTTATGTTTGGTCCGGAGACTCCAGGATGGATAGTCAGGTGTAGCCAATGACTTAACTGAGGATACAGAGCCAAAAAAATCATTTGAAAAAAAAAAAAAGGTGAAGCCAGGGGTACTAGAGATAAGCCTTGTCATACTGCCTGTTTGACAACTTCTAGTGTGCACTGTTGGGCCTCACCCAAATGGAAGGTAGCAGACTTACATGTGATTGTGTATGTGAGGCAAAGGATTAGTGAGAAGTGAGGGATTTGTTGCCTCCAGAACATAAAAATGCCTAGTGCGTGTGGTGCCTGAGTAGTGGGTAGTTTAATAGTGAGCAATTGATGTTTGACACCTGAGAGAATATTTCAGCTCTTAGAAAACCAAATGATGGGCGCCTGGGTGGCTCAGTTGGTTGAACAACTGCCTCCGGCTCAGGTCATGATCCTTGAGTTCCGGGATCGAGTCCCACATCAGGCTCCCAGCTCCACGGGGAGTCTGCTTCTTCCTCTAACCTTCTCTCCACTCATGCTCTCTCTCACGTTCTCTGTCTCTCAAATAAATAAATAAAAATCTTTAAAAAAAAAAAAAAGAAAACCAAATGATGCTCAGAAACTTGACAGATGGATGATTGCCCAGCCACGTTGGTAGATGGCATGTAAGAATGTGTAGATTTGCTCGTACTGCATTGTCAGAGGGACCCCTCAGCATGCCATCAATATAATACCAAAAATGGCAATTTTCCAATTGTAAGGTATTTAAATCCTGGCAGCAGAGGATGTGAAATTGCAACTGTTTAAATATCCCATTGGGAGCCAAGTAAATGTATCTCATCTCTTCAAAAATGAAAGCAAATTGGGTCAGGAATTCTTCCACAGTAGGAACAGATTAGAACATATTATCTAGGTCAGTGACTGCAAAGAACATTCCTTGGACCCATTGTAGGTCCTCAGTCAATTCTATAATATTAGGAATTGGAGCCTTAATGAGGGGAATCTAAGCATTGAGGTTTCCATAGTCAGTGGTAAGGCACTACTCATTAGTGACTGGCTTGAGTACAGACCAACTATGGCTATTGAAAAGGGAGATTGTGGGCTTAATGACTCCATCTCAAGCATATCTTTAATGACAGTGCACTGGCCTTCAGTGCCCAGTTTAAGTTGGTATCAGGAGATGTTTACCATCTTGACTGGAGGAGGAGGAGTCATGGCATCCTTTGGTGACTCCCAAGAAAGTCAAGAACTTGAGCTTGTTCCATGTAGTTTGGCATAGTTGCAATACATCTTTGCCTATAACGGGGGGAAAAAGACAAGGGGCCACCACCAGAGGAAGCTGTTTGATTCAAACAGTTAGAACGGATTTGCTCACCTTTTCTTGTTTTACCAACAGTGTTCTCTACGTTGAAGAGCTTCCCCTTTGGGAATTTAAAGAGATTGCCTGGAATGATGGTGATTGGGCCCTGGTGTCTAACAGGACCAAAAAGGACTATGTATTTTTATTGCCCCAATAGAACACCAGAGTAGTATAGGGGCATTTGTCCCCAAAAGGTGGGACAAGCCCCACAAAGGCACTGATTTCCTAGGGTAAGGGCTTAAGTGAATGCCAGCCCTGGAGATAAGAGAAGGATGCACAGGAAGCAGCGGGGACTGGGTCTGGGGCAGAGGAGTTACAAATAGCTGTGTGGCAAGAGGGTGGATAGTAGAAAGGGGCTGTACCTGGAGAATGCTAGTTTTAGGGACTAGAGTTCAGAACTGGCTTCCTGGTGATCAACAGCCCAGGAACCCTGAGATTTTATAACTCCCAGTAAAGTTTGCTGTGTCTTCCCATAGTGGCAAAGTAGAGGATTTACGGAGGAGGAAGGAAGGAGCTCTTTCATTGAAAGGAATTTTCTCAAGGGGAACTCATCTGGGGCAGTGGGGATGGAGGGACCTGAGTCTGGAGTCCCTGGACTTCTGACTGAGAATCTCCTCCATGTCTGGCAACCATATCAACATCCCCCAGTACCTTTTGAATGGTTTTGGCAGTCCCGATACAATGTTGTAGTGCCACTATAGAGTGTAGTGCCACTCTATAATTGGAGGGAACATCTCATAAAAAGAATTCTCCGGACTCAGGGTCAAATGGAGCCTCGTTAGGGTTGCAAATGATGAAGCAATCATTGGGTCACTGTGGTCATAGAAATGATAAACCCATTGGACAGGCCAATTCTGCACAGCAGGAGACTGGCCTTATCTGATGTTTTCCATTCACTGTAAGCCTTAGCAGGGATCACTGTGATAGAAGGATAGGCACAGTGCCAGGCAATAAATACCAAGCGAGGAAAGGGAGGGCCCTGGTGTGAATATCAGGGGCCTTTTCTTTCCTCCTCCTCCATCCTCACTAGACATCTGGATAAGTCTGTCAGCTTTTCCCCCTGGTGGCGGAGGGGCCTCATGGAGCATGTTTCTTTGTGCTGTACCATTTCAGGGGGAAGCTAGGGGGTTTAGGATCTGTGGTATCTCAGAGGAAGCATGCCTATAGCCCTGATGCATCTTGTGGAAGGTTATGGATTTTAGGGTTTTTAGAGCTACCTGCCAGTTGGCACATTTTGGCAGCCATAAGTAACAATTAAGAGTCTATTCCAGATAGCTGCCAATAAGCTCCTTTCTGTCCTTCCTGCTGCATGAAATCTTTAAAAGTTTGAATTTCAGTTATAGTACAGTTTTCCATTTCAGTTTCTACTTCCTGGTTTTCTCCTGTTATCCTGACCTTCCATGTCGTTACTGGGAAAAGCTGTGGAAGACATCCCTGTGAGTCCTGTTCCTAAGCAGTCAGCTTTCTTTCTGGGAAGTCCCAATTGACCTCTCTGGGATTGGAGTCTAACTCCCCTCGCTCGCTACTCACAGGGCACGTAGGAAGAGTCACTGGGCCTCTGGAGCATAATACCAGGGCCTCCGTGTGCTGGTATGTAGAGGAATCAGGCGGTGCCCAGGAAGCTCCCATGGAGGGTTTGCAGTTCTCAGGAACTGGTGAGCTTCTCTAGGGGTTTTAGGATGCACAGGCACAAGGTGTTCAGGACATCTATATCTGTCCATTAGTTCTTCAGGGATGGGACTTGTAAAATTCCATCAGCTGGGGGATGAAGAGCAGCAGCAACAGCAAGTGAGGCAGCCACACAGAGAGCACAGGCCCCATGAAAGCTGAATTTCCCCTTTTATGGTGCCGTTAGTTTCAGGTTACAAGACTATTTGACTCATCAGGACACATCAGAACACATTCCTAGGATGACCCACTGACTCCATGGTCATGAGGCGGGAGTGGGGGGGTTTCTTTCTCCTTGCCTACCAGAATATGCTTTCTTGATGGCTTTACCCCTGAGGCTCACCTTGAGTGGAACTAACAGCTCTGTGACCCAGTCCACTCTCTTTAGCTCAGCTTGGCCCAGGGCGTGGAGGATACTTAATGTATGAGTAGTCCATTAAGGCCTCTATAACTATTGTTCTAACTATCTCATTAAACTCTATGACCTTGATCCTGCTGCTCTGGAGACATTGTTGAATTACTACAGCAGCAGTGACACTTTGGGATGGATACCTCAGGCAACACATGACAGAAGCAATACACAGCAGTGCATGACTTCATGGTGAACCTCCAGCGGGTGACGCTGCCTTCCCACATGGTGTTACTCTCCTGGGTTTGCCAGTTACTAAGCCGGTTGCCGCTAAAGGGCCTTCCCCTCACTTAAATGCAAGTGCAGTCAGGCCCTCCCGTGCCCTACCCAATTGTTGTCAGTTTCAGCGTAGTGTTATGGCTGAATCAGCCCTTGTGGTTCTTATTTTGATTGCAGGACAAACTTCAAAAACCATCAAGGAACTTGAGAAACTAGATTTATTACTCGCGGGTCATAAAGGGAGCACAGCTCAACTGAGGGCCACACAATGAGCTTATGGGTAAAGGAAGAAAGTAAGTGTAGACCTGGGGCTCTCTCTTTATTAGGGTTCAAGGGTGGGATGTCTAGAGTTTTGCAAGTTCAACATTTATTGGCTAATTTAAAGCATATGAGTGGAGAGAGTCAATTATCTTATGGTCTCACGTGTGGAGTATAAAGAAAATGATGGAGGGCATTGTGAGAAGGAAGGGAAGGGTGAATGGGGGGAAATCGGAGGGGGTGATGAACCAGGAGACTGTGGACTCTGAACAAAAAACTGAGGGGTTTGGAAGGGTGGGAGTGGGAGGTTGGGTGAGCCTGGTGGTGGGTATTGAGGAGGGCACATATTGCACTGGGTGTGGTGCAAGAACAATCATTCTTGTAACACTGAAAAAATAAACATATTTGGGAAAAAAAATTAAAAAAATAAAGCATACGAGTGAGAATTAGGGCATGGGAAAGGAAAAGAGGGCTCCCTCAACTGGTAAGTTACCTAGATTATTCAGGACCTACTGAAGGAGAGAATCATGGCTACCTGATCATGGCCTGATCCCCTGTCTGATTGTTTTGCTAGTAGCTGTGTCACATAGCTGGTAATGTTTAAGATGGATGTCTTTTGAAATGGATGCACTGGCAATCAAAAGCTTAATGTTAGGCAGTTTTACTAAATGTGTTTATTCTAACAATTTTTGGACGGAATCCTTATGATTTTCTATATATAAAATCACATCCCCTATAAATGGTTTTACTTCTTTTCTGATTTGGATGACTTTTGTCTTGTCTCATTGCTCTGGCTAGTTCATCCGGTACTGTGTTGAATAAGCCTGGTGAGAGTCCGGATCTTACAAGAAAAGCTTTTAATTTTTCACTGTTGAGTATAGTGTTACCTATGGGTTTGTCATATGTGGCCTTTATTATGTTGAGGTATAGTTCTTCTATACCCAATTTGTTGAGTGTTCTTATCATAAAAAGATGTTGTATTGTGCCAGATGCTTTTTCTGCATGAATCGAGAAGATCGTGTGATTTTTATCTTTCATTCTGTTCATGTGGTGTATCACATTTAGTGATTTGTTTATGTTTAACCATCCTTACACCCAAGGATAAAGCCTGTCTGATCATGGTGTTGCATTCAGTTTGCCAATATTAAGGATTTTTTGCATCTATTTCATTAAGGACATTGGTCTGTGGTTTTCTTGGAGGTGTTCTTATCTGGCTTTGGTATTAGGGTACTACTGGCCTGGTAAAATATGTTTGAGAGTGTGACTTCCTCTTCAGTTCTTTGGAAGAGTTTGAAAAAGATTGATATGAAGTCTTTAAATGTCGGATTGTTATAGGAGATCTTTTTACTTGATGTAGGCATTAAGTGTTTTGGGGTTTTGGTTTTGTTTTTCTTAATGTAGGCATTTTTCTTTTTTTAAGATTTCACTTATATGACAGAGAGAGAAAGACAGCGAGAGAGGGAACACAAGCAGGGGGAGTAGGAGAGGGAGAAGCAGGCTTCCCTGCCAAGGGGGAGCCGAATGTGGGGCTTGATCCCAGGACCCTGGGATCGCGATCTGAGCCAAAGGCAGACACATAACAATTGAGCCACCCAGGTGTCCCTTAATGTAGGCATTTTTCACTATAAACTTCCCTAGTAAAACAACTTTTGCTGGATCCCATAGGTTTTGGTGTGTTGTACTTCTGTTTTTGTTTGTCTCAAGATACTTATTCCATTTTTTATTACTTCTTTGAAACACTGGTTGTTCAAGAGTGTGTTGTTTAATTTCCACTATTTGTAAATTTTCTGGTCTTCTTCCTATTATAGATTTCTATTTTCATATCATTTTATTCAGAAAATATACTTGATATAATTTGTGTCTTCTCAAATTTGTTGAAACTTGTGTTGTGGCCTAACATAAGATCTGTCCTAGAGAATGTTGCATGTGCAATTGAAATTCTGATTCTGCTGCTGTGAAATGGAGTGTTCTATATATGTCTGTTAGCTGCATTTAGTCTATAGTGTTGTTTAGTGTCACTGTTTGCATATTGATTTTCTGTCTGGACTGTTGTATTGGTTTTTATTTCTCCTTTAGTTCTATTAGTGTTTGCTTTATATATTTAGGTGATCCAATGTTGGGTACACAAATATTTACAATAGTTATATTGGTGAAATGACCCCTTTTGTTATATAATGAACTTCTTTGTCTCTTGTGACTATTTTTAGCTTAAAGTCTATTTTGTCTGCAATTAAGTACAAGCATACCTTGTTTTATTGCAGTTCTCTTTATTGCACTAAACAGATACTATGGTTTTTTTACAAATTCAAGGTTTTTATCAAGCAAATCTACCAGCACCATTTTTCTTTATTTTTTTTGTAATAACATTGTAAATTATTTTTTTTATTATGTTATGTTAGTCACCATACCTCCATCATTAGTTTTTGCTGTAGTGTTTCATGATTCATTGTTTGTGTATAACACCCAATGCTCCATACAATACGTGACCTCATTCATACCCATCACCGGGATGGGTCAGCACCATTTTTCTAATTGCATGTGCTTACTTAGTGTCTCTGTGTCACATTTTGGTAATTCTCAGAATATTTCAAACTTTGTCATTATTTGTTATTGTGTGATCTATGATCAGTGATTATGACTAACTAAAAGTTCAGATGATAGTATTTTTCAGCAATGAAGCATTTTTTAATTATAGTATATCCCTTATTTTATATTTAATACTGTTGGATAATTAATAGACTACAGTATAATATAAATGTAACTTTTATGTGTACTGGGAAATAATTTATGTGGTTCACTTTATTGCAGTGGTCTGCAATAAACCAAACCTGCTGTATCTCCAAATTCTCTCTCCCTGTATAGAGACCTCTGGTCTCTTTTGGTTAGCATTTGCTTGGAATTTCTTTTTCTATCCTTTCACTTTTAATTTGTATGTGTCTTTTAAGGCTACAGTGAGTCTTTTGTAGGCAGCATATCACTGGTATCTTGATTTTCTTTTTTAATCCTTTCAGCCACTCTTTTGATTAAGAATTTAATCCACTTATATAAAGCAATTATTGATAGCTGTAAGTCCCTATTTTAAATCAGGCCCCCAGCTGGGCTCCACAGTCATCTTTGGGTGGGTGCAGTCACAGGGTGCCTTCCCCAGCAACGTGGGGTCTTTAGTTGCAGTCCACAGCTAGTTGGTCCTGTCAGCGGCGGTCTTCAATTGCTCCAGGTCAGATAGGGCCCGACTGTGCTTCTCAGGCGGATAGTACTGCTGGCTGGACACTGTTTGGGCAGGACTTCAGGGAAAGCTTCATGACCAGACAGGGCCTCAGGCTTTGCTCCAAAATCAGAGAGCTGCAAGCTGAACTCCACCACTGGGCAGAGCTGTGCTCTGCTATTGGATGAGCCCACTGGCCAGGCTCTCTGGTCCTATGGGCCCTCCAGCTGTGCTCCACAGTTGTGCATGGAGGTGTACTCTGTGGCTGGGCAGGGTCACTATCCAGGCTTCCTAGCTGGATGGCACCAGGGGCTGTGCTGAGCAAATGCGCATGGCCAGTAGGTTGGGCTCAGCCATTAGATGGAGCTCTGTGGCCTGCCCGAACTGTAGACTGGGCTCCAAGGCTGCTTCAAATCACTGTGTGGGCTTCCTGGTCAGATGGAACTGGTGGTTATGCTCAGCAGTTAGGTGGGTCTGCTGATTAGTTTCCTTGCATTAATGTGCCACAGAATGTTTTCTGCAACTTCCTGGCATCTATGGTGAGATTTTCTGGTGGGGCAGGCCTGGAGATTATACTGAGCAGTTGGATGGGACTGCTGACTTGCTTTCCTGTCCAGGTAGGGCCATAGAATGGGCCTACTGATAAGGCTGTTATCAGGCTGATAAGGTCCTCATCTGGGGACCCAAACCAGGCAGAAATGCCAACCGAGTTCTCCAGCCAGATGGGGCCATGCATGGCTGCGGGCTCAGCCTAGGCACCACTGCCATAAGGAACATGGTCTGCCAATATCCACGCGCTGGCTGCTGTGACCCATGACCCCTCCCCAGCTCTGTCTGATCCCTGGTGGTTGGTCCGGGCACCCAGTGTTTCAGTGGTCCCTCTGAGGCAAGACCCAGGTGCCCTCTGGGAAGCATCCTACAGTGCTGTGGAACAGGATATCTGCCCAGGCTCCTTTGCCCCCTGGAGAAGCCAAAGGCTGAGGGAGTCATCTGTGTGTCACTGTGTGTGTCCTTCCCTGGCTTGGGGAAGGAGCAGAACAGTCAGAGTGAAGCCACTCCTCCCAGTGTGGCTCTTCTCAGTCTCTGTGGTCCTAGGAGGTGCTTCTGCGTAACCCCTGGGTTCTGGGATTTTCACCAAGGTGTCTTGTCTATGAATTGCTTCTAGTCCATCTTTCTGAGAATGGAATTGAAGTCAGAAACCCCCTATTCTGCCATCTTGATGACCTAACCCTGTTGTTTCTTTTTAATAAGGAAAAGTAAGCTGACTCTGAGTTGTCAGTACAAAGAGAATATAGATTACCCTTCTTTCTGCTCCTTAGTTAGTAAGCTGCTATTAAGTAACCACTGTCAGGCTTAAAGTAAACAGATATAAAAGAAATGCAGAGCCCACTTGTGCTGATGCATAGGAATTCATCATATGAATTCATAGTCATTCATAGGTATGACTTTTCCGAACAAAGGTACATCTGCTCTTATTCCTTGATTCTTTATGAGAAATAGAAATGAATTGTCTCAAACACAGTCTGCATTTCTTCCTTACATGATTTAGTGCCTGGAAGACTGCATCTTCAAACATGTACTACACAAGTATCTTTCATTCTTCCTTCTCATTTACTGTGACTAATATAAGAAAATCACATATATCAGAATCCCATATCCTACTAGGTACCGTCTTTAGCTTTCTTTTTAATATTGTTACCTAGTAGATGCCAGCCCCAAAGGATGTAAGACTTTACTAATAGGACCTAGGAAGGGGATGATCCTCATTCTACCTTAGAAACCAATGCTACACAGTAGGGAATTGGTTGCCAGGTTTCTTATTGCTGCACAGTCTGCATCAGAGTGCTTGCAAGAGACAGCAAGGAGGACTAAATCCATGTCATGGTAGATAGCTCTATTTCAAAATGGCAGCATGGGTTACTTTGTTTTATCTTCAGTACCATATGATCTACGGTTATTGTCATTTGTTCTCAGTACGCATGGTACTCTTAAATACAATTAATTTCAGAGATCAGTTAATCACATCAATTTACCCAAAGTAACTAAAATGATGATAGTAATAATATAACAATAGTAATAGAGTCCAGTATTAGTCAATACTCACTACTAGAAAGAATTTAGATAGCCCCTACTGGGTTTCACCATCATCTGTCAGATGGCGTCTCCTTGGAGTATCACCTTTGGGTCTTGAGATCTTTATGCTTTGTAACTCATTAAGGTTAGTATGTGGTGTCTGTCAATTATCTCCCATTTGGGAATGGTTTCTCACCCTAGACAAGCCTGTATTGCCTTCAAAAGAAGGCAGTTCTTCCACTAGAGGACATTTGGTGATGCCTAGAGACATTTTACATACTGGAATACATAGGACAGCCCTCCACAACAGAGAATTACCCTTCACAATATACGAATGTACTGAGCTTGAAAAATTCCCTGCTAAAATGACCAGGATGAAAACTGCTGGGGTGGAGGGGGGAGCCAAGATTCGGTGACATAGAATTTACATTATTATATTTGTTATTTTTTATTTTCACTATCACAATCCTGTCATACAGGTCTTATCCCCATTTTACACATGAAGAAGGTATTGTGTGTGTGTATACGTATGTAGATAGATGGGTAGACAGATGGAAAGAAACATACACATAACCTTACAAAGTATATTTTAATGATTTGTTTTGTGTCAGTGTTCAGAAAATATTTTGACAATTCAAATGGACTGTTTTACTCAATAGCTCAAGAGCCAAGAAATAATCCAAGTCTGTTCTGCAAAGCCCCTCCCCTTTTCGTGTTACTACTCTAGTTCTAATAACACAAGTGTTTATCTATTCATCTGTGAGGCACTGGTGAATACTCCCTCAACTGCCGTTTTGCTCTGAAGGGTAGCTGGACCCGGGAAGTAGCAGCCTGCATGAGTTCACACACATGTAGCTATCTGTGCAGTTGTAAAAAGGGATTTTCATATATTATCTCATCCTCAAAACAAACTTAAAGTAAATGAAATTTTGTACACCATTCTGCAGTTGAGCAAACTGAGGCACCACAAAGTTAGGTACGCCAAGACTCCAACTCAGATCTTTGTGATTCTTTCAATTAATCTTTGCTAGAAAAGCCATTTTCACTTTCGCTCTTCTCATGTTCACCTGGAATGTTCTTGCAATGCTTCTCAAATTTTTGAACATAGTGATAATATTTGCTCAGTCACATTGGGCAAAGAGAGTTGTTATTTCCTTATCATTTCGGGACTTTAGCTGGTTCAAAGCCTCCTAGGCTCCAAGAGCTGAAAGGGTCAATTTGGCATACCAGTAACCTACACTAGTGCACTATATGCACTGATTGAGCATATCCATTTAGTCTCACCATTAGGCTCTATGACCCTTCTCATTTGACTCCATTGCTCCCCAAAATGCTGTAGGCAGCACCATTACCATGTCAATAAGAGTATGTATTTATAATCAAAGTCATCGTTACTGCCCACATCAGATCCTACCTATATGTAGACATCATATTTTCATGTTTCCAAATATTTTAAACATGATAGATCAGTTTAAACGCTATCCACATTATTACTGGAGTGGATTAAAGAAAGAGTTGCCCCTTAAGGAACTTTCACCCAACATTTTTTCTCTCCTTATCAACAGAAATCAGTAAGAAAAGTGAATTATAATCTAATCCTGTTTTTTTTTTTTAGTGCACCATTAGTCCTTACCTTTATAGGCTATTATAATTCACTTTACCTAACAAAAACAACATTCCTAGTGATACATTAGCTCAAATTTAACATACTATGTCAGGAATTAGAAATATGAATCTCAGACATAATAACATATCAGTATGAGTGAATTTCCTTCTGTGTCACTTTTGAGACTATTTTTCCCCCATTGGATCGTGGTCTCTTCAGATAAATATGTCCCAACCCCCATCACACCATTCTAAATAAATTTTAAACCCTTCTGAATTAAATAATTTCAGTTTCCTCTTGGCTAACCTTTTTCTCTAGCTAATCTAGAATTTCTATAAAATGTGAACAGATCAAATAACCACATGCATCCTATTTCTTACTTGAATGTGCTAATTGTTAACATCTTGCAGTATTTTCTATTATCATGAGTAAGATCACCTCGATTCACTTCACTGAGGATGCTGAAAAGATTAACCATTTGTAGGAACAGACTGTTGAATAGTTTATCTGATAGTTTTAGCGACATTGAATTATCATTGGAAGAGATGGCAAACTTTTCAAATATGATATCTCAGAAGCTATTTATTAGCTTTTTTATGGCTAAGTGTTTTCAACCTGCTATGTTAATAATATTTAGTAAGTTAGTTTCCTAATGGAGAGAAGATACATTCTTACAGAATTAGAGAAGAAACTGGAATGCCAGTCACCTATGAATTACTTGTTCAGAATCTAAGCTCAATAGTTTAAATATTATAAACTCATGTGCCTATGCTTTCAAAACAAATACCTGATATTCATACCCTGTATATTTGTTTTGAACATAGAAATTAAACTGAAAAAGACTTTGTGATCCACCTTTCTGTTGAGAACCAAAAAAACTTAGCTCCAATAAGAGCAAATTTTTTTCTGTCTACTGAACATTGGAGTTACACACACAAACAGATGAACATACATTTTCCTTCTCCTTTCTTCCAAGTAGAAAATTCTGCTTACAAATTGAGAAAACTAAATAAAAAATAATTATAGACAGTGATTCCTACTTTATGGAGTATAAGAAAAAATATTTTCAAATATAAATCTGTTTAGGTCTCTCCACTACTTAAAAAGTCTTCAGTAATCCCCCACTGATTTGAGGATAAATAGGAAGCATGTTATTAAGCACCTAAGAGCCTTCATAATCAGAAGGCTCTCACCCTTCCTCACCATTTATTCTGATCCGTGTCTGTTCTGGTTGATCCTCTTTGAACCTATACCGTAGGACATTGTTATTTCATGTCTTTGCCCAGAAAGGTCTTTTGCAGGCTTCTACACCTGGTGAGCTCCAATATATACTTTTTTCTCAATAAGAATAATCAGCCTTCTTGCCTTACCTCATGCCTATAGCCCTAGTTTGCCTCTTGCTCTTCTTATGCTACCTTGAACATGACTCTCCCTTGGTTAGAGCATGACAAATTTGCCCAGAACAGAAAGGTTTGATCTTCCCCAAGAAATATACAGGACCTTGGAATATGCATGTTGTACAATAATCTCA
Organism: Nasua narica; assembly: GCA_028533885.1. Lineage (NCBI taxonomy): Eukaryota > Metazoa > Chordata > Mammalia > Carnivora > Procyonidae > Nasua > Nasua narica. The sequence goes on from CM052807.1 coordinate 71,977,117, forward strand.
TACCTGTATCAACCTAAACTTATTTTCCCTTCATAACCTCATTCCTTCACTTAATTTGGTTTTACCTTGTTCTCTTGGGTGAACACATTTTCATATAAGTATAGCCGTATTTAACTTAAAAGCTGGCATCAGAATTCTTTTAGAGAAAATTTCCCTTATTAGGAAGCACATTTTTAAGCCACTGAGGGAAAAGGGCAGCCTTCAGGATAACAAAAGCAACCATCAAATTGTTCTGCAATAATCATGAAGAGAAATTTGTTAGTAGGAAATGAAGAGGGAAGGCTAGAGGAGGGGGAGAGAAGAGTATAATATGTAGAAGATTTCAGCTAGAATTTTGAATATTGCAGAGGGACTTAGGAACAGAATTATCCTAAGATTAATATTAAGCTGATTTCATTGATGTTAATACAGACCTATCCATCATTCCAAATATCAACTACATATTCTGGACCAAGGGATAGAATTCCATCTCTGGGATGTCTAGGTACATACCAGGACACTGCTAAAAGAGGATCTCTAAACTGAACTAATTGTGGAAGTTAGGAGCTAAGTCAGGTATATCCATACAAACATAAGAACCCTTGATATTTGCAAGAGTGTTCTAGGCATTGACCACAATCTATGGAATGCAACTTAAGTTCATTTGAGCTATACTTTAAGGACAGCGTGATTCCACCAGAGAGCTCATATGGAAGAAAATCAATTGTGGCTCTGTTAATGTAAGACTTTGCTTGAAAATTCTTAGCAGGAGAAGACTCTAAAAATCTTTCTAACTAGAGAAATAAGGGCAGTAATTTTATATGACTTTAGCAGGAGGGCTTACATAATTTTCAGCTTATTTTAAGAACAGTAAGGGCAAATATAAATTAAAAATAAGACGCTTAATTCTCCTTTTTGAAAATAAAGAGACTGCTGTCCTTTTCCTTCCCTTAGAACATTTATTTTAGAGAACTTGTAAGTTCTTTTTCTGTCTCTTTGAAATGCATGTAAATCTTTTTAGAAGTTACTAAGCTTCTTGCCAGCTTTAGGACCCTGAATGTCTTTCTCAAGGATCTGGGAACCAACCCCACTGAAATGTAAGAATCAAAGGAGTTTGCATCCCTTTTCCCAGTTTCTAGGGGAGCGTAGGAGCCTGACTTGAGCAAGTGCCTTGCTCCAAGTTGCAAAACTGCCTCCTACCATAGAAATATGACAAAACTAACAATTAATCTTATAACACTGAAAAAATAAAATAAACATATTTGGGAAAGAAAAAAAGAAATAAGACAAAATTATTTCCCTCTATATAAAAATAAGTAATATAGATAATCACCCCCACTTACCTAATGAATCAATTAGGATGAACTATGTATGACACGTGGTACTTTCAAATACTCTTACCTGAGCATCAGTTATCATTTACCTTTAGAAAATGTAGGCAATGTATCTGCTTGCCTCTATGAGAGGAGGTGATTTCTTCCTGTCTTTTCAGTCTCTTAGTACATTAACTGTCGTACATACCACATTCTGGTTTAATTCATTCATTAATAATAAACTGTTTACTTTCTTTACTTTCCTTGTCGAGAGGTTTTCTGAATTGGGTGAAGATGTAGTTTGTGATTATTTCCCCAGCAGTTGGTCAAACAATTAACCAACAGTTGTTCAAAAGCTGATTTTTCCAAAAGCGAGGGATTTTTCTTGGGGATTAGCAATCATTGGGCACTTTGAATTTACTGAAAGAGAATGGGGAGGAGGCTGTATTACACCCTCAGAAACCATTGTCTTTTGCAAAAGATGGTGAGGAAGAATAGCTGTGTGTTGAGGAGGGTAATATAGAAGAATATGTAAAAATCGCAGTGGAAAATTCTTCTTCAGTGTCTATTATAATGAATAATAGAAGTTGACATTTATTGATTTGAATGATCTCTCCTATAAACACACTGACATTAGATTATGTAACTTGTATTTGTATTCCCACATTTAGAATATATTACTGTCTAATACACATTTTTATTGGTATATAATTGATACAACATTGTGTAAATATAACATGTTCAGTGTGTCCATTAAATACATCTATGTATTGCAGCATGATTACCTCTATAACTTGAGCTAACATCTCTATCATATCACATAATTATCATTGAGACGTAGTCTCTTAGCAGTTTTGAGGTATATAATAGAGAATTATTGATGATAATCCCTGTGCTGTACATTAGATATCCAGAACTTATTTACCTACTGCTTCCTGGTTTGTACCATTATATGATATCTTCCCAAATCCCCCCGCCCCTTAGTTGCTGATAACCATCATTCTGTGTTTCTGCAAGGTTAGTTTTTTTTTTTTAATTCCACATGTAAGTGATATCATACACAATTTGCCTTTCTCTGTTTGGGTTATTTCACTAAGGGTAATGCCCTCAGGTTCTATCCATATTGTTGCAAATGGCAGAATTTCCTTCTTTTTTATGGCTGGATAATATTCCATTGTATATAAATAGCCATATCCTTACTCGTTTATCCATTAGGAGACACTTAGGTTGTTTCTAATTCTTGGCTCTCGTGAATAATGCTGCAATAAACATAGGAGTGCAGATATCTTTTTGATACACTGTTTTCATTTCCTTTGAATATATACCCAAAAGTGACATTGCTGGATTATGTTCTATTTCTGATTTTTTTGAGGAACCTCCATATCTGTTTCCCATAGTGGCTGTACCAGTTTACATGTCCACCAGCAACACACTAGCAACACACTAGGGTTCCTTTTTCTCCACACCCACACCAACACTTGTCTTTTCTCTCTCTCTTTTTAAATTGTTCTCTTTTTTTAATTTAAATTCAAGTAGCCACAGTATAATACATCATTAGTTTTTGATACAGTGTTCCAAGATTCATACTTGAGTATTTCACCCACTGCTTATCATATTACTTGCCCTCTTTAATGCCCATCACCCAGTTACCCCATCTTGCCACCCACCTTCCTTTCCACAACCCTCAGTTTGTTTCCAGGAGTAAAGAGTCTCATATGGTTTGTCTTCCTCTCTGATTTCTTCCCATTCAGTTTTCCCACCCTACCCTTTTGTCCTCTGCACAATTCCTTATGTTCGACATATGAGTGAAACCATATGATAATTGTGTTCCTCTGATGACTTATTTCATTTAGCATAATACTCTCCAGTTCCATCCACATCAGTGTTGTGGCTGAGTAATATTCCATTGTCTATATGAATCACATCTTCTTTATCCATTCATCTCTTGAAGGACATCTCAGCTCTTCCCACAGTTTGGCTATTATGGATATTGCTGCTATGAACATTGGGGTGCATGTGCTCCTTTTCACTACATCTATTCTCTTTTTGGTTATAATCATCCTAATAAGTGTGAGGGGATATTTCATTTTGGTTTCCGATTTACATTTTCCTAATGGTTAGTGATGGTCAACACTTTTTCAGATACCTGTTGTCTGTGTGGATGTCATCTTTGGAAAAAATGTCTATTTGGTTCCTCTGCCCATTTTTTAAACATTTTGTTGTTGTTGTTGTTAATTTTTTTTTGACGTGGGTGTTATGGAGTTGTATGACTTCTTTATGTATGTATGTATTGGATATGAACCCCTAATCTGATATATGGTTTGTAAATTTTTCTTCCAATTTGTAGATTGTCCTTTCATTTTGTTGATTGTTTCTTTTTTTGTGCAGAGGTTTTTAAATTTAATGTCACCCTGTTCATTGAGTTTTGCTTTTGTTGCTTGTGCTTTTGGCATCAATTCCAGGGAATTATTGCTAAGACCAAGGTCAAGGAGCTTCTTCCCTATGTTTTCTTCTTGGAGTATTACAATACCAGAAATTTTGCATAAGTGTTTAATCCATTTCAAGTTAATTTTTGTTAAATAAGTTATGGGTCCAGTTTCATTTTTCTACATATGGTTATTCAGTTTTATTGGCACCATTTATTGAAAAGACCATCCTTTCCCCGTTGAGTGTTCTTGGCTCCATTGTCAAATATTAGTTCATTGTGTATATAGGGGTTTATTTCTGAGTTCTGTTCTGCTCCCTTGGTTATGTGTCTGGTTTTACGCCAGTACATACTGTTCTGATGACTACAGCTATGTAGTATAGTTTGAAATCAGGAAATACAAGGCCTCAATCTTTGTTCTTCTTTATCAGCATTGCTTTGGCTATTCAAGGTCTTTTGTAGTTCCATACAAATTTTGGATTTTTCTCTATTTGAAAAATCCCATAAAATTTTGCTAGGACTACTTCAAATCTGTAGATGGCTTTGAGTAGTATGGGTGCTTTAATGAGATTAATTTTTCTGAATTACTAACATGTGATATCTTTCTATTGTTTGTCATCTTCAGTTTTTCTTTTATTTAAATTCAATTAATCAACATGTAGCATAACATTAGTTTCAGATGTAGAGTTCAGTTATTCATCAGTTGCATAAGACACCAGTTCTCATTACATCACATGCCCTCCTAACGCCTGTCACCCAGTTAACAAACCCATTCCCTTACCCTCCTCCCCTCCAGCAACCCTTAGTCTGTTTCCTGTAGTTAAGAGGCTCTTATGGTTTGTCTTCCTGATTTTGTCTCATCTTCAATTTCTTTTCTTTTTTTTTTTTTTAAAGATTTTATTTATTTATTTGAGAGACAGAGAAAGTGAGAGAGAGCATGAGAGGAGAGAAGGTTAGAGGAAGAAGCAGACTCCCCGTGGAGCTGGGAGCCTGATGTGGGACTCGATCCTGGAACTCAAGTATCATGACCTGAGCCGAAGGCAGTCGCTCAATCAACTGAGCCACCTAGGCACCCCTCATCTTCAATTTCTTTAATCAAAGTCTTGTAATTTTCATTTTACAGATCTTTCGTTTTCTAGGTTAAATTTATTCCTATTTTATTGTTTCTGATGCTGTTGTGAGTGGGATAGTATTCCCAGTTCTTTTTCAGATATTTCATTGTTACTGTATAGAAATGCAACTGATTTCTGCATGTTGCATTTATATCCTGAAAATTTACTGGATTTATTAATTAAAAAGTTTTTTGGTTGAGTCTTGAGAATTTTCTATATATAAGATTATATCATCTATAGACAGATAATTTTATTTTTCTTTTCTGATTTGGATGTATTTTTTTTTAAAGATTTTATTTATTTATTTATTAGGAAAGAGAGAGAGTGAGAGAGAGAAGGTCAGAGTGAGAAGCGGACTCCCCATGGAGCCGGGAGCCCGATGTGGGACTCGATCCCGGGACTCTGGGACCACGACCTGAGCCAAAGGCAGTCGCTCAACCAACTGCGCCACCCAGGGGCCCTGATTTGGATGTATTTTATTCACTGATTTGATTACTCTAGCTAGGACTTAGGAGTACCATGTTGAATTAGAGTCATCAGAGTGGACACACTTGTCTTGTTTCTGATCTTTAAGGGAAGCCTTTCTTTCACTATTGAGTATAATATTAGCTGTGGGTTTGTCTGAATGGCCATTTATATGTTGAGGTATGTTTCTTCTATATCCAATTTGTTGAGGGTTTTTATCATGAAAGACTTGGATTGTGTCAGATGTTTTTTCTGCATCTATTAAGATGACCGTATCATTTTTAACTTTCGTTCTGTTACTGTGGTGGATTACGTTTTTTGACTCAGATTTTGAACCATCCTTGCATCCCAGGGATAAAACTCACTTGGGCTTGGTCCATGACCCATCTCATGTGTTGTTGAGTTTGGTTTGCTAATGTTTTGTTGAAAATTTTCATCCATATTCGTCAGGGGTATTGGCCTGGTTTCTTTTCTTATGGTGTCCTTGTCTGGTTTTGAGATCAAGTAATGCTGACTTCATAAAATGAGTTTGGAGTATTCCCTGATCTTGGGTTTTTGGAAAAGTTTGAGAAGGATTGGCATTAATTCTTCTTTAATCTTTGTTAGAATCCACCAGTGAAGCTGTCTGATCCCAGGCTTTTCTGTGTGGGAAGGTTTTTGATTATTGATTCACTCTCCTTACTAGTAATTGGTCTATTCAGATTTTCTATCTCTTCCTGATTTTGTCTTTGTGGGTTGTGTTTCTAGGACATCATTTCTTCTAGGTTACCCAATTTGTCGGCATAAAATTGTGTATGGTAGGCTTTTATGATTTTATGTATTTCGTGGTATCAGTTGTAATGTCTCATTTCCTGATTTTATTTGAGTCTTATCTATTTTCTTAGTTTGTCTAGCTGAAGTTTTGTTAATTTTGTTTACCTTTTTGAAAAAAATAGCTTTTCTTTTCACTGATCTTTTCTAGTCACTGTTGCATTTATTTCCACTCTGAACATTATTATTTCCTTTCTTCTAACTTTGGGCTTAATTTGTTCTTTTTATAACTAACAACTGACAAACTTATGCCAGATTCTTTGGCTTCCATTACAGACTATTTTTAGAACATCTAGCTAGATGCCACTTAAAAGAAGAGGTTTTCTTAGAGATGAACCCTATGTCTTTAATGACCTTATTTCTCTGACCATTTCTTGGAAAGAATAATTAAGTTCCCAAGGAACTATAGTCATTGAAATCTGCTTTTGCAATTTGACTTTTTTGTTATGGTAGTTTTGTTGGTTTGGGTTTTAATCTCTATTTTTTTTAATATTTAAGATTTTATTTGCTTGAGAGAGAGAGAATGAGAAAGAGAGGGAGAGAGAGCATGAGAGGGGGGAGGGTCAGAGGGAGAAGCAGACTCCCTGTTGAGCGGGGAGCCAGATGCCAGACTCAATCCTGAGATTCTAGGATCATGACTTGAGCCGAAGGCAGTCGCTTAACCAACTGAGCCACCCAGGCACCCCTAATCTCTATTTTTTTAAATAAACTCCCCCTATCACTCCATGAACACCCTTTCCTATCAAATATGCCTTTGAAGTACACATGTCCCATATGTAGGTTTCAAGAAACTTGGAATTTAAGGGCCTGGCTTTCTCATTTTAGTACAGATCACCTCATAGCACTGAACACATTCCTTCCTGATTACTGTCCACCTTATGGACAGTATGCTGCTGCAGCTCTTGAAAAATCACACACCCAGTCTGGAAGTCTGCTTTAATCAAATCTTTAACCTCAAGGGGCATAAATAAGCATTTCCTCCTCTGCTTCTCTCATTTTAATACTGATCATCCTGCTGCAATCATATCTGACTCCTCCACCAGCTCTTCCACCAGATCAAGAGGTCCAAATCAGAAGTATACTCTATTCATATTTCTATCAAATCCAGTACCTTTCCTGGTAGTTAACAAATGTGTGCTGATTCAATGAATAAATCATAATTTCTCTAAACACAAATGAAATTTGATGAATTAAACCAAGATAGAAAGAAAGTATATCTAATGTGCATCTCTGGATGATTGGTTGTCACCATCTGGGGAGCTATGATGAAAAGGACTCTAAATATAAATATGTAAGTAAATGAGCATATAAATACGCATACACCTCTTGAAAAGACTGTTATAATCAGCAATATTTGCTGTGAACTAGTAGAATAGTGCTGGCATGAGTGACACATATTTACCACCTCAAGACCAAATGAGGAAAAAAAATATATTTATATTTTATAGTGTTCAAAGACTATAATGTAATTTAAAACATTTGGTTTTCACCTCAAACTTTTAACTGCTTTACAGATGTTTAAAAGGATGTTAGAGCATTAAGTCATTTCCCAAAGCTTGTAAGTCAATAACTGGCTAACCTGAAACTCAAACCTGAATTCTAGCAACAAAATACCAAAGATATCCCCACTACAGCACTATTGCCATCTTCTCTATTACCTGTAATGACATTTAGCTCATGTGCAGGCATTCCCAAGATATATATGGATGGCCACAGTCTGAGTGTAATTACAGCAAAGAAACAGCCTGGGAAGTGCAAACTGAACAATTTTACCAAAATGTATGCACATGTGTTTCTTGCAAAGGCCAGTTGCATTAACAGTTACTAATTATATGTGCTTATACATTTTGGTTCAAATTCCTGTGTCATCCAAGTGATTGAAGGTTGTTCAAAAGTTAAACAATAGAAATGTCCAGATAGTGATTGAACTTTCATTGTGAGATGAAGTCCCTTTACTTTTTGCTTTGTGTTGCTGAGAAAAGCCAAGTTAGCATAAGTAAGCAAGCACCTCTAACAGCTATCATCCAAATGTACTGTAGCTCAAAAATAAGTAAGGTGAAAGAATAAGGCATGGGGTAGAAATTCAGGAAGACTAGCCCAATGCATTACCAGCCTTTCCATGTTTTTGATATTATTTTGTTTTCTTACTCTGTTCAGATCCACGCCCCACCCCCCTCGGCCTTGCCCCACTTCACCTCTTCAAGGATGTAGAATTGTTGGTCAGCAGAGAAACAATTCCAAGGATTTCTGCAATCCCCTCTAAATTCTGCTAAAGCCTTGCTCTTAAGTAATGTGTCTTGAATTGCAGGCTGAGGAATAAGGAAGTTGGGTCAGAGGAAGGGAGTTGGGAAGGTAGTACCTAGATGTGGGAAGACACCTTCATGTCAGTGTAGCTGTGTGACCATGGGCAAAGAGATTGCCTGCAGGTCTCTGGCCTCAGTTCTCTCACCAAACAGTTGGGATAATAACATGGAGTTGTCAGGAGTGTCAAATGAACAAATGTGCAAAATGCTTACAAAACTGCCTGGCCTATGCCAGCCATTCATTAATTGTAACCACTAGTAATAAAAGTAAGTATGGTTGTCAAATCGTTTTTTGGTTGGTTTTTTTTTTTTTTTTTCAATACGAACAGTAGCAACTGTATTAAGACAGTGCTATAGTGGAAAGAATGTAAATTCTGAAGTCTAAATATCTGGCTTTGAATCCAAATTTGCAGGGTGTAGACAAATCTCAGTATTCTTTAGTATCATCATCAGGAAAATGGGCTTAATAATATTTAATTCAAAGGTCTATTATTAAAATCAAGGCCTTACACATTAAGAAAAAGGTTTTGCAAGTTAAAAGAAAAATGGTATGTGAACATTGGTCACCCTATTTCTGCATATATGCAGAATCTAGGCAGAGCCAGTCTGAGTTGAGGGTGACTAAATCTTCCTAAAATTTTTTTGCAATAGGCCTGGCATAGATGTTTTTGTCCACCATATTTCTGTAGCTTATCCAGTTGCTTCTAAAGAATCTATAAAGTTGTTATAACACTGATGCCACTGGGTAGGCCTAGACTTTTCACCGGTGTATCCCACTCACTTCTACTCTGACAGCTGGGTAAGAGTAGGTTTGAATGGGGAAGGAGGATGGCATCAGAAGAGAGAACTAGAGCATGAAACACTATTTTAGAAGGACAGAAGTGAGTAATTGATAGCATAAGCAAAACGCATTTAACTTCAAGGAGCGAAGGCATTGAAGGGATCAAACACTAAAAAGAAATTTCACTCACAAACAACACAATTCAACGAAGTTAGACCTAGCTTGAACACACACAGACTTTTTGTCATTTTCTTTTTGATGAAAAACTGTGAAGAATATACTATTGGACAAAATATTTTGCTTAGTTTAAGTTTGATGTGAAAGCCATTTTCTAAAAAAGTTTATTTTCTTGTGTTGTCAGCTCACTAATTCATCCAAATTAACTATAGACACAAATAAATTACCATTTTCTTTAACCACAGAGAGGGGGAAAAAAATCTTCCTTTATTGTAAAATGTGTTTTTCCCCAATGATTCTGTGATGAACAGTATACAATTCTGATGTGTCATAGTTCCTGAAACTGACTTCATAAACATAGAAAACAACATCCTGGCTACCAGAAATCTCTCTGTAGTGATGCTGCCATCCTGAAGGAACAAAGAAAAGTGGGAGAGGTCACTTTTCTGCAGGTCTTGGTAAAAGGGACTATGTCTCTCTTCACAGCATGCAGTAGCTCTTGGCTCTTTAATGTGGAAATGAGCAGTCTCAGCATAGTTTCAAAACTTTTGAAATGTCTGTCACCACACACATTTCCCCGCGCCTGCATGAGCCACGGAAATTACAACAGTGTTCCCAATCTCATTTCAGACATCACTGAGAATTACTTTAACTTATCTTTTTGTTTTGAAACTAGAAACTTAACTTCTTCTCTGTTTTCTATCCTAACTAGACATATCTAGACTTCCCTGGGAAGAGTGACTTTATTTTAGCTAGAACCTCTTGAGATACATCATGGTAATGCTCATTCACACACAAGATTGTCAATTGCCCATGATTCTAAATTGTGTCCCATATCATGCTTAGTTAATGCCCAAACTGAATGTGTTCCTTCTCAGTTACTTTTGTCTATCTAATTGCAGCAAAGCCTCAGAGAGGTCTTTGGGGAGACTGAGAATTAATACTTTAAGTAAGTCACCAGACTGGGGAATGAGACGTAAAGATAAAAGGAGTAAGATAGGAAATAAAGGATTTAAGCCAAACTTAGACCACAAAATTGTTTCCTCCAAGGTTAGGAGTACTTTGGATGGGTCTCTCGTTCACTGCCAAGTGCACACTATGCAATGACCTGCTCAAATGGGCATTTCATAAATACCTACCAATGATGACATGCAGACATGACTTTTAATGATATCAAAGCAAGGAACTCAAAGTAGCAAGTTTTATTAAACTTTTCTTAGTGCATTTCCCCAGCTCCCCAGTTATTTAGAATGGTAGAACATTTTAGCTTCCCATTTCTGGGCCTAAATGCTGTTTTCAAACATTCTCATCACTCATCTCTGGACAGTTTTTATTAGAATCTTGGAGGCTTGTGAATGGAGCTAAGTGGCACTTTCTTTTCTTTTTTGAAAGTTTGTATTTGCAAGTATCCTTTTCTTGGGAGGCTGGAAAATTTCCCATAAAAAAGAGAACCATGACCTCCTCTGAGGTTTGTAAATGTAAAAATATTTCTGATGGGCTAAAATAAGCCCGCTGAGATCAAACTTCAAAATAACATCAGGGCTGCTAAGAGGGAATACTCCAGATCATTCCTGGAGTAATGATCCGACTATGACACCAAGACCTAGGTGTGTTTGGAGACATCAAAGCTCTGGCAGGTGCAGTGGAACCCACACCGTATCGGTCTCCTGAGCATCTTCCACGTATGTTAGGGTAACACCAATGGGCAAAACCGTGCAAGAGAGGTAACCCCACTTTTGGCTCCAAAGATCACAATAGGACACACAAAATTGAATGCAGGATCGTACTCTAGCTTTGCTAAAGCTGGCCATATAACTAGCAGCAAAATTCAAAGACCTCTGGCTTCCACAAGGACCTAATTTCTCAGGCAAGTAAGGGCCACTTGGTTGCAGTAGCACTGTCCCTGGCCAACTCAGGTTGGTGAGTTCCCTCTCATGTACATGACTGACTTCTAGGGCCATTTATAGGTGAGAAGCACATTCCTAGGTTAATATCTTTGGGAGTTTAGAGAAAATATGTGAGTAAGTAAACCAAGGAAAAAACTGGATTTTTTGTTAATAGGTGAGGTATCAAGAGTATTAAAACCTACAACAAAATGTAAACATGACCTTATTTGATACTGAATTGTCCAGTTATTTGATACTAATTTGATACTTATTATTTGATAGTTATTTGATACTTATTTGATACTGAATTGTCCAGCAAATTAATACTGATACTAAATTGATACTAAATTATCCAGCAAGTTAAAATGTCAGTTCGGTGGCACACATATAGTGCCATTATTTCTACTTTTACCAGTTTTCCTGCAGTTGAGGGATGCATCCCTCATAAAAATAGTTAAGGGATGCTTATTCCCCTAGCTTGCAGGACACCTCCCACTCAGACTCTTTCAACTGATGCTGAAGCCATGATGCACACATTGTGACCAGTCTGACATATCTAAGGAATTGACTCATCTCCTTACTTTCAGCCATCTTTTTCTTCTCTCCCCTTCATTCAGATGTTCCTTGACCACCTTGCAGAGTTGTCACATTGAGCTTTTAGCTCTCTCCAACTACCTTACCTGCCCCTTGTGCGATGCTCTTTCTCCAAATTGTATGATGTTCAGTGGATTTCCCAGTTTTAAAGGTACATGAATTTAGAATGGTGAAATTAAAAAACTGTATTTTATTTTATTTTTTATAGCTAGAATATATCAAGAATTCTTTAAATCAACCATAAAAAGATAAACAATATGAATTTTAAAAGGCAAAGTATTTGAATAGACATTTCTCCAAAGAGAATATACAGATGGCCAATAAGTTCATGAAGAGATGCATGATATTATCAACCATTAGGGAAATGCAAATCAAAACCACTATGAGACACTACTTCACATCACTTAAAATAGCTATAATTTACAAATAAAGACAAATAAAAATCAATGTTGGTGAGCATATGCAGAAACTAGAAGCCTAATGTATTGCAGATAGGAATGTAAAATGGTACAGGCATTATGGCAAATAATTTCCTCAAAAAGCTATATTTAGAGTTATTGTATAACCCAGTAATTATACTCCTAGATATAGACCCAAGAGAAATAAAAACATAAGTCCATTCAAACACTCATACATGAGTGTTCATAGCAGCATTTTTCATAACAGTCAAAATTTGGGAATCATCTAAATGTCCATTAACTGAAGAATGGGGGAAAATATGTTATATCAGCACAAGGGAGTATTATTGAGCCATAAAAAGGAATAAAGTACCTCATTCATGCTACGATGCTACGACATGGATGAACCTTGAAAAGATTATGCTGAGTGAAAGAAGTCAGACAAAAAAGGCCACATATTGCATGATTCCTTTCATATTAAATGTCCAGAATAGTCAAATCCATGGAAACAGAAAATTGATTGGTAGTTGTCAGGGGTTGGGGAGGGGAAAATAGGGAGTGACTGCATTTTGGGGTGATAAAAATGTTCTGGAATCTAATGGTGGGAATGGTTGCAGTCTTTTAGTATACAAAAACTATTGAATCTTACATTTTAATGTAGTTTGCTAATTGTATATCAATAAAAAGTGATCTTTTAATTCTAAAATCTGTTTTAGAAAAAGATTAAAACCAGTTCTGAGTCAGAAAAAAATAAATAAACGAACAACACAAAAATCTATCACCTGACTTAACTAAAACCCTGTCAGGTGTCTCTGTGATACTTTAAGCTATCCAACCAGTCATTTACGAGCTATAATAAATTAAAGGTGCCAGGGTCTCCCCTTAGAATATTGGCCCAGGTCCAGACTAATACAGACTGTGTGGGCCTTTCTTTCTTCCTTCACAACGGAAATGAACAAGAATATCCCATTTCTGGGAGTGGCAGTAGGGTACAGAATAGAGTGGTTATATACTTCAAAGGTCAAAATAATCAAAAGTTTATGATAACCTATTTAAATATTTGAATCTTTATTTGTTCCATGTTTATAATTAGAAATTTAATAATAATTTGCCTGAATTTTTTTCATCTTTGGAAAAATAATTGCATAGTAAATAGCATGTAAAATAATATCTGTTCTTGTCAAGTATCTTACAGGCTTATGTTTTCTTGAGGTATGGATAGCTTAGAGTTTTTGGAAAAAAGTTTAAAGGAAAAAGAGGACCAAAATATCTGTAATCAAATATAACCATTACTCTATTAAATAAGAAATGTAATAGTAAAAACAAATGCAGTTAAAATAGTATGAACCAAGAGTAATGACAGGGTAATCATTAAGTCCGTCTTCATAGGACTTAATCAGTTATTATTAGCCCACCAGCCCCCAAGCCAGAGTAGCCAGTAACTCCTAAAACCCTATCATCCTCACATGCCAATCCCCACCAAGGCTTAGAGAGAAATGACAAGTGGCTTTTAGCAATAGCAGCGTGGTGAAGATTTGAGGAAAATGAAGCTATCTTAGTTCTGGTATCACATGGATCTGTGCAGGAGCAAACCGGGAAATATAGCTGGTACTTTAATACAATTGATAAAGTTTCTACACCTTCAAATTTGAACTGTATACATATAATAAACTGCCTAAGAATGACCTGTATCTTGGATATCAAGGCTGATACACGGAAGTAATCCCATTAATGTGGTGAGCAGGCCAGTCTGCAACAGAAAAAGGAGTAGAAAACAACCAAACTCTGTAATAAACAGGAAGACGGAGGATAGAGACATTTAACACATGCAGCCAAAACTAAATACATCTCCGGAGATGCAAAAATTAATGATTGAAATAAGATAGAAGTTTACTTGTAATAGATCAAGACTGGCAGGCAGGCTCCTGTCCAGCTAGCCAGGGGCCAGGCCAGCAGGACAGCCCTACCATCAGGGGGATGTTGTTGTCATCGGCATGACAGAAATGAGTTTCCAGCCAGGATAATCAGTGGAAAAGAAAAAGAAAGCATAAGCCTTTCTTAGGGCGCCTGGGTGGCTCACTTGGTTGAGCAACTGCCTTCCGCTCAGGTCATGATCCTTGAGTTCCGGGACTGAGTCCCACATCGGGCTCCCAGCTCCATGGGGAGTCTGCTTCTTCCTCTGACCTTCTCTCCTCTCATGTTCTCTCTCACTTTCTCTGTCTCTTCAATCAATCAATCAATCAATCAATCTTAAAAAAAAAAAAGAATAAGCCTATCTTAAAGTCCTGTCCAAAGAGGACACATTTCACTTCTGTTTATATTCCATGGGAAGAAGTAGATAGCAAAACTTGATAGCTGGCAGAGTTGGATTTAATAGCAAGGCTGCACATAAATGAGGATACATTATATTTTTAGTTTTATAGAGATAAATGGTTGGTGGATGATTGCCATTTATTAATGGTTTTGTAAATAATTTGTGATATATGTGATTTAGTTGGTATAATGACTCTTAACTAAACTTTTTTATGTTTTACAATGCCCTGAGTTGAAAGATCCACTTATGTTGTTAAAAACAAAACAAAACAAAAACTAATTGATCTGAATGGATTCAAACTGCAAAGGTTAAGGTGTTAAGAATAAGGAGAGTAGGGGTGCCTAGGTGACTCAGTTAAGCGTCTGCCTTTAGTTCAGGTCGTGATCCTGCAGTCTCAGGATCAAGCCCCACATCAGGCTCCCTTCTCGGTGGGGTGTCTGCTTCTCCTTCCCTCTGCCTCTTCCCCTGCTTGCTCTATCTCTCTTTCTCTTGCTTACACACACTCTCTCTCAAATAAATACGTAAAATCTTAAAAAATAAATAAATAAGGAGAGTGGGTAAGCAGCAGCATGACCAAAGCATACCTAAATCAAGACTTCTCTAGACCTTCCCTTTGCTGTTTGCCAAGAATTTACATCCACTTTGCCGCATCCTCAATTTTCTTTATTGAAGTACCAGTGTTTGCTACCTTTCTGTATAATGAGCAATATGGATAGGTACAATATATTCATGCACACAAGGTAGCACATCCAACCAAATACCAATAATAAAATATGCTGCAAGGTAGGGAGAAAGGGGAACTCTTGTGCACTCTTGGGAATGAGAATTAATAGGGCCATTATAGAAAATAGTGTAAGGGTTCCTCAAAAATTAAAAATAGGTGTGATCCAGGAATCCCACTTCTAGGCATATAACCAAAGGAAATGAAATCAGTATCTCAAAGTTATCTGTACTCTCATGTTCATTGCAGCATTATTCACACACTAGCCAAGATATGGAAATAACCCATGTCCATGGACAAATGAATGACTAAAGAAAATGTCACACACACACACACACACACACACACACACACACACACACACACACTGTGGCATCTTATTCAGCCATGAGAAAGAAAGAAATCTTGCCATCTGTGACAGTGTGGATGAAACTGGAAGATGTTATGCTAAGTGAAATAAGCCAGACAAGAAAGACATATACTGTCGGTGGAAGAAAAAAAGAAGTCAAACTTACAGAAACAGTAGAATGGTGGTTAGCAGAGACTGTAGAGTGGGGGAAATAAGGCAGTAGTGATCTAAGAGTAAAAGGTGTCAGTTACATACAATGAATATATCTAGAGATCTAATGTATAGTGTGATAACTATAGTTAATAATACTGCATCAGACACTAGAAATATAGAAAGAGGATGGATTTCAGGTACCCTCATCACAAAAATTGGTAACCATGTAAGGAGAATTTATATTAATTAGTTTGATTGTAGTAATTATTTTGCCATGTATAATATATCAAATAATCATGTTGTAATCTTAAATATATGTAATTTTCATTTAAAAGTATATTTTTAAATGTGCTGTATACTGACCTGGAGACAAACGAACTGACCCCTCGTATCTGCAGGAAGGGAGGGAGGTTTTTCAAGAAGCTCCAACCATCATGCCCATACAGCTACTCACTTTCCTCAAAGCAGAGCATGTCAGGAAGTTATCAGGATCCATGTTCAATGTTGTCTGTGCACTTAAAGGCTAGCCTCCCAACCGCTTTTGTGTCTGTGATCTGCTCACTTGTATTATTTACCTACTAATAAGATAACAGAAGTTTGGGAGGGGATTTTACAACCATCTGAGGATTTCCTGATCTGTGAAGAAAGGCAGTGCCTCGAGTAGAGTTCAGAGTGTGTTTAACCTGACACTATTCAGCTAGATCATTTGAGAGTCAGAGTCCAAGTACCACTTTTTCAGTTTCCCCTTACATTAATCTCAGTACCATCCAAATCAAGAGAAAAGGATATTCTCAAAAGTAGTTTCCTACAACTCTGCCCAACTGTGAGCAAGCAACAACGTCAGCAGAAAGTTGCATAGAAACAGGATCACCATTTTAAGAGGCTTCTGTCCTAGTATTTCCTGGGTTTAGGGATTTAAGCTCATTTCACTGACAAGAAACTGTTCCTTCATACCTATAAAAATGTGAAATAAAACATAGAAAGGAAAATAAAGGAGGTAGTCTTACATAGTGGGCAGGCTCATCAGTAGATGTGATGTATCTTTGAATCCCCCCAAATGATTTAAACAGTTTAGGGCTTTGTTTCTTAATCTCTAGAACTATCGTGTTGATGCCATGGCATAGTCTGAGGATTAAGTGAGCCCTTAGTGCATGGTAAGCGCTCAAGAATCATGGTTAAGCAGTCAAGAATCAGATGGTGGTTACTATTGTTTATCCTTTGATTGACTTTGGGTTTAAGAATAGTGTTGACCACTTTTACAAATTATGGCAAAATACTGTGTGATCTGTTCCCGAGATGGCAATCTGCAGTGTCTTTCATTAGTATCTAAATTGGTTATAAATATGTACACTTACCAAGCATTTCAAGATCATATTTTCCTATGTGTTTCAGTGGTGAGTGATGGTCAAAACATCTGAGACTCACTATGCTTGGGAGACTGGTAATGGAGCTTATAGAGTTTATTGAAAGTGCCATTTAACAAAATATATTAGCCCATTCCAAATGTCCTCTCCAACTCTATTGTATTTCATGTTAAACTCCATGCAAAAACAGATTTAAAAGGCTCCATTACTTGCTTATTTTCAAGGGCATGAGGAAAATTCACCAGCTTGCAAAGTAAAAACTAGAGTTTCTATAGTGTCCCTCTGACAAAATGGTAGAAAGCAAGCCAAGCAAAAAAGTCACTGATAATGATTCATCACTTACTAGGAATAATTAATTGATGTTTGTGATTTCCAAATCTTCTTTCAAAATAACATCTTCTCATTTCACTATTTCATGGCATCTTTTTCGTATCCATTGATGTAACATTTTCTTCCACAGTTCAGTGGGGGAGATTTTCCTCTGCTGAAATGTCACCCTCCATAAATAAGTGGAGTGCGAGCCTTCCATCAATGTAATAGTTAAACTATGGCAAAGCTGAGTAATTGAAACAGAGAGAGAAGTCACCTTGACTGTTCCACAGCTGAGAAAGCAGCTTAAGGCACCGGAGCTTTTATTGTGAATGAGCTGAGTGAGTTTATATCTGTTCACCAAACAAAATATATTTAAGTAATATTCCAGTTTTGAGACAAATCAAAATTCTGGTTGGATTTTTAATCATCTATAAATTATAGTAAAATACGGTGACTTTGGAAAACAAACTATAGTTTCTCGAGGTATGATGTAAATTATTGGTGTCACTTTGGAGTCTTTTACAAAAGAATCTCGCTGGAATAGAAAATAAATGAGGGATTTACTGTTGACTCTGTGAATTCTAGGATTCATTAAAGATTTGGGTTTTGTTTTGTTACTTAATATCCCACAACAGGTATTAGAAAACCATGTGTATCAAACAATCTGGCAGATCTGGAGTTGTACTAGCCAAAGTAGGTATTAGGAAAAAGAAAAAAAAACATATAAGGAATTTAGAAAGATCAGCATGCCATTTTACTATATAGCTCACTAGAGTGAGGTATTTTTTCTCCTGAATTAAATACATAATTGTATCAAATTGCCATTCTGGCATTGCTAATGTATATTCATTCTTGAACATCACCATTATTATGTTTTAGGCACACAAGAAAATGGCAGCACTTAATTTTACATAATAAAAGTTATTTTTTAGAAGACTGCTTTGAGTCATAAGTATATAGAATATTTTATAACTTAGTTTGGGCAGAGACTCCATTTTAATGATCTGAGCGGAAATTAAACTGCCAACTCAATATTATCAACACTTAAATTCCATGTAGGAAATACCACATGACCCACTAACGAAAATAAGGGCTTTTCATAAATATTGGAACTCGTAGCCTTAGTGTTTATTGCCTATCAAACAGATTTTCCCTAAATTTAATAAAATGTAATGTGTTCTTACTTTGATGCATTAACATTTCCCATCACACTTGCAATGGCATAGTGATTACTGCTTAAAATTAAATTAAACTTGAGCAGTCCTTGAAGTCTAAGTTCAAGAGCTGCTCGGTTGCCACATGACATTTTCCTGGAAATGATAGAAATATAAGGAAAGATGCTAAGGTGAATTCATCAAGAATATGCCTTGTGACACCCCACTAGGCAAACTGAGTTGCTTATTCACTTCTGGAATAGTTACAGAGTACTTGTTTTGATGGAAGCAACTAGAGACCCTTTTTGGTAAATTCGGGCCCCATGCCAACTGGGAATGTCTAAAAATCCTGCCCACTGACTCTGCACACAAATCAAGGAAGCATTGTTATAGGTGACCCAGAAATGAGTGCTCATGTCGCATTGGACCCTCCAGGGCCACCTGATCTTTTAATCAGGAATCTCTGTCCTAATATAGTTCTTCCCTCATAGTGTTTATTGCCTATGTGTAGGATGCTTACAGTTTCTGTGCATTTATAAACACACATACTCACCACTCACAGATGGCCACATGTTGGCTTGGAAGAATATTTTTCTTTTTTTAAACATCCTTTTACTTGGACTTACTATTTTCCTTTATGGAAACCACCGTGAAAACAAAAATTAATACCATAAGGTTCTCACTGCAGCACTTGAAGTCCCAAAACATCAAGAGATGACATTTTTAGGTTTGTTTGTGTTCTGTATATTTTCCTGGTTCTGAATGTTGAGTATTTATGTATCGGTATATATCAGTGGTACTTTTATTTACCAAACTGAAAATAATGCTGCATAGTGTGACATACAAATACACACACAAAGAAAGCAGAAGAGGACTTTTTGAAAATCATTATTTTTATAGTTAGGTATATTTCTTCCTGGGTTTTAGTATGCTCCAAGGAGGGGCAGCCCATCTGGGCAGGATATTGGCAGAGCTGATCCCACACTGAGCTGGAGTCGTCACCCCAAACCAGGAGATGAGTACAAGGGTAAAAATATCGAATAGGTCTGGACCTAACTACACGCCTCTGGGCTTGGTCCTGAAATTGCCATTAATATAAGTCTTAATGTACTTTGCTAAAAGCAAATTCTTAAAGGGCCAAGCCTGACAATTGTCTTCATATTTAAATGACCTTTTAAAACTATTACAATAAATCCATAAAATAGCTATGTGCTGCTATAATATGGTGGAGCCGATGGTTATCCTGACATTTTTTACCTCTGCATTATACTTTCTGCTTCCATAGCAATGCTATAAATTTTAAGTATAACCACTCTTTTATAGAAGAAGGTATTTAACATAAAATTTAGCTTTTGGCGTTATTTGACCTGAATATTACCAAATTATAAATCCCTTTGTTCTCAGGCAGGCAGTGCTCAGCGTTTTTTATATTCTGTATACTTATTGCATTGTCTTTGCCAGGCTGACTAATACCGGAAAAGCAAAAGGTACAATAAGCCACTGCTTAGCTTAGACTATCTGTATAATTAATCCAATTCTGTATTTTACTTGGCATGTGTAAACAAGCCATCTTCCTTTATATAATATACTTTCTTTGGACTCATGATCCCTGGTGAAGTATCCCCAGTATTTCTTCCAATTGTCTCGGTAACAAATGCAGTGATCATCTCTTCACTATTGGACTGATTTAAAATTCCAGGTTGATATTTAAACCTGTGGTGGTATGTGTCTTTTCCATAGAATAGACCTAAAAATTGAAGAACCTGGTTTGCTCATTTTATCAAGACTCATCTCTATGTTGAGTCACTAGAAACAACAATTCTTTCAGTCTGCTTCACAGGGAAGAAAACTGAGTGAATTTTGCCTCCTGGTATTCTTGTTTATAGTCTGTCTCTATGAGGCTTTGAAAAAATAGAAATGTGGTAAATGCTCTGGTAATCTGGTCAAAGCATAGAGTCATTAAAGATAATCTATTTGGCCCATCCCTTATCCAAGCTTACATTTGTGATATTGAATACAAAATTTCTAGACTACTTCTTTGCTCAGCTTCCTGAAGATGGATTCCAAAAAAGAAAACAAAACTCACCATGCAATTTACTGGGATCCTGAAAGAACCCCAGTATAAGTCAAGAAAGATAATGTTCCTAGAATATGGCATGTGCAAATCTGTTATAAGAAGTTACATGAATGCTGGGTTTTCAAATCTAGGTTTTTCCCTGTCACTCATATCTCAACCGAGATGATTGTTCTTAAAAATTTTTTCTATTAGCATCAGTGACAGGGAGGGCCAAGGGCCTAAGTAACAGAACCCATGAACAGGAAAAATCAGGTGGCATCTTGTATTACATAGTACAATAGGTCTTCTTTACCAACTGTGCCACTGCGAAGACCCTGACTACTAAAGTTGTGGCATATCAAAAAGGAAAGTCTCCTGATAGCATAATTGGCAGAAATCATGATTCAGGGCATATAAATAGATAGCAATAATGTGCAACATACCTTACTTAAAATATTAGAGTTAAACTTTAGTCACAAAACAATGTATTGTGTTTTAGAACTTTGATTTGAATTTGGATGTGTATTCATTCACTCTGGTAATTACAAGTTTCCATTACCTCAATGTCCTTTTTTTTTTTTAAGATTTTATTTATTTATTTGACAGAGAGAGATCACAAGTAGATAGAGAGGCAGGCCGAGAGAGAGGGGGAAGCAGGCTCCCTGCTGAGCAGAGAGCCCAATGCGAGGCTCAGGCTCGATCCCAGGACTCTGGGATCATGACCTGAGCCGAAGGCAGAGGCTTTAACCCATTGAGCCACCCAGGCGCCCCTCAATGTCCTTTTATTTTACTCTTTAGCCTACTATGATAAAAGTATTTTTAAAGTAAGTGTATTATTTGGGAAACTGCCTGATGATGATGATGATGATGATAGCTCGAAAGGGAGAACCTGATTGACATTAATCATTTCACTAAATTGTAACAACTTTAGAGTTAGATACTATTGCCCTTACTTTATAAATGAGGGAATAAGGACTTTGAGACCATAGATAATTTGTGTCAAGCAGTAGACCCTGAGCTGGAACTGTTGTCTTTTTGACTGCACACTCCAAACCCTGAACTAGTACTAAGCTAAATCACCTCTGTCCTTTTAATGTAATAATTCTTTCATTGAAAGATCACAGCTTCAAAAAAATTCAATGCATCTTCTCTTTCACGGAAGAATTGAGATTTCAGTATTGAAAAAGAAAATTAGAGAAAACAATTCCACTGGCCAAAGACTAGCAAATATTTTACTTCAACTGGAATGTTTTTGCTTGTTTAAGACCGTGAGAATTATGTTACTAACCATTGCATGAAAGAGCAGCCATTACTATTTCTAGTAAGCTGTTTGCAGCAAGGCCTTTTAGAATATAAACATGTATTATGCAGAGTTTTCCACCAATAGAATCATTGTTTCCCTCCATATGTTCTTCCTGTAGGTGTCTAATGAGTTCCCACACATGAAAAATGACAAGGGAATCTATCTGAGGAATAATTCCAGCAACTGCGGCATATGGAGACATTGTTTTCAAGTCTCTTTGCCATGATTTCTAGGCAAAGCAGCAAGATTTCCCAGTGGTAGCAGCTAAAAATATTGTCATCCTCCACTTACAAGTTCTACTGTGTTCTTTGCTGCAAATCTCGGGCTCTTCTGTCAGGCTTCATGCTAAGAGTGGTAATGGGAAACAAGGCAAATTTTCTGTTGGGCTTTGAGTACATACTTTGTGTTCTTGTCCATCCTGTTGTGGATACTTCTCTGGACTCTCCTCAATTTCATAACTCTGTGAAAGGAATTGTTAGGACATTCGTACACTGTGCATTTAGCTCTGCATCCTTTATGAAGCCCTCTTGTGTTTCTGACTGGCCTGATGCTCCCCCAAATATTTGTGAGGATTTGCCGAACTGACCGATTTTGTTTCAGTAAAGACACTTATAGCTGTGTTTTATCCTCAAATAGAGAAGACCTTAACAACCTTTGTTACAGGGTAGTAGAGAGATGTAGTGGAAAGTGATGTTATGCCTCTTCTATCCTTCCATATCCTTAAAGGTAGTGATTATACAGTTGATTTCTCCTGCATTCCGGTTATATATACATATATTCACTCATTCACAAATATTACTGAGCACATTCCTGGATTGAGTAACTCAGGACTATCCTCCATCACACTTCAGTGTCTGCAGTGCTACTTAGCAGGATATATGTTTACTTTGCCAATTACATGCCAGTTCCCAATTTGGTCTTTGATGTTTTGACATTCTCAGAATTGACATAGTCTTTATTCGGGCCTATATTGTGATTCTGTATTGTTATTGAACTATTCAAGCAAGTGGCTGTTCCAGCCTTCTCCCACCCCCTTCTCTCTCTCTCTCTCTCCTGCTTGCTGCCTGCTTCACCATTTAAATAAACATGAATATGACTGTCTGCTACCTGCCAGACACTGTTGTGGTATAAGGAAACAATGCTAAAAAAAATAAAAATAAAAAAGATCTTACCTTTATGAGATTCTCATTTGAATCAAATGAGGGAGGGAGGTATAAAGGCAATATATGACTAAACTACATTATATATTTTGATGAAAGCTTTAAGGAAAATGAAAAAGCTAACTGCTGGAGTGAATGGACAGAGTAAAGTGTTGCCTACTCTAGATAGGGTACTTAGGATAGATGTCTGTTTAGGAGGAAACATTTGAGAAGTTACATGAGTAACAAGAAGACAACTAATTGAAGATCTAGAGAAATACCTTCCTACAGGGAAAAGCTAGAGTAAGAAATATGGAGTTTCTATTTTATTTAAGTATGGTGGACCATTGAAGGGGCTTATTCAAAGGAGTGATTTATACATTTTTAATAGAAATTTTATTGAAACAATTGTAGAGTTGTATGCAATTCTAAGAAATAATGAAGAGCTATAACTTGACCTTTTATCTAGTTTTACCAGTCAGGCATCTTGCAAAACTGTAGTCAGTATTACAACCAGAATACTGACAACTGATGAAATCCACTCCACCCTTACTTGCCACTGCCTTTCATTTTAGCTATCCATATTAATATATGCATAATGATAGTTTATTGTGGTTTTAATTTCCCTAATACCTAGAATATTTTGTTTCATATTTTGTCTTCAGTGAAATATTATTCGTGTCTTTTGCCCATTTTCTGCTAGAATTGCTTGTTTTTTATTGTTGAGGTTTTGTTTGCTTGTTTAGATATCATTGATGTAATTTGATGTAGGATAGTATTGGTTTTAGGTGCACAAGAAAATGCTTTGATATATACATGTGTTGCAGAATGATTACCACAATGTTTAGTTAATATCCATCACCACAGAGTTTTTTTCCTGTGATGAGAACATTGAGGATTTACTCTTCTGTCTTAGTAGTGTTCAAATATACATGATATGATATTGTTAACTTTAACTATAACTGACATGTTGTATGTTACATGTCTTATATATCTCATAATGGGAAGTTTGTATCTTTGGCAACTTTCACCCATTAAGGCATGTACTCAAACCCCACTTTGGACTATCACCTATGAATTTGGATTTTTGTTACATTCCACATATAAGTGAAATTAGACTGTTTTTGGCTTTCTCTGTCAGACTTATATCACTTAGCATAATATCCTCAAGGTGCAGCCATGTCGTCACAAATGGCAGAATTTCTTTCTTTTTTGTGATTGAATATTTCATTGTGTGTATGTGTGTGTATATATATATATATAGATAAATGAGGATACACCAATTTTCTTTGTCCATTTGTGTGTGTGTGTGTACATATACGTATGTATATGCACATGCATATACATACATAACACATACGTACATAGGTGTCAAATACAAAAATTCAATTCCAAGGCTTACATCAAGAACCTTACTAAGTATGTTTTCTCCTAGAAGTTTTATCATTTCAGGTCTTACACTGAAGTCTTTTAATTCATTTTGAGTTGATTTTTGTTTATGGTATAAGATAGTGGTCCGGCTTCATTCTTTTGCTTATGTTTTTCCAGCACCATTCATTGGAGAAATTATTTTTTCTCCAAAGAGTTTTGGCTCTTTTGTCTTAAGTTGATTGACCATATAAGCCTGGGTTTTATTTCTGGGTTCTCTATTCTGTTCTATTGTTATATATGTCTGTTTTGATTACTATAGCTTTGTAATATAGTTTGAAATCAGAAGATAGGATGCCTACAACTTTGTTCTTTCTGAAGATGCTTTGGCTATTTGCAGTCTTTTCTGGTTCCATACAAATTTCAGGATTGTTCTATTTCTGTGGAAAATGCCTTTGGAATTTTGATAGGGATTGAATTGAAACTATAGATATCTTTGGGTGGTATGGACATTTTAACAATATTAATATTTCCTATCCATGAGCACAGAATATCTTTTATTTATGTCTTCATTTCTTTCATCAACAGTTTTGAGTGTGCAGTTTTTTCACCTCCTTCTTTAAATTATTCCTAGGTATTTTATTCTTATACAATCGTGAATGGGATATTCTCTTGATATCTTATGGGAGTTCATTATTTGTGCAGAGAAACACATATATTTTGTATCCAGTACCTTTATTATATTTGTTAATTAGTTTAAACAATTTTTGGTGAAGTCTTTGGAGTTTTTTACATACAATATCCTATCATTTGTCAATCGAGACAGTTTTACTTATTCATTTCCAATTTGGATTACTTGCATTGGTGGTATAGTGGTGAGCATAGCTGCCTTCCAATTTGGATTACTTTTATTTCTTTTTTTGGCCTAATGCTTTGGCTAAAACTTTCAGTACTCCGTTGAATAAGAGGTGAGAGTGGGCAGCCCTGTTTTGTTCTTGATCTTTGAAGAAAGGTTTTCAGCTTTTCATCACTGAGAATGATGTTAGCTGTGAATTTGACATACATGTAAGACCTTTTTTGAACTGAGGTACATTCATTCATTCCTCTTATACCCACTTTGTTGAGAGGTGTTTTTTTTTTTTTTAAGATTTTATTTATTTTCTTGACAGAGAGAGAGAGAACACAAGCAGGAGGAACGGGGGAGGGAGAAGCAGGCTCCCTGCTGAGCAGAGAGCCTGATGCAGGGCTCAGTCCCAGGACCCTGGGATCATAACCTGAACCAGAGGCAAAGACTTAACCTACTGAGCCACCCAGGTGCCCTGTTGAGACTTTTTTTTTTTAAATCATAAATCTATGTTGAATTTTATCAGATACTTTTTCTGTTCTATTAAGATACTATTTTTATCCTTCATTTCATTAATTTGATGTATCACATTGATTGCTTCATGGATGTTGAATGATCCTTGTATCCTCTGGTAAAAGTCCTATTTGATTAAGATACATGATCCTTTTAATGTACTGTTGAATTTGGTTTGCTATTAATTTTTAAATTTTATTTTAGAATTTTTCTGTTGTGGGGTGCCTGGGTGGCTCAGTGTGTTAAAACCTCTGCCTTCGGCTCAGGTCATGATCTCAGGGTACTGGGATCGAGCCCCAAATCAGGCTCTCTACTCAGTAGGGAGCATGCTTTCCCCTCTCTCTCTACCTGCCTCTCTGCCTGCTTGTGATCTCTCTCTCTGTCAAATAAATAAATAAAATCTTAAAAAAAAAAACTTTCTTAAAAATATTTTTCTATTGTGATTTAATTTTGGTAATTACATTTAGCATTGCAGGATAGTTAGAAAATACTAGAGAATCCTCAAATATCGATATTGTACATAATTGTACAATTATCAAAATTGATAAATATTGATACATTTGTGGTACAATACACACTTTTCCCCAATTTTATCAGCTTTTCCACTAATGTTAATTTTATGTTTTAGGATCCCAAAGAAGGTCCTACATTGCATTTTGTTGTCATGTGTATGTAGTGCTTTCCATTAATATGAGAAATCTTTAGTCTCTCCCTGTCTTCTTTAACTTCAGCATTTTTAAACAGTCAGTTATTTTGTAGGTAAGTTTACACTTTATGATAGACAACGCTGTGGGATTTCACAAATGCATAGAGTTATATTTCCATTACAACTCATTATACACAAAATTTTATCACTCAAAAAATTCCCTGTTTTTCTTCTGTATGTAACCATTCCCTGGTTTGCTATCATTTTGTTGAAGGTTTTTGCATTTGTGGTCATCAGGGATATTGGCCTGTAATTTTCTTTTATAATAGTATCGTAGTCTGGTTTTGGTATCAGGGTGATGCTGGCCTGGTAAAATGAGTTTGAAAATGTTTCCTCTTCTATTTTTTTTGGAACAGTTTGAGAAGAATTGGTATTCTGTTTAAATCATTTGGTAGAACTCAATAGTGAAGCCACCTGGTCCTGGATTTGTTTTTTTAAGAAGGTTTCAATTACTGATTCAATCTCCTTACTAGTTATTGATCTGTTCATATTTTCTATTACTTAGTAGGTTGGTCTTGGTAGATTGTGTGTTTCTAGGAATTTATTTCTTCTAGGTTGTTCAACTTTACATATAATAGTTCATAATAGTTTTTCACGGTCTTTCTGTATTTCTGTGGTGTCATTTCTAATGTCTTCTCTTTCATTTCTGATTTTTGAGACTTCTTTTTTACAGTGAGTCTAATTAAAAGTTTGTTATCTTGTTTATCTGAAAAAAACCACCTCTTAGTTTCAGTGATCTTTGTTACATCTTTTTAGTCTCTGTAATTTATTTTCACTCTGATTTTTTGTTATTTTTGTCCTTTGCAAACAATTGAGCTTAGTTCTAATTTATTAGTTCTTTTATGTATAAAGTTGGATTAGTTATGTGAAATCTTTCTTTTTTCTTAATGTATGCATTTTTTACTATAAAATTCCCTTTTAAATGGTATTTAATTGTATCCCTAATTAAAATTGCATTTGCTACATCTCATAAATGTTGGTGTATTTCCATTTTCTTTTGTCTTAATATTTTTTCTTTTGATTTCTTTGCTGACCCATTGTTTTTTCAGTAGCATATGTTTAATCCCCATATAATTTTGAATTTTCCAGTTTTCTTCTTGTAATTTCTAATTTCATACCATTATGGTTGGAGAAGATGTTTGATATGATTTCATTCTTCTTTATTATGGCTTGTTTTGTGGCCTAACATATTCATTTATCTTGGAGAATGTTCCAAGTGCCCATGAGAAGAATGTATATGGGATATTCTGTAAATGTCCAAGGGCTACTGAATCTATCATGTCATTTAAGTCCAGTGTTTCTTTATTGATTTTCTGTCTGGCCAATCTATCCATTGATGAAAATGGGGTATTGAAGTCCTCCAGTATTATTGGTTTGCTGTCTTTTTCTCCCTTTACATCAGTTAATATTTGCTTTACATATTTAGGTGCTCTCATGTTGGGTGCATAAATTTTTTTAAAGATTTTATTTATTTGCCAGAGAGAGAGAAAGAGAGTACAGGAGCAGGGAAGAGGTACAGAGGCAGAGGGAGAAGCAGGTTCCCTGCTGAGTGGGGAGCCCAACCTGGGACTCGATCTCGGTACCCTGGGATCATGACCTGAGACTGGAGGCGTACATTTTTATAAATGTTACATCTTATTAACTTCACCTTTTATCATTATATAAAAATCTTCTTTGTTTCTTCTTACTGTCTTTGTCTTAAGGTGCCATTTGTCTGATGTAAATATGGCTGCCTCAGCTTTCTTTTGGTGTCTATTAGCATAAAATATATTTTTCTTTCCATCACTTTCATTTTCTTTGAGTTTCTTCTGGGCCACATATAGTTGGGTCTTATTTTTTTTAATCCATTCAGCCACTCTGTGTCTTTTGATTGTAGAATTTAGTCCATTTACATTTAAAGTAATTATCAATAGGTATGAACTTATTGCTATTTTGTTCATTGTTTTCTGGTTGTTTTATAATTCCTTTGTTTCAGTCTCCTGCCCCTGTGCTGGGTTCTGGGGGAATAGGCAAGGTAAGTAAGCTAGAGTCTGTTAAGAATTCTTTCTTAGTTCTCTCCCAGTTGTCACTGTGCTGGGGTTTATGGCAAGACTGTATGTCACTGTATTGAAGTTTATGGTGAGGTTGTGTCTGAACCTCTCCTATCCACTTTGATGCGGGTTTTTAATCAATCATCTGATGTGTAGGAGTCTTTCAGCTAGATTTTGGATTTCTTTCAAAGGGAATTGTTCCATATGTAGCTGTGGATTTGGAGTGTACATGGGAAGGAGGTGAGTTCAGGATCCTTGTATGTGCAGTCTTGAATCAGAACTTGTACCGTTGGGTTTTGAGAGCCCTTGGTATATTCTAGATACTAGTCATCTATTGTGTGTGTGGTTTGAAAATTTTTTCTTCAAATCTGTTATCTCTCTCCTCAGCCTTTTTATATGGTCTTCTACAAAACCAAAGTTTTTAATTTCGATGAGGTCCCTATTAATGAATTTTCCTTTCATGGATAATGTACTAGTCCCAAATCTAAGATTTCTTTACCTAAATAAAAATCCCAAATATTTCTCCGACTTTAAAATTTTTTTTCTATTGTTTTACATTTTACATTTAAGTGCATAGTATGTTTTAATTTTTGTATAAGGTATGAAGTTTAGGTTAAGTTGTTTTTTGTTTGTTTTATCTGTTTTTGTTAGTTTGTGTGCCTAAGAGGGGACGGTTGCCCCAGCATAATTTGTTGAAAGGTAGATTTATTCTTTTAAGTTTATTCTGGCTGTTGTGTGCAGAATGGATTATAGTCGAGGGTCTGTATAGGGGTGGGGTGACCAATTAAGAAATTTTTCATTTACCTAAGTAAGAGATAATGGTGAATTGGACCAGCATGATGGCAGAAAAGATAAAGAAAAATAGATTGAGAGTATTTGGAGCTGTAGAATGAATAGCACTTGCTGATGGAATAAAAGAAATATGAGAAAAGTTAAAAATGACTGAGTATTTAACATGAGAAACTGGATATATGGTGATTATAATATTAGAAGAGACTGAAGAAAGAATGGTCTTTTTGCTCATGTTGTGTTTAAAATACCAATTAGAAAGCTGAGTGAGAATCTCTAGTAGGTTGTTGGAATAATGATCTTGGAAGTCAAGGGCAAGATCAGGGCTAAAAACACACACATTTGAAGAATCATCGGCATGGATGTTATTTAGGAAGAAAGTCTGTACAGTGAAAAATTTGCATTGTTGTCGTGGATCAAGAAATTAAATCTCCTGTAATATTCACGTATAGAGTTCCTAAAATTAATTAAGATGGCATAACTACTAATCTAACTTAGGAAATCTCTAATTCTATGTATTTATACTGGGCATTAATCTTTGAGTAAATATTTTAATATATTTTATTGAATACACTTATGTAACAAAATACTAATGATTTAAATGAAATGACAAAAAAAAACACAAAAAATTAAAAAATAAATGAAATGACAGCCGTTTGGGGGTTAAAATCTTGTATGTGCTTCATTGAACCTACAAAATCAGAATCCAGTAATGTAAAAGGACTTAGTCTGTCTTGAGTGATAGTTTATCTTTTAAAGATAGCCTCCATAAAATAAACAGAATATACTGGCATAAATTACCATGTGATAGCATCCCATGTGCTAGCATAGCTAGCCAAACATAAATTTGCAACCTGAATAACTATGATTCTAAGTGAAGGCAACCATCATAATTACAATTGATCTTCACTTTTTATGTGATTCAAAGGAATCTTGAGTGAATGAATTAGTTCTGGATATAATAAAAAATACTTGTGGCTGTTTTTGAGTGGATCAAAGTTTGTCTCTAGGAATTCTTAGTCCAAGACATTGGTGGATTCCTTTAAACTGAAAGAAAAGTTTGCTCTAGGAAGAGAAATTGAAAATGGGGTAGGAAAGTTTACCTAAAAATACTGGCAGAACTACACAGAGAACTCTATAATGAGCTCCAAATTACTTAAACAAAGGTGTAAAAGATGAGAGCACTTTAAGAATAGATTTGTATAAATCTATTCTAGACCTATACAATTTGTATAAATATTAAGTCAAGAACTGAGACATGTGGGAAATTCTTGTAAAACTAAACAGTCTCTTTAATTTCTCTAAAAACCCAAATCTCTGTTTTGGCTAGTTGCTTACATGTTAAATGATGATGGAGAGAGATTTGCAAAATAAAATAGAAAGTTTGGAGTTTAAGGAGATTTCGATTTGATATTTAGTGATTTGTTTACTGGGTTTAGAGTCCTCAGATAGTTACTTACATATCTGAATCAATGTCTCTGTAAACTTAGTGATTATATATATTCCCACAGACTCCAATAGATATCAAATGAAATTAAATAAATCAAAGGTACAGTATTGCATTAGGTGTGTTTTTAAATACCACATATCTCTTTAATTTCTGTTTTACATATGCCTTCTCTCCCAAAAGGAATAGTCCCTATTGTAGAGGAGAAATTAACATTAGGAATAAGGTCTCAGGCATATATTAGGATGGAGATTGTTTTAATAGATTCATGACTCCATTTGACATGGACTGTCTTTCAAAAGTACTGAAAGAACTCCTAGATTATAGCGCTAAACCCTTGAAGGATAATTATTGACTCATCATGGAGAATGTGGAAGCACTAGAAGACCAGGGATAGTGAATATAGTTTTGATTTCCAAAGATTGAAAGAATAATAATAGATAATGGCACAGAAAGTACGTGTATCCTATTCTAAGTTACAAAATAATTTCAAGTTACATAGAATTCCTTTGACAATAGTGTTAACATAGCTACAGTGAAACATGGCTAAGCCATATATATATATATATATATGTTTTTTTAAAGACTCATAAACCTTCATATGGTACTTTGTTCTAATATGATGGAAATTTTGCCTCCCAATAATAAGCATTTGTTTAGGAATGTTAAACTGGAAGTGGAAGACCTCAGCTTGTGATAGCATCCCATGTGCTAGCATAGTTTTGTGAATATTCAAATACGACATCTGGTCAGAAGTGGGTAATGCATGATGATTCATGGGGATGGGGGGGGATGTTGGATTTTTGCCCATCTCTTCTTTTACTTTTTATAATCCACAGGAGACACTACCTGTGTAAAAAAAATAGTATTGATCTACATGGAAAGTTCTCCATGAAAATATGGTCTTTAACCCTAGCCTTATTTGTACAGCACTCAAATCAACTGACCTCGAAATTATATGCATCTCTTCATATAACCCATATGATTTATAGTGTTTTCCTATACACAACTCTTAAAGGACACACCATGATTGATAACAAGTCAGCGCTTAGGAGCCACAGACTTTGTAGCCAGATAGACATCTAGAATTTGAATCCTGCTCTACCATTTACTAGCTATGTGATCTATGCAAATTACTTAACCTCTGCTGCTTTAATTTCCCATCAGCAAAATGCAGACAATAATAGTAACTACTTCATGAAGTGACTATAAGCAGTATATGAGTGAAAATTTGTAGAAGGCTTAAAACCATATATGGCATGTGGTCACCTCCTAATAAATGTTCGCACATACTTAAATTAAGCTGTCGTTTAAATTTTGTCCTTAAATTGAGACTGCTAACTGACATAAAGATGACTTTTGAAAGAAAAGTACTCATTTCTAATTAGGAATAAGAAAATAAAATATAATGTGATTCAGTCCTTATCATAAGAATGTCATACACCTATCATATTTATTTAAATCTATAAATGTTTAAAAGATAACATGCTTCTAGTAGCTATGATATGAAAACCTTGTAAAAACCACAGCATATGACCTTGTTTTAATTAACAATGTAGTGTAAATAGCTCTCCCTGATAGAAAATGTTATACGATTTCACTAAGATCATCA
Source organism: Nasua narica (assembly GCA_028533885.1). Lineage (NCBI taxonomy): Eukaryota > Metazoa > Chordata > Mammalia > Carnivora > Procyonidae > Nasua > Nasua narica. The sequence goes on from CM052807.1 coordinate 72,009,534, forward strand.
AGTGTCATGTGTCTTCTCTGGCACATTCTCATAATGATAATATTAAAACACATTTGCCTAGCACTTTTAACTTTGCAGAGAATTAACCAATTAATCAATCTTCACAATGGCTTTAGGTAGCAGAGAAAACAAGGTATTATTACTTATCTTTCACAGATAAGAAAATTGAGGTCTGAAGAAGTTAAGTCATCTGCTTGCCTAGGGTCATTATTTATCAGTTATGGCCCAGATTCCCTTAAAAAAATGCCTAAATCACTTAATTGAAAATCTCTATCACTCTTACACTCTTTGCATTCCTTTGAAACAAAACAGGAGGCAATACCTCTTCCGTGATGGAGAAACTCTGCAGAGATTCTGTTTACAGTTATGCAAAGCGGACACTGCACAATTCCTATGGGGACCGACATCCCCATAATGATATATATAATGGTGCTCCCTGGATTTGTACAGTGCCCAACCTATATGACCACACAAGAGCAACTAGTTTCACTGATCCAAAAACCTAAATCAGAAGCAGCAGGCAACAAAATTGACATTCTGGTTTCCATTTTCATTGTGTGGTTTCACAGCAAAGAAAGAAAAAAAATAAAATCAAACAAAAGTAACTTTAAGAGAAAATCTGTCACTCAGGTTGAATTTTTCTCTTACTTGAAATTCACCCTGTCTATATTCAATTGAATAGAATGATACTTGAATGAACTGACTGGGAAAAAAAGCAACAAGATACATCTGGATTCGCTCTCAAATTCAGTTTATTGTTTAGTGCAGCAACCCCTGAAATTAAATGAACACATACAGGAGATTCATCATAATGCTGTCTGTGGAATCCTGTTACAGGAAGACAGTGCTATCACAAAGTCTTCCCACAGTTAAACTCCCAGGATGGACTCGTTATTCTGCAAAATACCACACTGCATTGAAGTGAGCCTGAAAATTTTCTTTTCTTTTTTTTTTTTTTTTTAATTTTTGGACTTTAAAATGCTCCTTGTGAAGTAATTATCTATAATCCATTCTTAAGTATTCTTTTCCAGTAAACCTGTAAGAGATGCTAAGTAATACCCCATCTTTCCCTTTCACAATTGCCACAAGGTCCTCATCCAAACTGGTTTTGATAATTAGTCTTTTGAAAGAGGAGAGGGACCATTTTCACTTTTTAAAAACTAAATAGGAAGCATAAGGCAATAAAGGGGCATACTGTTAAGCCAGAGGTGAAATGAGGAAGGGTCTAGTGAGTTTCACATAGTATCATGAGGAGTGCTACCAGAAATAATTAAGGCAACAAAAATATCTAAGTTTCCATTAGTGTTTAGAGATGCTGGCAACATGCATCATTAGGTCATTATGAAATGGTATAAAATTTAAAAAATCCTAAAACCATCTTGATAAAAGTTTAGCGTAAAAGAAATTCACAAAAAAGCACTGAAGGTGAAAATAAAAAGTGACCATTGCTGGTGACAATTTTAGTAAAACATTTGAAATAACTGACAATGAAATAGCAACAGATTGTATACTCTCAAGCAAATAACTCTTAAATTGTAATTTGAGTATGTTTTTTAATGCCTTCAAACTAAAAAAAGGAAATGCTTTCCATGTGAACTCACCAGTGAAGACTGACAACGGTGGCTAGGTAATATCTTTTTGCCATTTAGCAGCAGGGAAATCATGAGGAACCATTTAATCCCTCAGATTGTTTAGCTGTGACATTTTTGATGCATAGTACGAGAGAGATTTAACTATCAGCCAGAAAACAAAAAGAATTAACGTGACATTTGCACTGCGAATCACAATCATGCTCCATTTGCCAGAATCTTTCCTAACAGCTGATACTCAGCATTTTGAATAAGGAACAGGCAGGTTAGTCAATCAACAAGAAGCAAACTCAGTTATTCCTAAATGGGCCTATGTAGTTACATTAAATCATGCAGTGATTCACTTAATAAGCAACGTCTTGTCTGCTTGCTGCATCCCAGGCACTGTTACACAGTAAGATTATCAAGAAGAAAAGACTAGGATCACAGGAGTTAGCCAGACAGCAAACAAGAAACTGCAGCAGAAAGCAATGGGAGCATGCAGAAAAGGCACTTAATCTGCTTTGGGGGTCAGGGGAGCTTTTGTGGAGTGACACACTGTAAAGGAAAGCTCTATAGTATTTTTTTCTGTCCCATATGAAAATCATTACCAAAAAAGAGGATTTGAAAATGGGTTACAGATAATTACCTCACAAGCACTCTAGAAAAATATGTAAAATACTTTTTTTTTTAAAGATTTTATTTATTTATTTATTTATTAGGGAAGAGAGAGAGTAAGAGAGAGCATGAGAAGGGAGAAGGTCAGAGTGAGAAGCGGACTCCCCATGCAGCTGGGAGCCCGATGTGGGACTCGATCCCGGGACTCCGGGATCACGACCTGAGCTGAAGGCAGTCGCTCAACCAACTGTGCCACCCAGGGGCCCTGTAAAATACTTTTGATACAAATTATGAAATATCAACAGGGAAAAAACCAAAAAACTAATATTAAATATTTAATACAACCTACCCTTTGTAGAATCCTGAAGTAAGTCCTTGTTGAGAATCTAGTTCTAGGAAGATTTTGTTTAAAACGGTTTTATTGGGCGCCTGGGTGGCTCAGTGGGTTAAAGCCTCTGCCTTCAGCTCAGGTCATGATCTCAGGGTCCTGGGATCAAGTTCCGCATCAGGCTCTCTGCTCAGCGGGGAGCCTGCTTCCTCTTCTCTCTGCCTGCCTCTCTGCCTGCTTGTGATCTCTTTCTCTGTCAAATAAATAAATAAAATCTTTTATGTTTTACCAATACTAGCCTTGTGATGACATCTCAATATTTGTCCACTGGTTTATGATGGAAATATTAATTATCAACAGAATTTGATAATTTAAACTTACAGATAAGAGAAAGAGCTAACTGGAAATGGCTGGAGGGAGATGGAGAGAGTCCAGCTTCAGAGGCAAAATGAGTGTTTGTAGGAAAAGATGTGTTCTAAGAAATATATACAAGAACATGGGTGTGACAGGATTAGTTGTATAAATATATGGGAGGGCAGTAAGAAGTAGGCAGGAGCCAGATAATGGAATGCCATTTATGTTTGATAAGAGTATAGATTTCATATCAGGACAGTGGGGAGCCATCGAAGAATTTAAAGTTGATGTGTATCAAAATCACATTAGGTTGGAAAAGATGACTCAGATGAGCAAACAAAGTTGGCATTGGAAACTAGCACAAAGCCACTAGTGGTGATCAAAAAAATGGTCCCAATTCTTCATCCTTTCCTGCATCTAGCCTTGCATTGTGACGTTGCAGCAACGTTCACCAAGTGGTGGAGTCTTTTTCTCCACCCCCAAAATATGAGCTACCTTTATGACTTGCTTTGGACATAGAATATAGCCAAAGCGAGTATCCCAGGCTTGAGCCTTTCCCTGTCTATCTTTATTATCTCAAAACCTTGCTTTCTCTGCCATGAGAACAGGACAAGCTAAGCTGGTAAAAGGTGAGACACCACTTGGAAGTAACCCGGTTACTCCAGCTAAGATAATGGTAGGTTAGGTCCATAAAGCAAGATACCCTCAAAACATGTCGGAATCCAGACAAACTCAGCACTGCCTGTCCATCCACAGCTCCCAGCAGTCACAGGTGTGAGCCCAGCCAGGACCAACAGAATCTCCCAGCTGACCCACAGACTTGGGAGTAGTAATTGAGGGTTATTGTTTTATGCTGCCCTGTTTTAGAGTTGTATATTACACAGCAGTAGACAACTGATACATCACTCTTTGATGCATGACAGTGAGACACAATAAAAGGAAACCTCACTTCCAACTAAGAGTCAAAGGTAAACCTTTAAAAAAAAAATAAAAGGTAAACCTTTAATATAGAATGAAAACTATTTGTTAGTTTTTCTTCTGGAAAATACTCAGGCATTGCTGAGGTTTCCAGTTACTGAATACATGCCTAGCCTCATCAAAACAACAGGCTTCTTTCGGAAGTATTATGTCTCTCTGCTCTTCACTTTGCCATCTTGCATTCAGCTGTCTCTCTCTGCAGGGCTGCTATATAACTATCAGTGCCTCACAGAATCTATCTGAGGATTCTAAATAAGTGGCTTCAATTCTGTTTATTACCCTTCCCAAGGAGGGAGGGGATATTATTTGAAAAAGAAGGTAAAGCTTACTACATTTGACCCTTCAACAATGTAGGGGTTAGAGGCACTAACCTCACATGCAGTCAAAAATCAATGTATAAGTTGCTTTCTGTTTTTTTTTTTTTTATTATTATTATTATTGTAGCTGACACATTGTTACATTAGGGTCCGGTGAAAAACAGTGATTTAGCAACTCTGAACATTGTTGTGTTCACAATTGTAGCTACCATCTGTCACCGTACAGCAGTGCTGTAACACCATTGTCTCTTGCCCTATGTTGTACCTTTCACCCTTGTGACTTAAACATTCTAAAAATGGAAGCCTATACCTCCCACTCCCCTCCCCTCGGCAATCGCTAGGTTGTTGTCTGTGTTTATGGGTCTGTTTCTGCTTTTGTTTGTTTTCATTTTTTAGAATCCACATGTAAGTGAAATAATATGGCATTTGTCTTTTTCTGTCTGACTTATTTCACAGAGCATAATATCCTCTAGGTCATTCATGTTGTCGCAAATGGCAAGATCTCATTCTTTCTTATGGCTAAGCAGTATTCCAGTGTGTGTGTGTGTGTGTGTGTGTGTTTACATATAGATATTTTTTTTTTTTTATATTTTTTTAGATTTATTTTATTTATTTGTCAGAGAGAGAGGGAGAGTGCGCACACAATCAGGAGGAGAGGCAGGCAGAGCAAGTAGAGGGAGAAGCAGGTTTCCTGCTGAGCAAGGAACCCAATGCAGGACTCGATGCTAGAACCCTGGGATCATGACCTGAGCCAAAGGCAACTGCTTAACCAACTGAGCCACCCAGGTGCCCCTACATATATATTTACATACCACATCTTCATCCATTCGTCTTTCAGTGAACACTTAACTTGCTTCCATATCTTAGCCATTGTAAATAATACTGCAGTAAACACAGGGGTGTATATATCTTTTCAAATTGGTGTTTTTGTTTCCTTTGGGTGAATAGCTAGTGGTGGAATTCCTGGATAATATGGTATTTCTATTTTTAATTTTTGAGGAACCTCCATCTTGTTTTCTTCGATGGCTGCATCAATTTACATTCAAACCAGCAGTGTACATAGGTTTCTTTACATTCTCACCACCACTTGTTATTTCTTGTCTTTGGGGTACTAGCCATTTTGACCATAAAGTAATATTTCATTGTGGTTTTGATTTGCATTTCCCTGATGATTAGTGATGTTGAGCATCTTTTCATGTGCTGTTGGCCATCTGTATGTCACCTTTGGAAAAATGTCTATTCAGGTCCTGTGCCATTTTTTATTTGGATTATTTGTGGGTTTTGGTGTTTTTAATATATTTTTATATATTTTGAATTTAACTCCTTATAAGATAAATCATTTGAAAATATCTTCTCCCATTTAATTGGTTGTCTTTTTGTCTTATTGGTGGTTTCCTTTGCTATGCAGGTTATTTTAGTATAGGCCCAATAGTTTGTTTTTGCTTTTATTTTTCTTGCCTAAGGAGACATATCTAGAAAAATATTTTACTAAGGCTGATGTCCAAGAGATTATTGTCCATATTTTCCTTTTTAAAGAGTTTATTTATTTGAGAGAGAGAACATGAGTTAGAGGGGGAGGGGCAAAGGGAAAGGGTGAAGCAGACGTCCCGCTGAGCAGAGAGCCCATGCAGGGCTCAATCCCAGGACCTGGAGATCCTGACCTGAGCTGAAGGCAGACACTTAACCGACTGAGCCACCCAGGTGCCTGCCTATGTTTTATTTTAGGAGTTTTATGGTTTCAGGTCTCACATTTAGGTCTTTAATCCATTTTGAGTTTATTTTTGTGTATGGTATAAGAAAGTACTCTAGTTTTATTCTTTTGCATGTAGCTGTCAGGTTTTCCCAAAAACATTTATTGAAGAGATTATCTTTTCCTCACTATGTATTCTTGCCTCCTTTGTCATTTATTAAGCCCCAGTTTGTTTCTGAACTCTCTACCCTGTTCTATTGATTTATGTATCTGTTTTTGTACAAATACTATACTGTTTTTAATTATTATTGCTTTGTAGTATAACTTAATATCTGGGATTATGATATCTTCAGCTTTGTTTTACTTCCTTACAATTGATTTGGCTATTTAAAGTCTTGTGGTTCCATACAAATTTTAGTATTATTTGTTCTAGTTCTATGAAAAATGGTGTGGCTGTTTTGATGGGGATTGCATTGAATCTGTAGATTGCTTTGGGTAGTATGGATATTTTAACAGTATCAATTCATCCAGTGCATGAACATTTTAGATCTTTGCATTTATTTGTGTTGCTTTCAGTTTTTTTTTTTTTTTCATCAATGTTTTGTAGTTTTTAGAGTATCGGCATTTTACCTCCTTGGTTGATTCTTTTTTTTTTCTTTTTTTTTAAATTTTATTTATTTATTTGTCAGAGAGAGAGAGAGAGAGCACAAACAGGCAGAGTGGCAGGCAGAGACAGAGGGAGAAGCAGGCTCCCCGCTGAGCAAGGAGCCTGATGTGGGACTTGATCCTAGGACCCTGGGATCATGACCCAAGCCAAAGGCAGCAGCTTAACCAACTGAGCCACCCAGGCGTCCCCCTTGGTTGATTCTTATGTATTTTACTTTTTCTGTACAGAAATTCTGTAAAATTTCTGTACAATTCCAATTCTGGAATTGCTTCTTAATTTTTTTTCTGCAACTTCGTTATTAGTGTACAGAAATGCAACAAATTTATGTATATTAATTTGGCATCCTGCAAATTTACCAAATTCATTTTTACTTTTAATAGTCGCTTGGTAGAGTCTTTATAGTTTTCTCTGTACAGTATCATGTCATCTCTAAGTAATGACAGTTGTACTTTTACCTTACCAATGTCTTTTATTTCTTTTTCTTGTCTAATTGCTATGGCTAGGTTTTCCAATACTGAGTAAAAGTGGTGAGGGTAGACATTATTGTCTTGTTCCTGATCTAAGAAGAAAACCTCTCGGATTTTCACCCTTGGGTATGCTGCTATCGGTTGGTTTTTCATATATGGCCTATATTATGTTGAGGTATATTCCCTCTAAACCCACTTCATTCAGAGTTTTTATCATGAATCAATGTTGAATTTTGTCAAATGCTTTTTCTACAGCTCTTGAAATGATCATATGATTTTTATCCTTCATTTTGTTAATGTGGTATATCACATTGATTTGCAAATTTTTTTACCATATCATTAATTTTAATGTGCAGTGTTTGTAATACAAGGGCCAGAGCTCTCTCCCCATCTCAAGTTTATAAATTTTCAATTGCCTTGTGAGGCCAATAGGGATACTTCCTGTCTAACTTGGTTTCTGGGAAGACTTCATTCAGGTCCTCAATGGTCATTTGATCAAATGGAATTATTTTCCTCATTTTCTCCAGCTCTTTTTCATATTCCTCAATCCTGGGCTTTGAGAGAGACAAACTTTTCACATCTTCTTTTTCTTCAGCATCCACCTAAACAGTATATTTATCATCTGGCACAGGAAACTTCAGGGCATTAAGCTTGTTCTCAAAGTCATATACCAAGCCAGCCTTCACCACAGTGGCCTTGTAGTAAGCCCACTCAATAGCAGGTGGCTTCTCAGGGAGGGTAGCCAACCTGGAGGTAAGTGTCTCATTCCAGGATGTCAGGGAATTAGCAATGGCCTTCTGGTTTGGGGGTATAATCCCCCCCAAAGCTAGCCAGTCAATGGTTTTTGAGCAAATTTTTCACCAAGCTATCTTTGAGATCCTTCACCGACCCTGGTGGCCCAGCGTCCACAGCCTAATGTCCAAATATTGAACCATCTTTGCACCCCCAGGATAAATTCCACTTGATTTTGGTGAATAGTCTTTTTATTGCATTGTCCGATTTGGTTTGCTAATACTTTGTTGAGGATTTTTGCATCGTAATCCTCAGGGATATTGGACTATACTTTTTTCTTTTCTTTTTTCTTTTTTTTTTTTTGGTACAGTTTTTATCGGGTTTTGGTATCAGGGTAATGCTGGATGCATAGAATGTGTTTGGAACCTGTCCTTTCTCCTTTATGTTTTGGAATAGTTTGAGAAGAATTGGTATTAACTCCTTTTCAAATGTTTGATAGAATTCATGTGTGATGCCATCTAGTCTCAGTCTTTTATTTGTTAGGATTTTGTGGATTATCAGTTCAATTTTGTTAATAATTAGTCTGTACAAATTTTCTACTTAGTTTTGGAATATATGTTTCTATGAATTTCTTCTAGGTTATCAAGTTACTTATATGATTTTTCATAGTAGTCTCATAATTCTTTGTGTTTCTGTGGTATCATTTGTTATTTTCCCTATTTCATTTCTGATTTTACTTATTTGGTTCTTCTCTTTGCTCTTAATGAGACTGACTAAAGATTTATCGGTTTTGTCTTTTAATAGAACAAGCTCTTTGTTTCATTGATCTTTTCTCTTGTGTTTTGGAGGTGGCATATAGATGTGTCTTACTTTTTAATCTATTTTGCTACCCTATGTCTTTTGGTTGGAACATTTAGCATATTTACATTTGAAGTAATTATCGATAGATATGTACTTATTGCCATTTTGTCCATTGTTTCTGGTTGTTTTTGTAGTCCTTTATCCTTTCTCTTTCCTTGTGATTAATGAGATCCAGTAACGTTATGCTTGTCTTTCTTACTCTTTATTTTTTTTACATGTTACAGATTCCTGGTTTGTGGTTACCATGAGGTTCATATATAATATCCTTAGTGTATAGCAATCTGTATTAAGTTGATGGTCACTTAAGTTCCAACACATTCTAAAACAACTTTATTTTTAATCCCACCTCCACATTTTATGTATATGTTGTTGTATTTTACATCTTCTTGTGAGTCCCCTTTCTTTCATCATTTTCTTCTAATGACCTTTACACTGAGAGAAGTCCCTTTAACAAATTTCTTGTAAGGCCAATTTAGAGGTGATAAGATCCTTTAATTTTATTTGTCTAGTAAACTCTTTGTCTCTTCTTCAGTGATTAATGATGTCATTGCTGGGTAGAGTCTTCTTGATTTTTTTTTTTTAAATTTCAGCACTCTGAATATATCATGCCACTCCTGGCCTTTAAAGTTTCTGCTGAAACTTCAGCTATAACTTTATAGAATTTACCTTATATGTAAGTAATTACTTCTCTCTTTCTACTATAAAATTCTCTCTTTAATCTTTGATGTTTTAATTATTATATGTTATGGTGTGGACCTCCTTGGGTGCATCTTGATTATAACTCTGTGTGCATATTGAACCTGGATATCTGTTTCCTTCCCCATGTTAGGGAAGTTTTTCGGCTATATTTCTTAAAATATGTGTGTGTGTGTGTGTGTGTGTGTGTGTGTGTGTGTGTGTGTGTGTGTGTATTTTGTCCTTTTTCTCTCACTCTTCCTCTTCTGGGACCCTTATAATACAGATGTTTATTTGCTTGACATTGTCCAAGATATCCCTTAATGCATTCTCATTTTTTAAAATTCTGTTTTTGCTGTTCAGTCTGAATGTTTTTCATTACCCAGTCTTCAAGATCACTGATCTCTCCTTCATCCTCTAATCTACTGTTGATTCCCTCTAGTGTATTTTTCATTCAGTTACTGCATTTTTCAACTCTTTGGTTCATTATATTCTCTATCTCTTTGTTGAAGTTCTTACTGAGTTTGTCTGTTCTTCTCTCCAGTCCTGTGAGCATCTCTATGACCATTACTTTTTTTTAAGATTTTATTTATTCATTAGGGAGAGAGTGAGAGAGAAAGAGCACAAGAAGGGTGAGGGGCAGAGGGGGATCAGATTCTCCATTGAGCAGGGATCCCAATGTGGGCTTGATCCGAGGACTCTGGGATCATGACCTGAGCCAAAGGCAGATGCCCAACTGACTGAGCCACACAGGCTCCCCACTATGTCATTACTTTGCCCTCTGAGTCTTCTTACAGCCCTATCATACACTCTTTTAGTGGCATGTAAACTAACACCCTACTATTTACTACGACAGGTTGAAATCCTGGCTCTGCCATTTACTATCACGTGACACTAGGGAAACTGTTTAACCTCTCTATGCCCCAGTTTTCTTATTACAGAATGGTAGTAACAACAATATATAATCTCAAATAAGATTAGATTAAGTTATAAAGTTCTTAGGACTTTTGGCACAGAGTAAGGACTCAAGAGATGCTAGCCTTTTAACCTTGCCTATTTTCATCCAAAGATGATCCAACTATTCATTTACCAGGCTGTTTTTTGTCCAGGCTGCATTACACTAATGGAAAAGTCATATATCTCTACAAATTAAATGCCCTATGTTATGACTTTATTGCTTTTTGAGCTCTGAGTATCTAAAAACACCAAAATTTGCTTCAAATATTTTCTGCTCACCTTGATTTCAAACCAAACTCTATATCTTGTATACTCAGCAGATAAATCTCATCTGCTTAAAACCTCTATGTACTGCCATTCCCTCAGCCTAGAGGCCCCTAGGCATTATTTCCTTTAACCTCGCTTTTAAATTTCTCCCTGGCTTCATCTATTTTTGTTCATTTATCTAACAACAGAAACAAAGATTTCTCTCACACTAACTCTTCCCTTTGATACTCCCAACCTATTCCCAATAAATCCCTTCTTTTATCAATTTCTCCTTCTCTACTTCTTTTGCTCAGCCTGTCAACCTTTTTGGTCTCTGTCATAGAAAATGTATTTTCACTTAGTCTGCCACTGGTTACTCTTTAACCTTCTTTGCAGCCACACAATTTCTGAAAAAAAGGTGGTTTAAATGCAGTGTCTCTACATCTTCCCATTCTGTTTAGCACAAATACCAGCAGGCCCCCAAGACTTTTTATATCATATATGATATGATTTTATTAATTTCTGTCAACACAGTTTTTACATCAATTCAGGGTGAACAGAATGGACCTCTTTCACGAAAGAATTTTACCATTTAGTAAATACTATGCACTACATACTGCACTTTGCATATATGAACTCATTGAATCTTTGCAACAATCCTGTGAGACAAAGTATTTTTACTTTATAAATAAGGATATTGTGACTTGGCTAATTTCTCTTATTAATCTATTTGTAATCTTGGAGTCTTTAACTTTCTCTCAGTAGCCCAGGTATAAGCTGAAACTCACCAATGGGTTTATCAACCCATATGATTGCTCTTTGATTCATGGTCTTTCACACTAGTGACACTGTTGTGTGGAGGGTCACCAAAGACCTAAGCACCAATTACTTCTTCACTGTTCACCCCATTAGATTTTCTATGGGATTTGGTCCTATTTCTTCCTTGTATATTATGATTTTCTTTCCATATAGGTATGGACACCCTTGCCTTCATTTCCTTTTTATTTTCAGTTCTAGATTCTTAACACACCACTCCTCCTCCTTCCTCTACCTTTGCAGCATATATAAACACACTCTTACTTCTCCCAGATTTAAAAAACTATACTTTTTGGATTCTGCCTCCCCTTCATAAACACTACTCTATGTTGCCTTTTCCCACTCAAAGATAAGTCTGTGTGTGCTATTTCCACTTTGAAATCTCTTATTCATTGTCCAAACTAACGAAAGCTCAGTTCTACAATAAGGTCTTCATTGAAACTGCTCTTTCCAAAACCAACAATAATCTCTAATTACAAATCCAGTAAAACCTGTTCAATTCCTATATGACATGACCTTTCTGAATATTTCATTGGTACTTTAAACTCCATAGGCTTGAAAAAAATGAATTCATTGTCTCCACTTGCCACTCAGCTTGCTTTTCCCCAGGTTTTTCTGTCATATTTAACTGAGCCTTAGTTATCCCATTTTAGTAAGCCTAGGGCCTTCTGGAGTTCTCTTCCACATATTCCTTTTATTCATCCAATAATTTCACTAAACATATCACTTCCATCTTGTGTAAAAGCCCTCATTAGTGGTTCTTAACCCCGAATGTTCATTAGAATCACCTTTATTTTTATTAAAAAAAAATAAGTGGTCTAGGATTAAAGACTGGGCACATGTAAGAGCATATCAGAGAGTAGGGTCAAGCATGGGTAATTGTTAGGATCTGCAAGTAATTTAAATTGCAAGTGGCATTGATATCTATTGTTTCACATTCTTCTCAGTGTAATAGTCCAAGCTCATGCCTCATTCCCTCTCCCCCAGATTATTTTACTCCTCTGGTACTTCTCTTCAGGTCCATAATCACATTTTTGCTAAAATCTGTAAAACACAGCTATGGACATGCACTGTCCTGCTCACCTAACTTCTAGAATAAAGTTCAAAAATAAATTTCAGTCACTTTGTATAACAAGATTTTCAGAAAAATGTTTAGGACATAGTACATCCTATTTAGTAAATTGCAATATATTAAAAACAGATATGAAAAAAATCAAAACAAATATGAAATATTAAGTCTTTTGTGTACCCATTTCCCCATAGGTTAGCATAGTGCCATGCATAAGTAGAACATTGAAAAAGTACCTTGTGAACTGATTTTTAAAATATTTTAAAGATTAAAAGGTTAAACTTCAGCTAACCCCAAAATGTAATTAGCCAGATAGACCTAGTAGGAATTTAGTAACTGTCTGTTAAATGCCAGATGGTTGTAATGTCTACACTACTTTTCAGTCTCACACAATGCAAATAAAAACAAGAAGAAATCTGCTATCTCTACTCTTTTCCAAAGCATTCTATATATTAAAAAAAAAGAGAGAAATCCTTACCTTGATAAAAATAGTAATGTGCTATACTCCATGGGTATGTTCTCTATATGGGTAGGGGCCGTGGAAGGGCTGCCCAGTGTGTATGTCTCCTCTGACTTTTCTGTTTCTCCTAGCAGAATGTCTGCCATAATTCTATTTCTCCCCACATAAATAACTCAAAAGGAGAAAAGTCAGGATGATGAAAAATACAATTTGGTATCTTTGCATATATATCTCTTTCAGGTGGATACATCATCTATGAATTGAGAAAATAATCAAAACTTCATAAAGATTAAATCCCATTTAATCATTGTGCTATTAGCTATTGTGTATCATCAAAGGTCACAGGCTAATTGTACAGCACAGGACTTGCTGAGGGATATAAATAACAGGATCAATTCCCTTTTTATTTCACCCTTACGTACAGATTCACAGTTCTCCTCCTACTCATTAAAGTCAAAACCAAGTTTGAAATCACATCTGGTACTGTCCAGCCTGAAAACTGAAAGTCTCCATTATGTTAAGTGCAAGAGTATACAAAAAATGAAGAAAAATAAGGATGTTATTCTAAAAATAGAGAACCTGAAAAATGTTATTACAGATCAGTCACTCATTAACCATATTCTTATACTCAAATACACACCACAATAGAGTTTTACCAAATTAATTGAAAAGGATCAAGATCTCTTTCTCTCAGAACACACACACACACACACACACACACACACACACACTGCATGTGAAACTGGTAAAATCTAAGTAAGGTCTATATTTGACTTAATAGTGTTTTGTGTCAATGTCAGTTTCTTGGTTTTATAAGATTTTGACATTGGGGGACAGTGAGGGAGAGGGCATACAATTCTCCACTCTTTTTGTAACAGATAATGAATTTTAACCTATTTTTTAAAATTATTTTTTTAAAAATTTGAAAGCTCAATTATAGCCATATCTGATATTTTCATTAACATTTCCGTATATAATGTATTTTAAAGGATAAGCAGTAAATTTAACAATTTGTATGATAAAAAATTTTGCATATTGCTAGCAAACATGCATCAGTTGTGCTCATAGTCAAGATGTGGGCAAATAGCACAAGTGTAGATATATCTCTTTCAGTTGTTTCCTAGCAAAGAAACAAATCAAGTATTGGAACTTTGTGTAAATGGCAAGAGTTGCCATGGATTTTTATTAAAAGTTAGACTGAAAAATTTATGTCAGCTGTCCCATGAAATTTTTCTGGATAGTAACTGAAGTACTTTTAAAATAAAACACTAGAAAACAGATTCTCCAAATGTAACTCATGAAAGAGAGTCCATTTTATATCCCAATTTTATTTACCTTTTCTGAATAGTCACAACATTAATCTTACTGGGGATAATCTAGTTAGTATATTTTAAATTCCATTTATTTTTTTCTATTGATATGCATGTGTTACACTTGTATATAATACAGAATTTCCAGTGTTGTTTTAAAGGACTCAGTTAAAAAAAATGAGGAGCATGATGTACAATTTGAAACAAACCTAGAACAAATTCATAATTCCCAAAATAATACAGGTTTCTACTTTGCCTCAAAGAAATTAATCCTGTTACAATTGGTGCAAAAATTCCAGCATAATTGTTGTTTTTTTTCTTTCTGAATTCATACAATCTTGATCTATTGCAAAATCCACTCAGAGCCATCTAATTAGTTTTATGTATAACTAACATGGAGGGGGGAACTCATTTCATCCCATGGACTTGTGGGGCAGTACACTTTGGTTCAGTGTCCAAAGTATACTTTACAAATTTGATTTTTAACAAATTTTACATTTTCAGTTTTTCTGTCCAGAAGACATTCTAGGTAATGTTCTTATCTTTGAAATTCATTACCAACTAATAGACCAAAACTCTCCAAGGTATGTCAGCCTCCATCATGGAAACCAACTTAGACTTCATTGACCATGTCAGTGAGTTTTAAAAATATGAAAGATGGTCACATCTTTTTAACATAATGGAACTTCTAATAGGACAATTTTTGAAGTACCTTCCTTTTAGGCTAAGATGAGTAAATAAGTCTCTCCAGTTACATCCCTTCACCTATGCATTTACACAATATTATTACAGAATGGCTATGCATTTTCAATTTTTCTCTACCTTCACATAACAAATGAAATAAAATAAATGTAAAAAATTATACATTCTGTAATAACTTAGAAAAAAAGTACATACATGTTTAAGGCCTTTAAATATTTGTAAGACTTTCCTGTAGAACTGAAAAACAAAAATGTTAAAATGACTACAAAACTGTGGACAGAAACTGACCTAAGAAACTGTTTGAATGGGACAACTATAAGCAAATATTTATAAATTCAAGACCAAGGAAAATGAACAATTCTATTAACAGACTGAACAAACAAATATATAAGCATTCAAACAGTCATTGGGAGCGAGCAAGGGACAGTCTATTAAAATAATAGGACAGTTAAAAAAATTACTAGAAGAAATCCTAAGTGAATAACTCTCAAGCTAAGAAATCAGAAATCCACATGCATCCCTGGCGGTTTTTTGAAACTGAAGGCTACCTACATACTTTACTGCTCACTGCTGATTTCTGTGAAGGGAAAAAGTAAATATAAACAAAAGAAAAGCCCACTTAAAATAACAAAACAAAACAAAACAAACAAAAGGGAGAGTACTCTAGAAGTACAAAATAGCATATAATGAAAATGGAAATTCAGTTCTAACTATTACCTATTTAACTGACAGAGAGCTGTGGTAGTATGTTAGCCTTGGGGAAACATGTCAGCTTGTCTATACATTCTTATATGATTGATGTATTCAGATAACTATTACTTGCCAACAATAATTATTATCAATGGATATATATTTCCATTCCTTTAACAAAAGCAACTTTAAGATGTTAAAACAAGTAGGCTTTCAGAGCTCCAAGATTAGGATACAAATAAAATCGTCTCAGTCTACACCATGCCAGAGGAGAAGTTCACAAAGAAAATGTCAATAAAGCCAGGTGCAGTCTCACCAGCCAATGAACGCAGGACTGGACCCAGGAACGTATCCACGGAAGAAGGCTGGCGCACTTGGCAGACTTTCAGAAACAAGAAAAACAGTCAAGCTTGAGGCCAAGAACCTTAAAGGCGATTGTCTCTGACATCACCTGGAAACACCAGTCTTCAGATGGCAAATTCAAATTCTCTTAGCAAGTGCAATTTTACAAGTTGAACACAGTTCAAATCTGACAAAATCTTCATGACATAGAAGTTCACGTCTGACTTTTTAAAAGTCTTGATTTTAGAAGAGGCTAATTATGAACCATGAAATCCCTTGGAAATAAGACTCTGCAGTGCCTCTTGTGAGCGATATAAAAATCTCCCTTCAAGATCACCTCAGGAATTAAGTTTCTGTGCATATGTTGAATGTAATCAGGCTTGAGGATCACTTGATTTATCCTTGGTTAATGGGTTACCTACAAAGGAAGAAGAAAATATAATCATAACAAGTCTATGGTCTTAAAACTCCAAACACAATTTAGTATTAGAAATTAATAACTCAAAATGGTGGTATTTGTTTTATCAAATAAATTGTTGAATTTTAAAGGACTAACATATTCAGATGTTGCCTCTTTATAAAAACACCAGTTTTGGTTTTTTCTCAATATCCTTTCATAGTATTTTTAGAACCACTTGCACAACTATCTAAATGACTGCATCTGTGACCAGGAATATCTTAACTGGTGATGCTACCTGTCTCAAATCCAAGGAATGATTCTCGAATCTTTGTTCTTTGCAAAGTCTTGGAAGATAGAATCCAGAGATCATAAAGACTCTATGCCAGACCTCAGTAAAGAAAGACCTTTGTTCACGGGAATACAGTTAGACCACGTCTTCAAGAAAGTCCTTGGGCATTGGCTCCATAAAATCCATTCTTGAAATGGTTTAAAACTCGAGTACTTATTTGACTCAATCAGATGTCAGAAAAATTAACTATTCATGAGGAGAAAGAAATATCTGGGGAGAAAAACAATGATTGTACAATATTTAACCAAGTTTTAAAAGTGTCCAGAAATTCTCAAAAAATTTATTAGAGTAGTATTTCTGATGCTATTATAAATATTTCTAAGGGAGATTCACACTGGCTTTTCACACCTACTTAAGTCCAAAGAATGTGTACAGGAAAAAATAGTAGTCATCTGGAATACTTGATACTTATGTAGATCTCTCTGTATGCGTACCTGTAGATGATAGCTGCATAGAGAGAAAGAGACAGATTTCTGCTGTGTCAATGAATTCCTAGGTATACTCTAATATCAAGGTACTTAGAGTTGCTAACCATTCTTTTTAAGCAACAGCTATAACAAACAGTGGTTCTTGAAAGTTACTGTGGATACTTTGGTTTTATTCCATTAAATTATGTAATTATTCATCCTTTCATAAAATACTTATGGAAAGGCTGTTTGTTTGTTTTGTTGTTTTTTGATCAACTATGAGAAAGAGAAACATTAAGCAAAATAATTTAATTCTGGCTCTACCAAACTACACTACAAAAGGAAACTACAAATTCAAAGACAAGTATTTTCCATGTGGAGGCAGCCATCTTATTTATGTCTCTGTTCAGCCATCATGCCCAAGGAAGGAGCCTCTGCTTGCATTTTTAAAGCTTCTTACTCCCATGCACAGAGGAACTATGGGAGGAATTGAACTGAGGATGGAAGAATCAAACACAGAAAGGGCCTTTTCACCTCCAGAGATGCTGGGAGCAGGGGCTATCTTAGGTAGGGCAGCAGTCTTACTTTCAGTTTGTCTTCTAGTTAGCGGTCATTTTATAGAAGTTCTGTGAATGGCTCCCTGTTTGAGTGTGAATATTAGTTAAGAGCACCATGGAAAGTAAATGAATGTTTTTACAGACATTATATCACACGTTGTCAATGGAGATAGCTGATCATTGTGAAAAATACAAACTCTTTAGGATAAACTTTCTGGATAAATATTGATTTAACATAATCTTTGATGGCCATTGCCTGGACAAGATCCACTTGTCTTTTCTGGAGGTTCTCCTCTTAGTAGGAAGACTTAAAAAGCATGATAAGGGACCCTATTTCCAAAACTAGTGCAAAGAAAAGAGAGGAATTGAGAACAAATGGGTTAGCCTCAGCAGGGATTCAGCATAGGCAGCTGGAAGGACATGGTGCTGTGACCTCATGAGAGCGAGTGGCCTGTCCTCCTGTGTCATTTCAATCCCTGGTTCTAAGAAATCTCTTTGTGAGTATGGTACATGCATTCTTCAATCTTCATTCCAAGCTAAGTGTTTCATCCTGCTAGTTTATATAAAGGTGGGAGTGATTCTCTCAACTATAAAAGCTTTGTTTTTCACATAATTTTAAAAATAGATGCTCACATTTATATTACAATACCAAAGGTTTATGTACATGGAACAAATTTTCCTCCATCTCAGTAAACACATGTATACACATAAGCACATATATACAATGGATACCCTGAGAATATAATAAATCTACATTTTTATTATTTGTAGCAGCTAAAATAATTTCTAGAAAATTAAAATTTAAACATGACTAAGAGAATTGTCTAAGTAAGCATAGATCAAAACATGATTTAATGAACTTTTTTCCTTCAGCTTTGCACAATATTCCTAGTTCATTAATCCTAAAAATATACTAGCACATTTTATGAGATGAAGATAGGGCTTAAGTGGACTCTTTGTTTAGGTTTCATTTTTGTATGTTACTCTGATCAAGTAATTGTGGTTTGGCATGTGGAGTTCTAGGCTAAGGTCAGAATGTAGTACTCGCGGGCACAGTGGATGTGTCATGCCACCTCTCAGACCCTCAGTTTTCTCATATGTAGGAAAGGGATAATCTTGTTAGCCTCATGGGGTTTCTGTGAGGATATAATATGTTCACGAAAACACCTAGCTTTGCCAACTCTCAGGTAATATAATAAAATTTTTTTTTTTTAATGCACAAATCTTTAACAAGAGAACTACTAAACTACAATGAGAGGGTCACACTACCAGACATTTATCAAATTAGAGGAACTTTTAAGAAATCCAAAAAGGCTAATTACTTGTCCTTTCCAATGTAATACGAATATGAGCATGTGTCAGCATGTCTCATCCCCTCTCCTTGACAACCTCCAGATTTGTACCAAGTGAAATGGCAATACCAAAGATGGAAAAACATAAAGATGATTATGAATGTAGGTATATTATCACCAATTTTAATCACCTAATACACAAGAAATAGTAATATTTAAAATGAAATTGTCTAAAATGTAACAAAAAATCAACCCTTTTATTATGATTTACATGCTTTAGCCAAAAAGTCTAAGTTGCTCAAGTTAAAATGATGGCATGCTAGTTGGAAAACAAGTGCCATTTGACTCTTTCCTGATATGCAAGGGTTGTTGAATCAATATTAATACAATCTAACATTTAAAAATGTTGCTCTTGTTTTTTATTACTATTTTTTATTAACATATAATGTATTATTTTCCCCAGGGATACTGGTCTGTGAATCATCAGGCTTACACATTTCACAGCATCACCATAGCACATATTCTTCCCAGCGTCCATAACCCAGCTACCCTGTCCCTACCTTCCCACCCCCTAGCAACTCTGTTTCATGAGATTAAGAGTCTCTTATGGTTTGTATCCCAACCGATCCCATCTTGTTTCATTTTTCCCTCCCTACCCCCGACAAGCCCAGGCCCTGCCTCTCAAATTCCTCATATCAGAGAGAGCATATGATAATTGTCAATCTCTAATTGACTTATTTCGCTAAGCATAATACCCTCTAGTTCCATCCATGTCATTGCAAATGGCAAGATTTCATTTCTTTTGATGACTGCATAGTATTCCATTGTATATATCTACCACATCTTCTTTATCCATTCATCTGTAGATGGACATCTAAGTTCTTTCCATAGTTGGTCTATTGTGGACATTGCTGCTATAAACATTTGAGTGCACATGCCCCTTCGGATCACTACATTTGTATCTTGAGGGTAAATACCCAGTAGTGCAATTGCTGAGTCATAGGGTAGCTCTATTTTCAACATTTTGAGGAATCTCCATACTGTTTTTCAGAGTGGCTGCACCAGCTTGCATTCCCACCAACAGTGTAGGAGGGTTCCCCTTTCTCTGCATCCT
>CM052807.1:72029599-72053549 GCA_028533885.1 Nasua narica
TTGGATTATTTGTTCTTTGAGTGTTGAGTTTGAGAAGTTCTGTATAGATTTTGGATACTAGCCCTTTATCTGCTGTGTCATTTGCGAATATCTTCTCCCATTCTGTCAGTTGTCTTTTGGTTTTGTTGACAGTTTCCTTTGCTGTGCAAAAGCTTTTGATCTTGATGAAGTCCCAATAGTTCGTTTTTGCCCTTGCTTCCCTTGCCTTTGGAGATGTTTGTAGGAAGAAGTTGCTGCGGCTGAGGTCAAAGAGGTTGTTGCCTGTGTTCTCCTCCAGGATTTTGATGAAGTCTTGTCTCACATCGAGGTCTTTGATCCATTTTGAGTCTATTTTTGTGTGTGGTGTAAGGAAATGGTCCAGTTTCATTCTTCTGCATGTGGCTGTCCAGTTTTCCCATTTGTTGAGGAGACTGTCTTTTTTCCATTGAATATTCTTTCCTGCCTTGTCAAAGATTAGTTGACCATAGAGTTGGGGGTCCATTTCTGGGCTCTCTATTCTGTTCCATTGATCTATGTGTCTGTTTTTGTGCCAGTACCACACTGTCTTGATGAATACAGTTTTGTAATAGAGCTTGAAGTCTGGAATTGTGATGCCACCGACTTTGGTTTTCTTTTTCAACATTCCTCTGGCTATTCGTGGTCTTTTCTGGTTCCATATAAATTTTAGGATTATTTGTTCCATTTCCTTGAAATAAATTGATGGTATTTTGATAGGGATTGCGTTGAATGTGTAGATTGCTTTAGGTAGCATAGACATTTTCACAATATTTGTTCTTCTAATGGAGCATGGAACGTTTTTCATTTTTTGTGTCTTCCTCAATTTCTTTCTTGAGCACTTGTAGTTTTCTGAGTACAGATTCTTTGCCTCTTTGGTTAGGTTTATTCCTAGGTATCTTATGGTTTTGGGTACAATTGTAAATGGAATCAACTCCTTAATTTCTCTTTCTTCTGTCTTGCTATTGGTGTATAGAAATGCAACTGATTTCTGTGCACTGATTTCATATCCTGACACTTTACTGAATTTTTCTATGGGTTCTAGCAGTCTTGGAGTGGAGTCTTTTGGGCTTTCCACGTAAAGTATCATGTCATCTGCAAAGAGTGAGAGTTTGACTTCTTTTTTGCCAATTTGGATGCCTTTTATTTCTTGTTGTTATCTGATTGCTGAGGCTAGGACCTCTAGTACTGTGTTGAATAGCAGTGGTGATAGTGGACAGCCCTATGTTCCTGATCTTAGGGGAAAAGCTCTCAGTTTTTTGCCATTGAGAATGATATTTGCTGTGGGTTTTTCATAGATGGCTTTGATGATACTGAGGTATGTACCCTCTATCCCTACACTGTGAAGAGTTTTGATCAAGAAAGGATGTTGTACTTTGACAGTGATATTTTTAACTATAAAAATAATTTGTGCTCATTTTATAATATTTGGAAAATATAAAAGAAGCACTGATAAAAATGATCTAATATACTCACAGGTTCATGTAATATTTTTATATGTTAAATATATGCATTTTGATATATATGTGTGTGTGTTGTCATGTTGCAGATATCCCAATTTCATTGCCATCAGCACAGAATTTATACATTCTTGTCAACACTGAGGTTTGTTACTCTATTTGTTACTCTATATTCCTGCCATGTTCCTGACCTTAGGGGAAGAGCTCTCAGTTTTTCCCCATTGAGAATGATATTCGCTGTGGATTTTTCATAGATGGATTTGATGATATTGAGGAATGTACCCTCTATGCCTACACTGTGAAGAGTTTTGATCAAGAAAGGATGTTGTACTTTGTCAAATGCTTTTTCAGCATCTATTGAGAGTATCATATGGTTCTTGTTCTTTCTTTTACTAATGTATTGTATTACAGTGATTGATTTGCAGATGGTTAACCAACCTTGCAGCTCAGGCATAAATCCCACTTGGTTGTGGTGAATAAGCCTTTGAATATACTGTTGGATCCTATTGGCTAGTATTTTAGTGAGAAATTTGCATCTGTGTTCCTCAAGGATATTGGTCTGCAATTCTTTTTTTTTTTTTTTTAAAGATTTTATTTATTTATTTGACAAAGCAAGAGATCACAGGTAGGCTGAGAGGCAGGCAGAGAGCTAGGGAAGCAGGCCCCCTGCTGAGCAGACAGCCCCATGTAGAGATCGATTCCAGGACTCTCTGAGATCATGACCTGAGCTGAAGGCAGAGGCTTTAACCCACTGAGCCATCCAGGCCCTCCAGTCTGTAATTCTTTTTGATGGGGTCTTTGTCTGGTTTGGGGATCAAGGTAATGCTGGCCTCATAAAATTAGTTGGGAAGTTTTCCTTCCATTTCTTTTTTTTGGTGCAGTTTCACAAGAATAGGTATTAATTCTTCTTTCAATGTTTGGTAGAATTCCCCTGAGAAGCCGTCTGGCCCTGGGCTTTTATTTGTTGGGAGATTTTTGATTACTGTTTCAATCTTACTGGTTATGGGTCTGTTCACGTTTTCTCTCTCCTTCTGGTTCAGTTTTGGTAGTTTACGTGTCTCTAGGAATGCATTTCTTCCATTTCTTCCAGATTGTCTAATTTGCTGGTGTATAGTTGCTCATAATAGGTTCTTATAATTGTTTGTATTTCTTTGTTGTGTTTGTATTTCTTGGTTGTGATCTCTCCTTTTTCATTCATGATTTTATTAATTGGAGTTAATTACTAAAAACTTTTTTTTTATAAAGCTGGCCCACGGTTTATCAATCTTATTAATTCTTTCAAAGAATCAGCTCCTACTTTTGTTGATTTTTTTTCTACTATTCCTTTGGTTTCTATTTCTTTGATTTCTGCTCTGATCTGTATTTCTCCTGCTGGGTTTAGGCTTTCTTTGCTGTTCTTTCTCCAGCTTCTTTAGGTGTAGGGTTAGGTTGTATACTTGAGATCTTTCCTGTTTCTTGAGAAAGCCTTGTATTGCTATATATCTTCCTGTCAGGACTGCCTTTGTTGAGTCCCAAAGATTTTGAACAGTTGTGTTTTCATTTTCATTTGTTTCCATGAATTTTTTAAAATTCTTTAATTTCTTGGTTAACTCATTCTTTAGTAGGATGCTCTTTAGCCTCCATGTACTTGAGTTCTTTCCAACTTTCCTCTTATGATTGAGTTCTAGTTTCAAGGCACTGAGGTCTAAAAATATGCAGGGAATGATCCCAATCTTTTGGTACCGCTTGAGACCTGATTTGTGACCCAGGATGTGACCTATTTTGGAGAATGTTCCATGTGCACTAGAGAAGAATGTGTATTCTGCTGCTTTTGGAAGGAATGATCTAAAAATATCTGTGATGTCCATCTGGTCCAGTGTGTCCTTTAAAGCCTTTATTTCCTTGTTGATCTTTTGCTTAGAAGATTTGTCCATTTCAGTAAAGAGGGGTGTTAAAGTCCCCTACTATTATTGCATTATTGTTGAGTGTTTCTTTGACTTGTTATTGATTGGTTTATATAATTGGCTTCTCCCATGTTAGGGGCATAGATATTTAAAATTGTTAGATCTTCTTCTTGTATAGACCCTTTAAGTATGATATAGTCTCCTTCCTCATCTCTTATTATAGTCTTTGGCTTAAAATCTAATTTATCTGATGTAAGGATTGATACCCCACCTTTCTTTTGTGGTCCATTAGCATCGTAAATTGTTTTCCACCCTCTTACTTTAAACCTGGAGGTATCTTTGCATCTAAAATGAGATTCTTGTAGACAGCATATCAGTGGGCCTTGTTTTTTTATCCATTCTGATACTCTGTGTCTTTGATTGGAGCATTTAGCCCATTTACATTCAGGGTAAATATTGACAGATATGTCTTTAGTGCCATTGTATTGCCTGTAAGGTGACTATTACTGTATATTGTCTCTGTTCCTTTCTGGTCTATGTTACTTTTAGGCTCTCTCTTTGCTTAGAGTACCCCTTTCAATATTTCCTGTAGGGCTGGCTTGGTGTTTACAAATTCTTTTAGTTTTTGTTCGTCCTGGAAGCTTTTTATCTCTCCTTCTATTTTCAATGGCAGCCTAGCTAGATATAGTATTCCTGGCTGCATATTTTTCTCATTTAGTGCTCTGAATATATCATGCCAGTCCTTTCTGGCCTGCCAGGTGTCTGTGGATAGGTCTTCTGCCAGTCTAATATTTCTACTGTTGTATGTTACAGACCTCTTGTCCTGAGCAGCTTTCAGGATTTTCTCTTTGTCACTGAGACTTTCAAGTTTTTCTATTAGATGATGGTTTGTGGACCTGTTTTTATTGATGTTGAGGAGGGGGTTCTCTGTGCCTCCTGGATTTTGATGCTTGTTCCCTTCGGCAGATTAGGGAAATTCCCTGCTATAATTTGTTTCAATATACCTTCGGCCTCTCTCTTCTTCTTCTGGGATCCCAATTATTCTAATATTGATTTCATCTTCTGATATCATTTATGTCTCAAATTCTCTCCTGGTGACCCAGTAGTTTGTCTCTCTTTTGCTCAGCTTCTTTATTCTCCATCATTTGGTCTTCTGTATCACTAATTGTCTCTTCTGCCTCATTTTCCTAGCAGTAAGAGCCTCCATTTTTGGTTGCACCTCATTAATAGCTTTTTTTATTTCAACGTGGTTAGATTTTTGTTTTTTTATTTAAAGGGATTCTCTACTATCTTCCATGTTTTTTTTGAACCTAGCTAGCACGTTGATAATTGTCATTCTGAACTCTAGTTTTGACATACTACTAATGTCCCTGTTGATTAGATACTTTCTCTTGTTCTTTTTTTTTTTTTTTTGTGGTGAGTTTTTCTGCATTGTTATTTTATCCAGGTAAGAATAGATGAATGAGAGAACAAAATACTAAAAGGATAGCAAGGACCCCAGAAAAATATACAGTAACCAAATCAGAAGAGACCCGTAACTGGGGGGAGAAGAAAGGGGGAAAAAAGAAAACACACACACACACAAACACACACTTGATTTTGGGTGTATTTTGGTCTGTTAGAAGAAACTACCTCCCAAAATTGTAAAGAAAGAAAAAAACTCACATATATACAAAAATAAGGGGAAACATGATGAAGGGATGGAATATGACTGTAAAGATGAAAATTTAAAAAGATTCTAAAAAAGGAATTGATAAGAAATTGGTTGAAAAAAGAAAAAAAAAAGAGGAAAGAATGTGATCAAGCTGGAGACTAGAACAAAGCCAGCACTGGATTTATAGAGTATATTTTGATCTATTAGGAGAAATTGTTTCCCAAAATTTTAAAGAAAAAAAAAAACCTGTATGTAGACAAAAACAAGTTAAGTACAATGAAAGAATAAAATACGACTATAACAGTGAAAATTTAAAAAGATTTTACAAAGGTATTGATAAGATAAAATAGTTTTAAAAACATTAAAAGGAAACAGGAAAGATTTTTAAAAATAGAAAAAGAAAAACTTAAATTTAACTTTGAAAGACTGAAGGATCATGGGTAAAAAGCCATGAATTCTATGTGTTGCTTTCCCCTCACTCTGCTTTCCCCAAGTTCATTGATCGGTGAACTTGGTCTTGATTGGATGTTCTTGCTGATATTCTGGCGGAGTGATCTGTTGTAGTGATTCTCAAATGTCTTTGCCCAAGGCACAATTGCACCTCCCTTACCAGGGACCAGGCTAAGTAATCTGCTCGGGTTTGCTCTCGGTAGCTTTTGTTCCCTAATGCTTCCTGTACAGCTTTGGAGGGCAGGAATGAAAATGGCGGCCTCCCAATCTCCAGCCTGGAGGAGCCAAGAGCTTGGGGCCCCATTCCTCAATGTATCCTCAGAGAAAAGCAGTCAATCCGTCCTGTCTCCCTTGTCTCCGGCCACACTTTGTGCTCACCCAGCCTGTGACCAAGCGTTTCTATCTCTGGTGTATGGCCCCATTTGGAATCTCCAAATCCAGCAGATTCCTGCAGCATGCTCCCACACTGCTCCTCCTGGGGGAGGAAGAAGGGGGTTTCTCTGAATCTGCCACTTGCAGGGTCCTTGCTCAAAGAGCAGTGGCCCGACTGTGACTTGGATCATGGTTTAAGGTAATAGCGAGCTGAGAGCCCACTCCTCAGCTCTGTCTCTGAAGCCAGCTTCCCCACTCTGATACCTGGGAGTTCTGCCACACATAGCTCTGTCTCTGAAGCCAGCTTCTCCACTCTGATACCTGGGAGTTCTGCCACACACAGCTCTGTCTCTGAAGCCAGCTTCCCCACTCTGATACCTGGGAGTTCTTTCTGTGACCCCGTGGGTCCTGAGACCACACCGTTCCCACGAGGGCTCCCCCCCCCCCCCCAGCTTAGCCTCTGGAGCAATGTCCCTCAATGGAGCAGACTTCTAAAAGTTCTGATTTTGTGCTCTGCTGCTCTCTCACTTGCCAGGAGCTGGCCCCTCCCCCCCACAGTCTATCTTCCCATCACTTCGGATTCACTTCTCTGCACATCAGGTCAATTTTCTGTTCCTAGAATTGCTGCTCTTCTGAGTTTGTAGGTGTGGAGAATGGTTTGATAACTAGCTGAACTCCTGGGATCTGATGATATTTAAGTCTCCTACTCTTCCACCATCTTGCTCCTTTGTTGCTCTTATTTTAAATTAATTTTTTAACATACCACATTAAGCATTGTATTACTTTTAGAACTTAAATATTGCTCTCTCTTACTCAAGCCGTATCTTTTGGCAGAGGTCCAATAGTAAATAAAAAGTGGTAGCTTGGACAGATGATTTTCAGCAAGTTTTCTGTAACCAAAAGCAGGAAGTTGCAATAAATCCATATTTACAAGATAAGAAATAGCATTTGCTACCATGAATGTAGTGTCTTTTGGTTCTGAGGGCAGTAGATATAAAATACTGCATGAGGGAGAGAAGTGGTCCTATGACCATTACAGTTGTGCCTTGAGCTTCATTGGTTTTATTTATATTTTTAAAAGATTTTGTTTATTTGACAGAGGTAGAGAGCACAAATAGGGAGAGGGAGAAGCAGGCTTCCCACTGAGCAGGGAGCCTGTTGGGGACTGGATCCCAAGACCCCAGGATCATGACCTGAGCCTAAGGCAGATGCTTAACTTACTGAGCCACCCAGGCATCTCTTTCATTTTAATCACCACCTAGTAAATTTGCCTTTCCAAAGGCAATGCTTCAACACAACTGTTCTTTTATGTAAATCTTATTTGTGCTGCACATCAGCCAATTTGGCAAGTAAAAATACTTGACAGCTGAACACAGGCAAAAGGTAATAATAATAACAGTAATAATTATAATAGTAATGGCAGCTTTTCTAGTCACAAACACAAAGCTATCTCGGTAATGACCCACCAAGATGGAACTAACCTGCTAATATTAAGCAAAAAGCACTAATTCTTTAAGAATCATCCCCCTTTTTAAAAAACCCATCCATTTATTTCTCCTGGTCTAACAAATCTATTGTAGGATCCTGATGAGATTTTTCAAAAATTTGTGCTAAAATCACATTCTTTAAGTCCGTTTACCAATTTAATCAGGGAAAACAAAACCAGGTAATGGCATACATAATATTAGTTAAATATGAAATTAAGTCAACTATTTTGTACTCTTTTATTTTATATTTTGAACATTATGCAGTATCCTCTTCCCACCTTCTAGTGAAGATAAATTAGAAGGGCTAAAAATGAAATTCAAGACTCTATCTTGTCCAAAGTGTAAAAGATGATTTTATAAAGTTCTTAAAATAATTCTATTCATGGAGTCTGTAATTCCTTTTTCCCCACTCAAGGCGTGCCGCCTGAGGTATCAGTGGGAGGCAACATGCTATGATGAGAGGTATGACCATTCAGCCCAGGTTCA
Source organism: Nasua narica (assembly GCA_028533885.1). Taxonomy (NCBI): domain Eukaryota; kingdom Metazoa; phylum Chordata; class Mammalia; order Carnivora; family Procyonidae; genus Nasua; species Nasua narica. The sequence continues at coordinate 72,037,386 of CM052807.1, forward strand.
GATCTCTTCCTTAGCATTTTCTCACACCATGGAGCTGAATACATCATCTGAACTCCCTGAGCTTAGTCTTCTCCAAGGATAATATGCGAATGGTATTAGCAGACCCCATGCATTTGCTATTGTGGTTAAATCAGATAATCCTTCCAAAGTGTCCAGGTAAATGCTTTTTAAATAACTGTTGGTAGTAATAGTAATTCCCAAACACTACACAAAAGGTGATACATGGGATAATTATTGGAGGGGGGCATTACTGCTGCGTTCTCTGTAAGTATTGATTTAATTTTCGGTGTCTTATAGAAATTGATTTGCAATTACTCATTTCGTATTCTTACTAGTCATAAAAGTCCTATCAAGAGGGAAGCACCACTGTTTGGGCCTACTTGGGGAGTGAGACTCTTTTCAGATTTTCGGATGAGGTGATATAAAGTAGTGGTTAAAAGGAATGTACCTGAAACCAGGCTTCCTAGGTTCAGTGCTCAGTTCTGCTAATAACTCAGTGTGTGACCTTGAGTAAAACAGGGATAATATTTGTACCTACATCATAGGTTGTACGAGCTGAGCAGCAAATAAGCTAATAGGTCAAGAGCTTTAGAACAGTGCTAGGCACATATTAAATACTATGTAAATGTTAATTATTATTATATATTATAAAATCACACACATACATATCTAGCCCTCTGAATGTGCTGAATTCCTAGTTTTTGCCCCCGATTATTTCTGATCATACATTACTAGTGTTTATAGACACATAATCCATTCTTTTTCATTCTTACTTTGTCTTCTTAATGGGCCAGTTGCCATCAGACTTTGCATACAGAACAAATATTTAGGAAAATATCACTATACTTTAGCCATCTAGCCCTGAAAAATAAATGTGGTATAATTATGCCAAAACAAAATACAAATTTGTAAATTTCCTTATTCATCATTGATGATTCCACTGATATTGTTCTACTTTGAGTTCTATCCCATATTCTAGATTTTTTAAAATCGCAGTTGTTCAGTTTGCCAGTCTACATAAATTTGTGAAATCACTGCCAAATTTCCACAGCATCAGTGTGAATCTTACCACCTTAGCTTACTTCAAAAAAATAATCTTTTCTCCAGTGTGGTCATTAAAATCTTATTATAAGAAACTATTGAGCAATATTTACATTCCTGTGAATATAAAATGGGTCCTATACACACAATAATAGAGCATTATGAACATTATAAGTCAATTTCATAAAAACATGTTGAATTTATAGTAAATATGTTATTGGAGAAACATTTATATTTGGACTGATGAACAATATTTAAACAGTTGGAAGGCAAGGAATAAATATGTGGTAGTATTTCCAAAAGGAGGTGATAGGTTTAAATGCAGCACATGTCCAGTCTTTATAATACAACTGCTTTATGACTTTGCAATAGGCACCAAGTCAAACTAACATTCGGATAAGTAAATTTAACTTATTTGATAAAAGGAAAGCTAGAAAACCTTTATAATCCTAAAAGCTGATTAGAATGAACTTTTCCTTGCTTGGAATAGAATTGCTGCTTTGCCACAGGTGTATTTTTTTAATGTAACTCTTACAAGTACATGAATCAATCTCTTGCCTTAGTGTTGGTGTACTGAATGTGCAATTAAAACATCATTACTCTGCAGTAGCCGGTTTTCTTATTTAAACTGGAGAAAAGCAGCCATTGAGCTGGTTATAACGTGAACATACTTGTGCTACCTTAAAGCAGCTTATATAATGAGGTATTACAAAACGAAAGGCACCTGTTGGTCTAGAATAATCCTTCAAGAGTAAGATTACCAGACAGCATTTAGGTATAGATGAGGCACTATAAGGCAATGATGTAAGAATCATCTTCATAAATCTACCCACCTATATATTAAAAAAAAAAAAAAAAAACGAAAAAACTAAGGCTGTATTTTACTTTCTTGGCAATGGAGGTAATTCCTATAGCCATGAGAACTGTTGGATTTTCATGCCACGGTTTAAAGAAGAGGGGTGCCCTTACTCTGATAAGAGTTTATACTAGTGTTGCTACCTGCTAGTCTGAGCACATCGGACAAGTCACTTAAAAATCTCTGAATCTCGAGTTTCTATCTACCAAGTGACTCTGTTGGACTCAGTGAGCTTCTCATTCCCTTCTATCCCCAAACTACTCTGACTTTTCTTAAGAAGCACTACTTCCAAATGGGATAAAACTTTATTCGGATTACCCACATTCAGTAGTGATATAACCACTGTGTAGACTTCATTTCTCTAAGAAGCCTACTCATTATATTACAATGCAAAACTAATAAGCTTTTACCACAAATACAACATCTGTCGATGGCTTGCAGCTTCCTATGCTGTATAAATGAAGATCTTGACTGGAAATGAATCTTTTGAACAGATGGACCTGCACTATTTCTCAGAACTTTGAAATCTGTACAGTGCGCCTGCCATGAACTCTTCTGTGACTCGTGACAGCAGATGACTGTTTGTGTTGCCATTTATGCACATTCTTCTACTCAGAAGCAGATCAATTGATTCTGTCCAGATGACATTCACTGCTAGCGCACGCGCGCGCGCACACACGCGCACCCACAAAAACATTCCCCAATTTTTCTTAGGGTAGTTAATAAATTCCTTTGGGACATTAAAGAAATTTAAAACTTTCCTTCTCCCGCCCCTGTTCACAACTTGTGTTTATTCCAGGTGGAAAATGATCCAAAAAATTAAGATCATTCTGAAAGACAAAAGGATAATGGGATCCAGTTATGTTTTGCTTAAAAACATTGGAAAGTCCTTACAAGGGGAAACAATTATTTTGAATACTTGGAAGAAATAGGAGTAGACTTTAAAAAAATATTATTTCATATACCAGCATAGTTCACACACTTTTAGAGACTGTTGAGATTTTGCATTCAATCTGAAGTTACTTTACCTGTCAAATTTGATATTAGGTTCATTTTTTTAGCGTCACCTCTAATTTATAAAGGCATAATTTGAATTGATAGTTTTTTATCCATTTTCTGACTTAAAGCCTTACTTGAGAAGTTTAAGTCTATCTGCTAAAGTATTGCATTTCTAAAGAACTTCAGCCTCCCTGCTTATTAGGGTTTGCAGAAATAAGCAGTACGAATTGTACTCAAAAGGTGAATTTAGGATAAGTGGAGTTGGGGAGAAGGGCTGAAACATGGAAGAAACTCTTCTTAGTAGCCTAGAGATTACTAAGAGCAACATTTTCTCTGAACTTCTGGCTAGTTTGAGTTACAAATGCAAATGGCTCTTAGTCACAACCTTTCCTTGAGATACCTGTCTGAATAAAGAATATGTTACTGTCACTTGGAGAAGAACTTAGTGGAACTTGTACCAAGATAGTACCATGGCTGAAGTAGCATACACACCCTGATCCCTATCCTTTTCCATAATATTACATTTAGAGATGATCCTAAAAATTCGCCTTCCGTAAATTGAAAAACTAGAATGTATTTTCTGAAAAAGAGTATAATATAGTCCATGATATTTAATATACTGGGTGCTTTGCTTTTTCACTTCTATTTCTCAGTTATAGTCTTCCCTTGATTGTTTTTGTCTTTTGGTTTTTAGAATACTTGTCACAATTCTATAGTTTCAAATTTCCAGAGTTGATCAAAATATGAATCTTCAGCTATTTCTCATTGTTTAGATGCTAGTTTGACATAGCTGATTCAAGTATAGGGCAATGTAACTACATAAAGATTGAACCATTAGGTAACAATACAATCTTCACTTGGTTTATGGAGTTTCAGTGAAAGCCTGATGGTTCAGTACTTTTCATGCCAATTTCCACATGAATAATAGACTGACTGAACACTGACAGAGGTCCACTAATACACCCAAAGTTCAGTATTATCCATTTCCTATTCTTAGAATGTCAACTGCAGGGCCATCCTAGGTGACAATATTAGGTTCACCTCTTTGTGGCAGTTTTAATTTGTGGATCTCATTAGTTCAAAGAGTGATGCTCCCTATAAAAGATAATTCAATGCCTTTCTTTACTGACAAATGAGACCGTTCTTGGCCTTCTGATCCCTAAAGCTGTACCAAGTTCATCTTTCCCCCTGAAATTAGGAGCACCTGGAATGCTAATGGTAACTATAAGAAAGAGTAGGTTATAGTTAGTCCTGTAACCGTGTACACACCTGCTGCTCTGTGAGAAATAAACCAAGACGAGAGCTCATTTCAGAAGATGTTTTGAATCTTTACTCCTCAACGAAACTTCTGTCCCTTCCTTAGAATCCGACCAACACTAGGATTCGCCACACTAGTGCTCCAACGTGGAGCCAGAATTTTTTTGAGTGTGGAAAAATCAAAAATTGTCATCAGGCACAGCAGAAACCTTCTCTTTCTACTTCTCCATTCGACCTTGAAGAGTTTTACACGTTTGCCTAAGGAATAAACACATGACAGGTACTCCACTGTTCAAAAGATGATTTTAAGAAGCAAACCTGGGAGAAAAGGAACATTTCAACACACATAAAGGGACAGAGAGACAATAATTTCCTTTACATCCATAAAACTTCACAATGGAGATAGGTTTGCATCTTTCCTAGAGGATTATAAACTCTTAGAACTGGTTTTTTTTTAATTTCAGAAAGACACATACTCATAAATGAGACCTAAAATAAAAAGCTATTACAACAAACTGATACAAAAATCCTAAGAATTTCTTGTTAATATTTTGGGAAGCATTCTGCACAGACTTAATAAAAAAAGTTTTAAAATTAAGGGGGAAAGTATATAGAAATCCATACACAACCATTTTTTAACATGAAGGGTAACAGAATTATTCAACTAGTATCATGTAATAATACTCAATTACAATTCAGATATTTAATATTTGCTACCTTAACCATTCATAGGCTTTCCCAAACATGCATGTCTACAGTAATTCGTGATTTTGCCACAGCATGAACCTGAATCATCCACAATTTAATGCTGGGAAATGTGACCAAGTCATTTAACCAATATACAGGTTAGCCACCCATAGGCATTCACAAGCCAGCTTTGTTCTTCTCTGTTCATCAACTGTGTAATCCTCATTAACAATCTGAATGGGATTCATGACATTTTTCAGTTGTAATTTATGACATTTTCTAATAGAGACTTTCAAAGCTTTTCCTTATCATTTCTTTCCCAAAGTACTCCAAGAATATAAAACATGCACTATTTAAATTTCAAATATTTGAATAATTTACTATTTGAGAGCATAACGTGAATAACAATAATAAATAATAAAATCATATGAAGGAGTGGCTAATAATTTCTAATAGAAGGTTTTGGTAATATGAATCAAAGTAAAACATTTCCTACATAAATTTGAGAGCTGAGGATAGTTAAGACCAATAGCAGAAAAAAAGATCATATTCTAATATAAAGTATTTCCCAATTTTGAAAAAAAAAATGGACTTTGAGGAATAAGAACCAACCCTTTTCTCTGTCATGCTTAGCTCTCTCCCTACCTCACTGGAAAATGTAAGACTAAAATGTGACCTGAGAAAGAATGAAGCTTTTGAGTTCTGGTCACCATGATCACTTGATTTTTATCCACACAGGTCAGAGCCAGTGCAATCATAAAGTAGGTTGGTGTCATGATTTGCCAAAGACCCATATGCCAAAGAGGATGAAGCTGGAGTTCATATCAACCCACCTATCTTCCTCTCTCCATCTTCTCAACCCCTTCAGAGAGAAACACGCTCAACTCTAGTCATAACTAATACTCATAAGACTTGATATGCCCATTCATATCTCATCTTTGTATATATTTTATCTTTCCCTGAAATGCTCTTCTTTCAAGTCTCAAATGTTACCACTTCATAACTCATAAGCCTTTGTGATTCATCCAGTCAGCACTCTGCCCATACGTCTAAGACATATCTCATCATATTTTGATTATTAATCTCTTTATTTCTCGCATGAAACTATGATGCATTAGAAAAAAGACACTGGCATGCATTTTGCTTCATCCATGCTAAGCAGCATTCCAGGCACATAAATGATGCCTCATATTTATTAAATTGGGAAACTGAAATGATGGGCGGGTGGGTGGATAGATAAATGGACAAACGAAGTTATGAATATAAGACGAAAGTGATACATAATTTCACAAGAAGGAAACATAGAGCTACAATTTGGATTCTCTGCGAATAGCTAAGGGAACAATTAAGTAACCCAAAGGTCAGTTCCTCCATTTGAAATTTTTTTAGGATTATTCCCATGATTCTCTGCTTTCAGACTTTGAAATTATAGATATGTATGGGTCCTGACATCAGTTTCACATTCGCACCTTGGATATTTAAATTTATTCTCATTTGGAAAAGGTCTGATTTTTAAAACAAAATTAATTCATGGAAATAATGCAAGAAGATAATAGCAATGTGTGATGCTTTAATTGGTATTAGACTAACCACTTGGGATGTGGAAAATGTCCAAATAGATACATCAAGGTTGATTCTGGCATACTCATTACAGTTAACATTTCAGTTAGAAATTATCCTAATTTTTTTTAATGCACTTCTCTCAAGTAATTTCCATACTGCTGCTTAACACTGTCAGGAAAATTTTCTCATGAAATATTCCATGGTGACAATTATCCTACACCTAAGTATTACATGCTCACTTGACATCAGGTGTGGTGGTATAAATGAAATATCAAGTTTCTTATAAAAGAACAAAGTAAATAAATACCACAACAATTGATTCTTCCCCAAAATAATACTGTGCATACAATCTCACTTTCTTATACACTGATTATATGCTCTATATTTAGTTCAGGATCCCTGACTCCTCCCCCCATTTTTTTCCCAAATATAGAGGCTAGTATTTTAAAAGGCAAAGAGAAGTTAATTTTTGCTTAGCGAAATGCAGCAGACTTCATTTTCTGGTCTAGACTAGAATGCCAAAGACAACTGATTCTTCTCCTCAGGGAAACCTGAAACCCTCCTCACCCTTTCTTTGGCCTCTGTCTCTCAGATCATAATTGCTGGCATCAATAGACTACTTAATGCCATTTGTTTTCTCTTGTAACCCTCAAAATTATTCTTTAGACTATCCTCATTTACTATTTACGGTTATTAGGCCTTGTTATTCATTACTGTTAATCTTCAACTTACAGTTGAAGAAACTGAAGTTCAGATAAATTAAGTGAAACTTCTGGAAGATTCATCTAAGCAGCAAGTGATATTTGGGGGACTGGGATCCTCATTCTGGGGTTTCAAACCTAGTGAAATAGGTCCTGCACGTCCGGTTCTTCCATTCATTCACTTGACTAACATTGATTGAGCACATGCTCAGTAGCAGACACTGTCCTGGGTGTGAAAAAAATCACTACCCCTATGAACCAACAATCTAGAGAGGCAGACAAACAACAAACACAGCAATTAAATCTTTCAAATATGTTAGGCCATGGCAGGAGAAAAGTAGAGTCAAGAGGAGGGGAGGGGTGTTTGAGGTAGTTAGCATAGACCATTGCTGAGAAACAAGACCAGTAAAAGCCTACAGCAGTGAAAGTCAGTGAAGCTAATGGTTTGGGGGAAGAGAATTTTAGACAGAGGGAGCAACATGTGTAAATGACCTGAGACAGGAAATGAGTGGTGGTGTGGTGGCAATGGAGCACACAATGAATGAGAGAGTAGTAGGGGATGCGGTTGCAAACATTACTCACTCATCAATTTCTTTGTTCAACAGATGTTGTTGTTGCTTCTATGTTACCTACTGGGATGGGGCAAAAGCAGATATGGTCCTTGTTCTCATGTAGGCACACAAAAAAGGAACTATGAAACACACATGCAGCATATCTTCCTCCTTCCCAAAGTCTCATTCCTGGAAGTTAGAACTGATAGGACCCAAAGGAACACAAGAGATCTCAGTGACTTTTTTGTTGTTGTTGTTCAAGCCCTGGAAGCCACTGTTCTGACGGTGAGATTTACAAAGTTTAACAGAAGGAAAAGGTAGTGAACCAGTCTGTGTGTGTACAGGAAGCAAAACTTTTTTTTCTGGCCCATGTTTTCAGCTGACTGTTGGCAAAGAATTCTTCAACCCGTGACTTGAATTCTCTTATAAGCTAACTAGATTGAGACATCCCCTAATTTAGAAAAAACGATCTAGAAAAAGAAGGGCACTCTTCCCTCCACTGTAACATTTAGCTTTTCCTTTGAAGGGATGTCACCTGCCCAAACTCTAGCTGTTCTTGGGATAATGAAGTTCAGGAGGAATGTGAGGCCACTCATGAGAAAAAAAAAATACTCTATTTCTGCTCTTAGGGGGTTCTGAAGAGAAGAGATGAAGAAGAATCTAAACGGATAACTGAAGCAGAAAGAAAAGAGCATCTTAGGTACCACCCCACCCAATGCAAACTGGTTTGAAATGTGTAGACTAGAGGAAGCCAAAAATTATTGGGTCCATCTAAATATTTTCCTATTCAAATACTTACCATTACAAGTTGGAGACTAGACTGCTTGGGTTTAGTCCCCACTCCATTGCTTATGAGCTATGTAATTTGGGGCAACCTCCTTATTTCTCATTCTCATGTGGAAAAAGACCTCATGTATAAATGAAGATCATAGTAAGCCTATATCCCCTGGGGTGGTTGTGAAGATCAAGGAAAGTAGTATGTGTTAAATGTTTATGATACTGCTTGACCATAGTGAGAGCTTAATTTTTACCAATTCTAGTAACAATGGAAGTACCATGGAAGCACTAATGTGACCAGAAAGTCCCTTATGTGGTTTCCTCATGAGAAATTATACCTTTTATCATTAGGAAATGTTCCTCCTTAGCAATAATTTTTGCCACATTCTTCTTTATTATTATCATTATATCCACTTTCTTTAGGTCAGTGTCGGCATAAATGTATGTTTTCTATTTATTTTCATATTTTCAGTTTTTCATATGCTTACAATTTAGGTGCTCCCCTGCTAATTTGCATGTATTTGTGTTTTGACCTTTTGATCCAGAGTAACAATCCTTGAACTTATTTGCCTTTTAAGTGGATCATTTAAGGCTTTGACATTCGGTGTAGTCCCTGTTAAATTTTCATTAAAATCTTCCAAGTACTTTCTTTTTGTTCTACTCATTCTTGATTTCTTCTTCCTCTCCTCCTTTGCCACCTTTTGTACCCCCTCTAACATTGACAATTACCTTCATAGGTTAAGTTACTCCTAAAACTGGACAAATCTCTCTTGGTCTTCCTCCTACCCAAATCTGGGACCAGAAACTTTTGTTGGCTTCCAGTGCCTCCAAGTATACCATCTTATATTTTAAGCTCTTCAGTGCCCTCTTGGGGAAAGGGAAGATGGAGTAGTTTGACAGTACTACTAAACAATCCTTAATAAAAGTGAAAGTCAAGTTTCAGGAGTTCAGTTTTACAGATAAACTTGGTATTGATTAGTCATCCACTAAATTAGGTAGCATTTGAAATTTATCTTTGGTGTTCTATCTGCATAGTACTTCCGCATAACAATCATATTTAGATTGAGTCTTATTTCTAAACTTACGTCTATCTAATGCTCAAAACATAAGTTGTTACATACACTTGGATTACTGTATTTTTCAGTTTGAGTAATAGTACTGATTTACACCTATTGTCCTGACTTCCTGTCGGGTTTATCTTGGAAATATGTCCTGTTAAGGACAATAAATTAAGCAATTATTCTTCTTGTTGTGGAAGTTTCAATTTTAGTAAACAACTCCTGAATGTTGAAATCTTAACTCTATAAATGAATGATTCTCTAGTACAGGAATTTCAGCCACAGTGATTGGCAAAAAACTTAATATTTCTTGAAGCATAAAACATTTCTGAAACCCATTAAATCACATCAAGTTGCTAATAAATTGTTAAGGCTGGCATTGAGAAAGGGTTCCTAGATATAGCTCTATACTAACTTCTTCAGCTTTTCCATCATAAAAATGAGACATTGAGGTTGTAATGTTAAAGACCGACTATAATATTATCTGTTACTATTGTAATCCAAGGTCATGAACTCAGAATCCAATTAAAGCCATGGCACACACTATTACCTTTGAGATAGAAGATTTATTATAACAAAGAGGTCAAAATAGGCTTCTCATAAAATCTAGATCTATTTTAAAACACAAATACTCTTTTAAGTATAGGGTTCATTTGCTGGTATTTTTTGTTATTTCTGTTACATCATAATGAAAAGTTATAATGGCATTTTCCTAATTTTGCCTAAATTGAAAAATAATCATTGTGAATTTCAATTTCTCCTAATTTTTTTCTTCTCTTTACCATGAATAATTAAAAGTTGCTTAAGATGTAGTGTGTCTTACATATATTTAATGTTCATCTACTGATGATGATAAAGAAAACGATGAATTTTAGATTTTCAGAGAATCGGGCAGGCAATAATTAATAAGTAACAGTTAAAAGCGTGGGTTAAGAGTATCATCCAGCTATGGGCTTATTCTGACTTGGGTATTTATTAAGTGTGTGACCCTATTATTTCACTACAAAAAACCTGTTTCTTTTCCTATACGTAGAGATGGTCCCTATCTCATCACACTACTATGAAGGTTAGTTGCAAAAATGCCTATGATGCGAATACAATAAGTGCCATCTCCTAAACACTTATGAACAATACTTTGAAATAAGTATTTTCAAAATCAGAAGTTTTATACTTAATATTCTTGTTATTCCATTGTTGTTATAAAATACGAACTCTAATTGTATAATTAAGCCTTAGGTATGGAGCATTTCTGGCTCTCGACACTATCGTTGTCTTTTCCAAAGCTATCCGTTGCTTGTGCTGAGTTTTCAAAGGTTAGACTAGAGTAAGGATAAGTTATAAAGAGGGTATATTATGGACATAAGGTCTAACACAATTTTTTTTCTTTCCTAAGAGCAAAAACTTATATATAGCACATTTTGTTTGAAATGTACTGAGGTTAAAAAAAAATCACTTGGGTTTTATTTATTAATCCATAAATGGGAATTATTAGCCTCTGCTAATTGCTGAATATCTATAAACACTTTCAGCATCCGTTTCTACTTGGTGTTTTTGTGATTTAGTAAGAACATTAATGTTGCATTAGTAATAGCAAAATGAGAGTAGCTCAGCATTCAATACAAGAGTTCTTTACTGCTGTACCAACTATTCTAAGCTAGCCTCATCTTAAATTGCCATAGGCAAACAAGTACAAAAAGCTTTAAAAAAGAATAACCCACAAACCTAGCACATAAACCCACGCATGACATGTCTCTCTCTCAAGTGAATAAGACCTTTTCACCATAAGAGGAAACTTTTTTGTGAGACTCTCTTTGAATTGTACCAATGGATGTAGAAATAACCAGTTGAGTAAATGACAATAATTGCAATGCGCAGGAAAAAAAATTGCCTCCTTCACTTGGTAGATCTGAAAAGTCTTCAAGAGTCCTCACCATTTTCTGGTGGCTGTAAGGGAGAAACCGTAAGCAGAAATCTTCCTTTACGATTGATTAATAAAACCGTTTTCACTGGGCCCATCTGTGATAGGTATGTGGAATGGCCCAAATCCTGTTACCATTACAGACTCTAGAATCCACATACTCCATCTCTATGGTTCCCTTCTAGCATGATCTTTCTGTAGCTAATCCGAAAGGGAATAGGTACAAAGACCAACCTTTGAAAAATTGGTGCTTTTTAAAGCCCATGTTTAAATATGAATGGAGGAAGTAAGGGAAATCTTGAGATATCTCTACATTAGTGCTTATTTAATAAGACTGACTACTTGAAATATTAATGTTCATGTTTGAGTTTTGAAAGAGCTGGCCCATTTTATGAGCCTATTAACAACTTTTTGTTTTATCTTAGTTTTTCAGTGTTCCAAGATTCAATGTTTATACACCACACCCAGTGCTCCATGCAATACGCACCCTCCTTAATATCCACCACCAGATTCATCCATCCCTCTACCCCGCTCCCTTCCAAAACCCTGTTTGTTTCTCAGAGTCCACAGCCTCTCGTGGTTCGTACCGCCCTCTGATTTCCCCCAATTCACTTTTCCCTTCCTTCCCCTAATGTCCTCCATGCTCTTCCTTATGCTCCACACAAGTAAGTGAAACCATATGATTGACTTTCTCTGCTTGACTTATTTCACTCAGCATAATCTCCTCCAGTCCCGTCCATGTTGATACAAAAGTTGGGTATTCATCCTTTCTGATGGAGGCATATTCTATTGTATATATGGACCATATCTTCCTTATCCGTTTATCTGTTGAAGGGCATCTTCGCTCTTTCCACAGTTTGGCGAATGTGGCCATTGCTGCTATGTCAGCAGCATGTCTAACATAGCAGCAATGTCTACTATTGCACCAATGTCTTACTATATACCACCAACGATTCTTGGTGGTATAGTAAGGTTCTTGGTGCTATAATAAATGGAATCGATTCTCTAATTTCCCTTTCTATATTTTCATTATTAGTGTATAAAGAAAGCAACTGATTTCTTTGCATTGATTTCTGTGCATTTCGTATCTTGCCATATCACTGAATTGCTGTATGAATTCTAGTAGTTTGGGGGTGGAGTCTTTTGGGTTTTTCCATATAAAGTATCATGTCATCTGTGAAGAGAGGGAGTTTCACTTCTTTGCCGATTTGAATACCTTTTATTTCTTTTTGTTTTCTGATTGCTGTTGCTGGGACTTCTAGTACTATGTTGAACAACAGTGGTGAGAGTGGCCACCTGTTGTGTTCCTGATCTCAAAGGGAAGGCTGTCAGCTTTTCCCCATTGAGAATGATATTCACTGTGGTTTTTTCATAGATAGATTTTATGAAGTTGAGGAATGTTCCCTCTATCCCTATACTTTGAAGAGTTTTAATCAGGAATGGATGCTGTCTTTTGTCAAATGCTTTTTCTGTATCAATTGAGAGGACCATGTGGTTCTTCTCTCATTAATTTGTTCCATCACAGTGATTGATTTGCAAATGTTAAACCACTCTTGCATCCCAGGGATAAATCCCACCTGGTCATGGTGGATAATCTTTTTAATGTACTATTGGATCCTATTAGCTAGGATCTTGTTGAGAATCTTCACGTCCATATTCATCAGGGATATTGGCCTGAAATTCTCCTTTTTCATGGGGTCTTTGCCCGGTTTGGGGATCAGGTTAATTCTGGCTTCATAGAAAGAATCTGGAAGTTTTACTTCTGTTTCTGTTTTTTTGAAACAGCTTCAGGAGAATAGGTGTTATTTCTTCTTTGAATATTTGGTAGAATTCCACAGGGAATCCATCAGGTTCTGGGCTCTTTTCTTGTGGGGGAGGTTTTTGATTACTGCTTCAATCTTGTTACTAGATATTGGTCTCTTCAGGTTGTCAATTTCTTCCTGTTTCAGTCTTGGAAGTTTATAGGTTTACAGGATTGCATCCATTTCTTCTAGGTTGCTTAACTGATTGGCATATAGCTGTTGATAATAATTTCTGATGATTGTTTCTATTTCCTTGGTGTTAGTAGTAATCTCTCCCCTTTCATTCATAATTTTATTAATTTGGGTGCACTCTCTCTTTTCTTTTGCATTAGTTTGGCCAGTGGTTTATCAATCTTATTAATTCTTTTAGAGAACCAGCTTCTAGTTTCATTGATGTGTTCTATGGTATCTCCAGTTTCTAACTCATTGATCTCTGCTCTAATCTTAATTATTCCCTTTCTTATGCATGGGGTTGGATTAATTTGTTGTTGATTTTCCAGTTCTTTAAGGTGTAAAGAGAGCTGGTGTATTTGGGATTTTTCAGGTTTTTTGAGTGAGGCTTTGATGGCTATGTATTTTCCCCCTTAGGACCACCTTTGCTGTATCCCATAGGTTTTGGACCGATGTGTCTTCATTCTCATTGGTTTCTGTGAATTGTTTAAGTTCTTCTTTGATTTCCTGATTGATCCAAACATTCTTGAGCAGGATGGTCTCTAGCTTCCAAGTGTTTGAATTCCTTCCAAACTTTTTCTTGTGGTTGAGTTCCAGTTTCAACACATTGTGGTCTGAAAATATGCAGGGAATCATCTCAGTCTTTTGGTATTGTTTGAGCCCTGATTTGTGACCCAGTATGTAACACAGTGGTCTATTCTGGAGAAAGTTCCATGTGTGTTAGAGAAGAATGAGTACTCTGTTGTGTTAGTTGAATGTTCTGTATATATCTATGAGTTCCATCTGGTCCAGTGTGTCTTTCAAAGCTTTCGTTTCTTTGTTGATTTTCTGCTTAGAGGATCTGTCTGTTACTGAGAGTGGTGTGATAAGATCCCTTCCAATTAATGTATTCATATCAATATGACTCTATTTTGATTAACAGTTGGCTTATGTAGTTGGCTGCTCCCATATTGGGGACATAAGTATTTACAATTGTTAGATCTTCTTGGTGGATAGTACCTTTAAGAACGATGTAGTGTCCTTCTGTATCTCTGACTACCATCTTTAGCTTAAAATCTAATTTGTCTGATACAAGACTTGCTACTCCAGCTCTCTTTTGAGGCCCATTGGCATGAAAGATGGTTCCCCATCCCTTCACTTTCAGTCTGGATGTATCTTTAGGTTCCAAATGTGTCTCTTGTAGTCAGCATATGGATGGGTCCTGTCGTTTTATTCAGTCTGCAACCCCATGCCGTTTTATGGGAGCATTTAGGCTGTTCACATTGAGAGTGATTATTGAAAGATGAGTATTTTATTGACATCATGTTGCCTGTGATGTCCTTGTCTCTGAAAATTTCTGTTCTATGTCACTTTTGGGCTCTTTCTTCTTTTATAGGATCCCCCTTAATATTTCTTGTAGTGCTGGCTTGGTGGTCACATAATCTTTTAAACCTTGCCCATCTTGGAAGCTCTTTATCTCTGCATCCATTTTGAATGTCAGTCTTGCTGGATAAAATACTTCTGGCTGTATGTTCTTCTCATTTAGTGCCCTGAATATGGCTTGCCAGGTTTCTGTGGACAGGCTGACATTATTCTGATGGACCTTCCTCTGTACGTAAGGGATCCTCCTATCTCAAATTATGATTCATGAATTTCACATTAAGTGTCTGGAGGCCTTTCTAGACTCATTGCTCTTGGGGGGGTGTGTCCTTTCTGCCTCTAGGACAGAACACGTTTCCCATTTCCCAGATTAGGGAAATTTTTATCCAGGATTTGTTCAACTATACCTTCTAGTCTTCTCTCTTTCTCCACCCTCTCAGGGATCCAAAAAATTCTGACATTGGAATGTTTCATGGTGTCATTTATTTAATGAAAATTTAATCATAATTCTGTTTTCATGGCTTCCAAGCTGTTTGTTCCAGGCCTCCTCCTGATCCTTCTTTTCTATCAGTTTGTCTTCTAGATCACTAATTTAATCTTCTGCCTTAGTTACCCTTGCTGTTAGAGTATTTAGATTAGATTGGATCTCATTGATAGTATTTTTTAGTACTGCCAGATCAGCCCTCACTTCCACCCTTAGAGATTCTATGTTGCCACTAATGGTCTTCTCCAACCAAGCCATTGCCTGGATAATTGTTGCCCTGAATTCCCTTTCCAAAATATTGTTTATGCTCATATCCAATAGTTTTGTGGCAGAGGGTACCATCTCTGATTTTTTCCTCTGTAGGGTGTTCCTCCTCCTAGTCATTTTGGTGAGAGGTGGTTGAGGGAATGTATAGCTGAATATATCAACCACGATCCAGGCAAGGTGCACCCTGGAACATTTTGGAGCAATCAGAAGTCATGACCAAAAAGAAAGAAAAAAGAAAAAAAAGAAAAAACCCAGCCAAAATGAGCCCCAAAAGTAAGATTTATAAGGTACATAAACAAAAATGAACAAACAAAAAGACCGACAACAGTAAAAGACATGAAAAAAAAAAAGACCCAGCCAAATGAGCCCCAAGAATAAGATGTACATAGTACAAAAACAAATACACAAACACTCACAGTAGAATAAGATGGGAAGGGTTTATAAACCCTCGATGTGGGTGAGGAATGTTATTTCAGTTCTTCCTCCGTGTATCTTGTTATCTTTGTTAAAGATAACATTCTCAAGAGAGCACAGCAGCCATTTCTCAGTGAGGCCAATAGAGCCCATTGTAAAAACAGACAAGCAGCTCTTGGCAATGCTTCTATTATGAGTGATAAAGCCAATCTAATACAACTCGTGGAAACATCCTGCAGTCCTAGCGATTTTTTTTTTT
>CM052807.1:72054049-72069393 GCA_028533885.1 Nasua narica
CTATGTTGGGTGCATAAATATTTACAATTGTTACATCTTCTTATTAGATAGTGCCCTTTCTTATTATATAGTGTCTTTGTCTCTTGTTATGGTCTTTGTATTAAAGTCTATTTTATCCAATATAAGTATTAGTACTCCAGCTTTCTTTTGACATCCACTTGCATGATAAATGTTTCTCCATTCCTTCACTTTCAATCTGCAGGTGTCTTTAGGTCTAAAATGAGTCTACTTTAGTTAGATGGAAACAAATTTGAATGAATTATAAAAATTTTATAGTTTTGCCCCCACTGCACATTTTTTATATATTTTGCATCGTTTTATTTGGTGTATCCTTTAATTATTATAGTTAATTTTATCTTCTAACCTTTATTCTAGCTTTATAAGTGTTTAATCCACTACATTTACCATGTATTTGCCTTCACCGGTGAGGTTTTTACTTTCATATGTTTTCTTGTTACTAGTGTGTTTTTAGCTTAAATAATTAAACATTTCTTAAAAAGCTGTTTTAATGGTAATGAACTCCTTTAGCTTCTCTAGAAAACATTCATTTCTGAATGATAACCTTGCCGAGTATTCTTTATAGCTTTGGGTTTTTTTTTCTAGAGCATATTGATAGGTCTTTGCTTTTATCCATTCTGTCACCTTATGTCTTTTGATATGAGCATTTAGTCTATTTGCATTCAAAGTAATTATTGATAGATGTGTATTTATTGCCATTTTATTACTTATAGTTATTTCTAGAGCTTTTCTCTGATCCTTTGTCTTTCATATTTTGCTAATTTTCTTTAGTGATGTATT
Organism: Nasua narica; assembly: GCA_028533885.1. NCBI lineage: Eukaryota > Metazoa > Chordata > Mammalia > Carnivora > Procyonidae > Nasua > Nasua narica. The sequence continues at coordinate 72,054,848 of CM052807.1, forward strand.
TGGATTTCTTTATATTTACACTTTGCAAACTTACTAGTTTTTTTGATATATGGTTACCATTAGGTTTGTATATACCCTCTTCTGCATATAGCAATCTATATGGTCATTTAAATTTGAACCCATCCTTTACTCCTCTTCTCCCCATGTCGTAGGTAGATGTTAATATCTCTTATGTCCTTTTTTTGTAAGTTCCTTGACCAATTTTTACAAAACTACTCATTTTTATTGCTTTTATGTTTCCTATCTTTATGCTGTCACTTTTGGTCTCTGTCTTCCACTCAAAGAATCCTCTTTAATATTTCTTGGAGAATGGGTTTACTAATCAGAAACTCATTTAGTTTTTGTCTGGGAAGCTCTTTATCTCTTCTTCTATCCTGAATGATAGTTTTGCTTGATAGAGTATTCTTGGCTGCAGATTTTTTCCATTCAGTGCTTTGTATCATGCCACTTACGTCTGTCTTGGAAAGTTCCTGCTGAAAAATCCCTTGCTAGCCCTATAGTGCTTCCCTTCTCTGTAATTGTCTTCTTTTGTCTTGCTGCTTTTAAAACTTTCTTAATCACTATAGTTTGCCAGTTAAATTACATCAAGCATGTTTCTCATTTTGTTTATTGAGCCCTTTATCTCTGCTATGTTGTTCCTTATCTCATTGTTAAGGATTTCATTCATGTGTTCCACTCTTTTCTCAAGTCCAATGAGTATCTTTATGATCTTTGCTATTTTTTTTTTTTTTGATCTTTGCTTTAAACACTCTATCAGGCATGTCACTTAATATCTGCTTCACTTAGATCTCTGGTCATGGCCTTTTCCTGTTCTTTCATTTGAGATAAATTTCTCCATCTTCCCATTTTTGTCTAAGTTTCTGTGCTTGTTTATCTGTATTATGAAAGTCAGCAAAGTCTCCTGTTCTTTAGAGTGATGGCCTTATGTAGAAGGGGTCCTGTAGTGCCCTCAGTGTTGTGTCCACTGTTACCCAGGGCCTGCTGCTTCTGAGAGTATCTCCAGTGTCTGCTATCTGGGTTCTGCTGTTTTGTCCTGGCTACTTTATCCTTCAAACCAGCCACCTGCAAAGGCTTTCTTTGCCTGTTGTGAGCAGTGTTTTGTTCCTGGCCTGAAAGTGGTGTGTTAAGTATGTGTCTTCTGTTCTACTGGTGAAATGAGACCTGTTACCACCACTGGAACTGAGGCTCTGCAAAACTCCCATGTTGGGAGATAGTGGTGTGCACAAGGGTCTGGGACCAGTCTTCAGTGGAAGGGGGCCTGTGAAGCTGGGACTGAGGCAAGCATGACTATGAAGTGTAGTTGCAGTGGAGTTGGGGAGTCGGGCTTGGTTTAAACAAGTTAGTTAGCAAGCATTGATCTGTACTTGTTCCCACAGGTGTCCCTGTGGTTATAATAAAGGGTGGGGGAAGGAAATGGTGTTCCCAGAGGGGTCTCTGTAAATGCTGCCTCTTTGGGACATTCTCTGAGAAGAGCCAGTCATCTCCTGTCTGTGGATTATTTGCCTGCCTTCTCTCCAGGATCAGCATAATGCTCTATCCCAGCCAAGCCTGCTGACCTTTAAAACTCTAGGCTTTAAGCCTCACTGGTTGTCCAAAGTCACAAAATTCAGGCCCTCAGTTTCCAAGCCAGTCACCATGGAGATTCATCTACCCTGTGCACCCTCCTGTGTGTCAGTCTGTCTCTCATCCTTTTCTGCACCTGTGACTCCCTGCCCACTGCAGCAGCGACAGTCTGTTTCTGTCCCAAACCACATCTCCACACTTTGTTCCTTCTTTTATGTGGCTCCTTCTTTACCTTTAGTTGGGGAGTTTGTGCTGTCAGACTTCAGGTCAACTTCTGGGGTATTTAGGATGATTTGATAGTTAACTAGTTATATTTGTGGGATGAGGCAAGCCTAGGGTCCTCCTACTCTGCCACCATGTTCCTACACCTTAACACATTTTCTTTATTCATTCATCCACTGATGCTCACTTAGGTTGTTTCTAAGTCTTGAGTACCATAAGTAATACTGCAGTGAACATGGGGATACATAGATCTTTTAAAGTTAGCATTTTTGGTCAGATAAATAACTAGAAGTAGATTCCTGGATCATACGGTAGTTTTAATTTTTTGAGGAACTTCCATACTGTTTTCCATGGTGGCTCTACTAATGTACCATCCTACCAACAGTGCACAAGGGTTCCCTTTTCTCCACATCCTTACCAACACTTGTTATTTTTTTGATAATAGCCATTCTAAAATGTGTACAGTGGTATCTCATTGTGCTTTTGACAATGCATTTTCCTGATGATTAATGATATGCATCTTTTTATGTGTAGCCCTAATTGTTTTTCTTTCATCGATGTCTTAGAGCTTTGAGTGTGCAGATCTTTCACCTCTTTGGTTACATTTATTCCTATGTATCTTATTCTAAGTGGGATTTTTTCTTGAAATTTAGTAGTGTATAGAAACAACAGATTTTTTGTATATTGATTTTGTATTCTTCAGCTTTACTGTATTAGTTGTAAGAGTTGGTGGAGTCTAGAGTTTCTAAATATGTCATTTGTAAATAGTGACAGTTTTAATCCTCCTTTTTGGGGGGGGGGGTGCCTAATTGCTTTGCCAAGGACTTCCAATGTTATGTTGAATAGAAGTGGCAAGAGTGGGCATCCTTGTCTTTCTAATCTTAGGGGAAAAGTAGTCAGTTTTTCATCATTGAGTTTGATGTTAGCTGTGGGTTTGTCATACATAGTCTTTACTAGGTTAAGAGTTTCTATCATAAATAGTTGCTGATTTTGTCAAAAGCTTTTTCTGCCTCTGTTGAGACAATCTATATGATTTCTATTCATCATTTTGTTAATGTGGTAGGTCACCTTGATTTGCAGATGTTGCATCATCCTTGCCTTCTTAGAATAAATCCCTCTTAATCATAGCATATGATCCTTTTAATGTACTGTTGAATTATGTTGCCTGACATTTTACTGAGAATTTTCCATATATATGTTCATCAGGGATGTTGGCCTGTAATTTTCTGGTAGCATTCTTATCTGGTCTTGGTATCAGAGTAATGCTGGCCTCGGAAAATTAGTTTGAAAGCATTCCCTGCTCTTTAATTTTTTTGGAGGAGTTTGAGAAAAACTGATATTGATCTTTTTTTAATCAGTAGTAGCACTCACCAGTGATGCAGTCTAGTCCTGGACTTTTGTTCACAGGGAAGTTTTTGATTACTGATTCAGTCATCTTCTAACCAATAATCAGTCTGTTCGGGTTTTTCATTTTTTCATGATTCAGTCTTGACAGGTTATATGTTTCTAAAAATTCATTTATTCTATGTTGTCCAATTTACTGGTATATAATTGTTCATAGTAGTCTCTTATTATCCTTTGTATTTCTGTGGTTTCAGTTGTAACTTCTCTCTCATTTCTGATTTTATTGGGGTCGTCTCTTTATTCTTGGTGATACTAGCTAAAGGTTTGTTAATTTTGTTTATCTTTTCAAAGAACCATCTATCTGTTAGTTGCATAGATCTTTTCTATTGTCTTTTGTTATTACTTTTATTCTAACTTTGGACTGCATATGATCTTTTTTTCTCTAGTTCTTGAGGTGTACAGTTAGGTTGCTTACTTGAGATCTTGCTTGTTAATGTATGCAGTAATTGCTATGAACTTCCCTCTTAGAACTGCTTTTACCGTTTTCCATAAGTTTTGTTCCATTGTATTACCATTGTCATTTGTTATGAAGTATTTTTCTTTTGATTTCTTCTTTGACCTATTGGTTGTTCAGGACCATATTGTTTAATATCCACATACTGCTGAATTTCACTTTCATTTTTATAATTTTCAGTTGCATTCCGTTGTGGCCAGAAAAGATGCTTCTTAGGATTTCAGTCTTTTAAATGTATTAAGATTTGTTTTGTGCTCTAATACATCATGCATCCTAAAGAATGTGTGCTTGAGGAAAATGTGCATTCTGTTTTTGTAATAGAATGTTCTATAAGTATGTGTAATGACTATTGGGTCAAACATGTAGGTTAAGCTTAATGTTTATTGATTTTCTATGGGTGATCTCTGTTGGTAAAAGTGAGTATTAAAATTTCATACGTAAAGAATCACTCTTGGTTTCTCCTTTTAAGTACATCTATGTTGGGTATATAAATATTTCCAAATGTTATATCTTTTCATTGGATTGACCCTTTATCCCCCTGTGTAATGCCTTTTGTTGTCTCTTATATCTGACAAAATAGACCTTCAAACAAAGACTGTAATAAGTATAGCTACCTCAGCTTTTCATTGGTACCTGTCTATCCAATGTAAGTCTGTGTGTCTCAAGGGAGTCTGTTTTAGGCCATATACATGGTTCTTGTTTTTTTATTTTGTTCAACCAATCTGTCTTCTGATATTAGAATTTAGCTCATTTATCATTGAAGCAGTTACTGATAAGTATGGACCTTTGCTATTTTTTTTACTTACTTTCTGGCTTTTTAGTACCTTTCTTCTCTTTGTGATATGGTGACTTTATTGAGTGGTATGTTTGTACTGAAGTTATTATAAGCTTATCTAAAGTTCTACATTTTTACTTTCCCACCTGTTCTATGTTTTAAATGTTACATTTTACATCCTGTGTGTTCCTTAACTAATTATTGTACTTATTTTTCCTACTTCTCTTTTACCCCTCATACTAGCTTTATAAGTAACTAATGCACTGCCTTTCCTTTATATTTACCTTTACCAGTGAGATTTATACTTTCATGTATAAATTTATTTGAGATTTATACTTTCATGTTTTCTTGTTCCCAATTTGTACCCTTTAAGAGCCAGTTTGGTGATGATGAACTCCTTAGTTTTCGCTTGTCTGAAAACTTTTATCACTCCTTCCATTCTGAATAGTGTTTGCCGGGTACAGTAGTCTTAGTTGGCAGCATTTTTCTTGTTTTTTCCCCTTTTGGCACTGTTAAGCCACTCCCTCTGGTGTGATGTTTCTGATGAAAATTTGATAGTTTTATGGGGGTTCCCTGTACATAACAAGTAATTTTTCTTTTGTTGCTTTTAAGATTATCTCCTTGCCTTTAATAATTTTTTTACATTTTAAATAGAATGTGTTTGGGTTGGGTCCTTCCGAGTTCATCTTATTAGGAACTTTCTGGACTTTCTAGGTATATGCTTCCTTCCTCAAGTTAGAAAAGTTTTTAGCCATTATTTCTTTAAAGAGGCTTTCTTCTCCCTTCTCTCTTCACTTCTTCTTGGGTACCCCTATAATGTGTATGTTAGTCCCCTTGGTGTTGTTCCATTAGTCTCTTTTCAATTTTTTTTTTCTTGTTGCTGCTCTGATTGGATGTGTCCCACTGCCCTGTTTGGGAGTTTACTGGTTTGTCTTCTGCTTTCTCAGGTATGCTGTTCAATCCCAATAGTGTATTTTTCACTTCACTATTATATTCTTCAGTTCTTTGACTTCTATCATCTCTCTGTTGAAGTTCTCAATGTGTTCCTCTATTCTTGTCTTGAGTTTGGTATCTCTATACAAATAGTATTTTTATACTATTAATTATTTTGAACTTTTTATTATATAACTTACCTCCATTTCATTAAAGTTTGTTTTTTTCTGAAGCTTTATCATATTCTTTTCTTTGGAATATTTTCCTCTGTTTCTTCATTTTGCCCGACTCCCTGTGTTGGTATCTATATATTAGCTAAAACAACCACCTCTCATAATCTTCAAGGAGTGGCCTTGTGTAGGAGATGAGCCTTATTGTTCAACCCTGCCATAACTCTCAATCGTCTCTCAGACCTCTGTGATTGTCCAAGCTGCCTACTTTATTTTTATTAGCTCCCAGTATTTAAGGGTGTGCTACAACATATCAGTGTCCCAAGGGGATAATACTAGATGCAGGCTGAATATAAGCCATATTTTCAGGCAGCAGATTTTATAGTATGCAGATATATACAGTCCCGTGTACCACAAGTATAAACCTTGTTTATATGAGCCAGCAATCTGGAGGTGGCCTGGCCGTCACAAAAATCAGGACTCCAGACAAGTGTATAAGCTCCTTTCTGGGAGATCAAAGTGAGCTGAAATGAAGCAGAGGAAGAGTATAAAGATTTTATCCACCAGCCTCCATTCCCTGAGAGCACCTCCATAGACCCATCCCTTAGGCCAAAACTCCTGGATAAGCAAATAGACCTCTTTCACAAAAGGACAGGATGCATTTCCATCTTCTGTCACTTCAGTGCCCTGGGAGTGGTTGCCTGCCAAGAACTGTCTGATTGTTACAGTTCCATGGGACCCAGGAGTGGGGTCTATAGTGAGATTGTGTCCCAGTCTCCTACTTACGTTGATGTGTAGGAGTTGCTAAGCCAGCATTGAGGTTTTGTTTAAAAAACTGTTCCATAAAAAATAAGGTGAAAACAGGGAGGGAAATCATAAGAGACTTTTACCTATAGGAAACAACCTGAGGGTTGCTGGAGGGGAGGTTGGTGGGGGATGGGTAAGAGTATGATGGGCATTAGGGAGGACCCTTGAAATAATGAGCACTGGGTGTTGAATGCAATTGGTAAGTCACTACATTCAACCTCTGAAACTAAGAATACAGTATATGTTAATTAAATTGAATTTAAATAAGACATTTAAAGAAGAAACTGTACCACATATAGCCACAGACTTGATTTGTCCATAGAAGGATCTTCCTCTGTTGCCATCTTGAGCCAGAACCCTTAAAGAAAGAGTCCTCTTTTGAACCCACTGCAGCTGGGTGTATCCATAATAGTTTTGACCAAGAATTGTGGTCAGATTTGTTGCTTCGGGGCTGATTATATAATCGCTACTGCAAACCCCTCCAGAATTATCTTTCACTGCACTTCAGTCTTGGTTATGGAAAGAAGAAGACCCAGAATTGACACTTTAAGGACACCTATGATGAAGATATAGCCTAAGACATAAATCTTTGTTGTTTTAAATTACTGATAGCTGAAGCTTCTTTATTTATATATTTATTTTTAGTCTACTCTAACACAGAGTCCATCCCATCATGAGTGGGAACATCTCCTGGGCAAAGACTATGTCTTACTCATATATGTATCCCCAGGGTTCAGTATAGACCCTGACACAGAGTAGGTATTCAATATTAACTGAAAAAAATATTTATCAAAGCAACATCAAAATGAAGTACAATACATAAAATTTTAGGAAATAGAGTTTATAGGTAGCACTGTAAATTTCTGTATCTCACAGAAATCGAATCAAATGTTTACCTTAGAAACCTGCTCAAAAGGGGTTACTATATGGGTGCCTAAAACAGATTCAATGAATTACAATTATAAATTTCGTATAGACCATCCATTAAGCAAATATGGCAGTTGGCAATTCTGAGTCCTAGAGAAAAGGTTACTTTAGTGACTTACAATGCCTTTCTATTCTCCAGAGATTCTCACATTAATATTGGTGCAAGGGTTATAATTCTGTATCCCTATCTTCTTCAATAGATAATTTTTTTTCCTTGTTTTTATCTTAGTACAAAAGTTCCTTCCTATGAATGTGTGTAACAGATGACTCTTGATGAGTGGTATTGTTTCCCCCCAGAATTCCTCATATAATACCTTGTGAAAACTACTACCATCAGTTATTTGACTTTTAACTATAGAAATGTCTAACCTTTTATTGGTGGCCCTATTTCTTTAGCCCTTGTAACTGCACTTGGATGATTATAGATGCAAGTAGCATTGAACATGCACAGTATTTCTTCTAAGAACATCAACTATGCATTCATAACATTTGAAGAACAAATGATATGTCAGTATTAGTCAGAACTTTCTGAGAAAATATTACAGTAAGATACATTTACATTGTAATGGTTACTTGGCACCTAGAGGTTTTTTTACTTATGAAACAATATATTTCATTAGAAAGACTATACACTTTGGAATCAGATTTGTGCTTGACCTCTGTCAATTATGTAGCTTTAAGAAAGTTAATTTCCTTAAACCTCTTTTTCTCATCTGTACTAAGGAATAATAAGGCTTTTAATGCTAGTGTGGTAATGATTAGAAATATTTTGTTGAGATGATATAGCACAGTACCTGGGAAAAGTTGTCACTCATCCAGAGACAGGTACTAGCAATGTAATTTTTATCTTATATCTTCTTTCCATTTTTTAAACTGTTGCCAATAAAATACCCAAGTGTATTAGGACATAGGAGGTCAGCCTTTTGTTCTATTCAGGACTTTGATTGGACAAGATCCACCCCCATTATGAAGGGCAATCTGCTTTACTCAAATTGCACCGATTTAAATGTACATCACAACTAAAAACACCCTCACAGAAATATCTAGAATGATGTTTGTTTGACCAAATATCTACACTGTGGCCCAAACAAGTTGACACACAAGATTACTCATCACACCAACTAATTCCTTGTCCTGGACTTTGACTTTCTGAACATACAGTTCTTATACTTCATCACCTTGTGGATAAACAACGTTATCTGGTGACTAAGCAACAGCTGTAATATTTGAACTGCTCTCTAGTGGAACTTGAGATTCCTAAGATGACCATTCCTCTTATAAAAGAGGTAGTTGACATTTGCATTTTGAACAGGGATTAGTCTATTTCCATGATTCATTTATAGAGCTCCTATTTTGCACTAGATAGAAAAGAAGGGAAATGCTCTGGAAAACCCAGTATTCCTATTCCAAAGCAAAAGATATATGAAATCACTAGCAAGACTCGACAGGAGTGACAGATATCTACTTATGCATAAGCACTGGACGGCACCATTAATACCCTATCCTCATTTTAGCAGAACTCATCCAGCAGCACTCTGGAAGAGCACAACATGCTCTGTAAGCATTCATCATGAGACAGAGTTGATATACATTTGTGAAGAAGAAAGCAAAGGATGATATTGGGTTTATGAGGCCTGTGGGACCTTGCCAACATCATTGCACAGCAACCACGAGTGGCTATGGTGAGTTGAAGATCAACTGATCCATCCATCCATTACTGTTCCGTAATCTCAGTAACTTCAGAAAGGCTGAACACTTAGTGAGAGGTTACTGGTACTACCAAAAATAATTCTACTCTAGATTTTCTTAGTCCACTGATAGGAACACTTTCCTTTCATGTTATGATACCTTTGGTATCAAATAGCAACATGAAATAACTTTACTGAATAGGCACTATTCAGATTGATCACTATATAGGTGAAATGTCAACTTGTCAAAAGTTAACATTAACAGCTTTTATCCTAAACCTGTTCATAAGGAATTCCCTTACAGCTCCTATAAGAAATCCTCAAAGTTAAAATGTGAAGGCAAATAGTTCACATCAATTTTATATATGCAAGGGTGCTCTCAACAAGTTGATTTCACTTGTGAAATTTAATCTCAAACAGTAGTTGACTATCTGCCAGACATTGCCTTCAGTAATCTCACGAATTGATCATATGTTGTAATTGAAGTTGGAGGTTGAGATTTCTAATCATGATACCTGTTTAAATTTTTCTGTCAGCCAAAGTGTCTGTGGAGAATATTCAATTTTATTTCTTTCAAGATAGAATAAAAGCATCTCAGTATATGAATCCTAGAAATATTTTGACCAAATCAACTCTCCCCACAATTATTCCAACAACCCTTTCAAGAATAGGTTATTTTAAAGTTGCAAAGTAGAGATTGTATTCAATTATTTTCAAACATCCTTTGAAAATGAATTTACACTGTTTGGTATTACCGAGTCTGTCTCTCTCTCATTCCTATTCTCTTCCCAGTCCTGTTAAAAGAAAACTAGAAAATTCAAGGTGAAGGTAAAATATGTTTGCCACCAAAAGAGAATAAGCAATAAAAAATAGAGTTAGTCAACAGTAAGCAGAACCTCAACAGAATAGCCCTTTATTGACTTTGGTTAATCCCACCATAAATCATGGAAAGCCAACACTGCTAACTTAATATAGGAGCAAAACCCTAAACTATTTAAAAAAACCCTAAACTTTATAAAAAAATACTAAACCACAAGAGCTGAGGGTCCATTCAACAGCTAAGTAACTCTGATCTTTAACAAGTTCAGTATTAAACATCATTAGAAATGGAATTCCTTGATTTAGTATAAACAATAAAAATTCTTATTTGTTTTAATTTGGTAATTTGAGTTTTATACCTTTCAAACGAGTGGCTGATTTTTAATATACATTAATGATTTTTGAAAGTGTTCTATAAGCTTAAAGCATTAATAAATCTGCACATTATAGGTTTCCAGGATTCTTATTTGATGGCCACAATTTTAACATATTTTTTATTTAATTAGTTATTACTGTGGCCCCCTACACAAAATCCTTCTTTCCCTCAACTGGTAGGAAACTTTAAAATGATTTGAAAGTCTAATCCAAAAAGCTTTGTTTTCTTATGATAGTATACCATCAGATACAAATCAGTTCAGTCTTGACATTATGAAACATTGTTCTTTTATTGTGCTTTGTTACTGTATATTAAAGAGAGAAATTGAGTAGACTGCCTTTGAATGGCATCAAAATCTGTTATCTTTGAGTTTTAGGAGAGCTATGGACCATGCAGTACTAAACTGTCAATGTACTCTTATGGCACCAGTAGAAATCTTCGGTACTGTCTGACTTCTGTACATGACAGTGATTTACTGACTATGAACTCTTAGACATCAAAGGGCCAAGATTTTTTAAAATTTGCCTCCCCGAAACCTACCACAATATCTAGCACATGGCTACATATCAGATATGCAATTTATCTTTACAGAGTAAATGAAGACATGAATGGACAAGCTCCCCTTCAATGGAGTTTGTTAATTCTACTATATTCTTGTTTTATTTTAGAGAAAGACAACATAAGCAGGAGGGAGAGAGAATCTGAAGCAGACTCCCTGCTGAGCATAGAGCCCCACACAGGGCTTGATCTCAGGACCCTAAGATCACCACCTGAGCCAAAACCAAGAGTCAGAAGGTTAAATGACTGAGTTGCTCAGGCATGCTATTCTTTTTTTTTTTTTCTATTATTAACATATAATGTAATATTTGCCCCAGGGTACACGTCTGTGATTCGTCAGGCTTACACATTTCACAGCACTTACCCTATCCCTACCCCCCCCCCCACCTACCCTTAGTTTGTTTTGTGAGTTTAGGAGTCCAGGCATGCTATTCTTATTTTTAAAATGTTTCTTATACTACATTTTAGTTTAAAGAGATGCACACTGTACAGTATTTTCAATGTGTTACCAATGACACCATACAACAAGGAGCCAAGTTTTAAGATTACGAAAGTTATTCAACTAACGGATTGTGAACTTCTAATATTTCTTACAAATGTCATGCTCAGAAAGAAGTTTAAGTCCACGTAACATGTTACTCCTAATGCTTCTATTCTCTGAGGTAAAGACCTGCAAAGTCCTTTAGATACGTCTTTTTTTTTTTCCTAGCCCACTGAAAGTTGGCATCAAGAACTTTACTGAATACCCCAGATGAGGTCTGACCATGAGAGTGAAGCTCAACTCTGCCTTCTGTGTTATACACACGTCACAACCACCTCTCCATTATTCAGAGGTGGATTGCATACCAAGGAGGTGGGATTCACTCTCATGATAGAGTTGGGAATTAGGTCCCAGCTTTCTCTTCCTATACAATCTCAGCACCATTCATAAAGCATTTGGAATTCTGAGTTTGTGGGAAAGTTGTATTTCTCAGCTGTACTTTCATCCTGTTGCCTAGCATAAGAAAATGAAATTGGATCTGAAATCAGCATGCGTTTTAGATTCCATAGAAAATGTAGGAAGGGTAGAAGAGAGAAAGAGCCCTGGGGGAATATAGAGAGAAGGTTGCTGATAGTTCTTCGTAGGCTATCACCCACCAGCTAGGGTTCCTTGAACTTTCCATTGTCCTCTTCAAGTCCCATGAGGTACTGTTCTTTTATTAAGGCACTCCAGGTGACCAAATACAGATGACAGTGTTGTTGCTCCCAAGAATAGTTATCTCTGAACAAATTGTCAAGCTCTGCAATGTTATGAATAAATCCATGACATAATTTTACTCCTCAGCCCTCAGATAAAAGGAGCTGTTGCCTCTCCACTTAATTCCCAGGACATAAGCAAGAACCTAAAGATGTACCTCATAGTTGCTAATGAAGTTCTGCCATCCCCAAACTAGATTGTATTACAATGTGTGAACATTCACAATTAATTTTAAAATTATAATCATAATATTCAGAGTAATACCTAGAAATAAACACCTGGCTCAAAAACTATAGAAGCATTTAAATCTTAAAGGAACTTCAAAGTACTTGCCTGTTGCCCATTTTTCATTTTAATTGTAAAACTATAGGCCAGGTTTTAGAAATATAGCCCTCATGATACATTTTTTTAAGTCTTCACTTTAATTTCCGATAACTCTCTAAAGAAATACCAAGAGAGACACTCCTGGCCCTATTAAATTATTAATTAAATAAGCAGCTCTTAAATTTGAAACACAAGATTTAAATGTTACTTTTACTAGTGCTACTACATGGAAACCTAACTTATTCTACCTACCTACCTTTGGACTCATTATAGAGTGGAGGGGGAAAAAAAATCTTCCATATATTAATTCATTCTGTCCACAGCTCTTTAAAAAATTGTTGATGTTATCATAGTAATTATATAGTGCCTTAAACACTTTTCCAAGTGTCCCTACCATTTGAGATTTTAAAACTTTTACCTACTCTTAATAAATATCAAGGTCAAGATGTCTTACTATATTTAGTTTTCCATTAAAGGACCTAAACTTAGTGGATATTAATGCAATATATAAGACATATTCTTCCCACAGTTGTCTCCATTTCACCTACTGGCAACTTTGTCACTCTATGTGCTCAGGACAAAAATTTAAGTCAGTTGTGATATGCCTCCTCTTACCCTTCCAATCCTAAATTCAACCAGTTCCCCTTGCTTACTCCACTCCAGCCACACCAGCATCATTGCTGTCCTGCAAATGTGATTTTCCCACAGCAGCTCCCAGGGTAGGTCCTTTGTACCTATCCTTCCCTTTATGTGGAGATCCTGTCCTCCAGGTAACCCTTTGCCTCATCCCCTGATTTCCTGCAAGACCTCCAGCAAATATGCAAGCCCCTTGCTCGGCACTCTCCATTTCCCTCCGGCTTTCCTTTCTTTCATAGCACCTATCACCATCTACCATACTATCTACTTCACCCACTTATTTTTGTCTCCCTCTGTGTGATAGGTAGAATTCTAGAGATTTCTCTAGAGTTGAAAAATTATTGAAATAAACACTAATCTAAATACTGTTGGGAAAGGACTCTGCCAGGTCATTAAAGTTGCTCATTAGCTGACCTTGACGTAAGATCACCTGGCTCCCTTCACCAGAAGCGAGATGGTGGAAGGGCAGTCAGAGAGATTCAAGGTGTGGAAAAGACTCCACATGTCACGGCTGATTTGAAGATGGAGGTGAGAGAGGCTCCCTCGTGACAGCTACTAGAGAAATAGAAATCTCATTCCTGTTCTTAAAAGGAAAGGAATTCTGTCAAAACCCTGAATGAGTTTAGAAGCAGATTCTTCCCGTACAACCTCCAGCAAGAAACACAGCCCTGCTGTGAAAAGATGAAACACCCCATATTTTCGACCTTGTGAACCCCCGAGCTGAGAGACCATGGAGCCAGGCTGGGGCCCAGTTTTACCTACAGAGAATAAATGAATGTTATGGTAAGTCCCAGAATTTGCAAAGGCAGCTAGCGAAAACTAATACTTGCTATGAGAATATATGCTCGATGAGGGCACAGATCCCCATCTCGGAGTTTTCTTCATGCTTCGTTGTAGAACCTTTACAAAATGATGGATGGCATTTTTTTTTACCCCAAAACGTAGGAAAAAATATTAAAAATGTAAAAGGTGAACTGATTTGAAAACGGTCTAGTCAGCAGTTTATAGCTCTGCAAATTAGTGGTGGCTGGCTGCCACCACCTAAAGTACTGGTTTTCAAAATGCACGTTGTAACATAGCGGCAGGTCATAAAATCAATTTATGGGGTTGAGAGGGAAGAAGGAAGAGAATAAAACCAAAAAAAAATTAGATTTTTAATTGTAGTGAGGGGTGTGTATGTATGTACTGGATCACACTGAAAGATGTATTTCTTACTCTAAGTACCATCAAAATAATTGGAAAACAAGGGCCCTAAAGGTCACTATACTCTGGACCAGGAGGCAATTTAGGACCTGACCAGAGGTGAGATGAAGACAAATGAATGGTGACTGTGTCTGTGAAGAAAGGGCTGATCAGGAAAGAAGTACACTATCCTGAGTCTGTGATTAAACTTGCAAGACAAGAGGAAAGCACTATGGTTGAAGAATTCACACAAATTGCACCACCTTAAGGTGAGGAAATGAAACTTTTTCCTCTTGCTCTGGTTATTTGGTTTTGCGTTTTTTGTGGGTTTTTTTTTTTTTTTTTTGCCTGGGGGTTGGAATAGTACCCCTGGACAGCGTTCAGATCCACCCCCCGCCCCATCACTGAATTTTGGTATAAAATCCACGAGCATCTGGAAGAGGATGACTTGAGGCTTTAATCAGCAAAGCA
>CM052807.1:72069893-72100106 GCA_028533885.1 Nasua narica
ATCCACGAGCATCTGGAAGAGGATGACTTGAGGCTTTAATCAGCAAAGCATCCTAAAACGCTATTTATTTTCTCCCTTACAGGGAAAGGATTAAAAACCCAAACACTTATCTATCTTCTAAGATTAGCCAGTTATTAGTGTCATATAAATTTAGCTGGAAAGGAAGTTAGAAATGTCCTTGGCACGTGGAAACAAAAAATAAATCCTGGTTCAAGGAACTCGAAATTGAATCTAACTCCTCATTTATTTTGCAGATGAGGAGGCTGAGCTAAAGGTTTATACCATCCCGTTATAACAATGTTACTCTTATATTTATCCATGATTCCAGTGTTTATGGATTCAGTGGACTGCATACGGATAACAAGAATAATGCAACTGTTCACTATTCATTCCCCCCTACTCTAGGGCATACGCCTGGTTGGCAGGGACCATACCATACATCTTTGTACTCTTATTAGTGCCTACTGTGGTTTTGGAAATTAAATAAGATAATACCTGCAATACACTTAGAGTGCCTTCTACACTCTAGGAGCTAAGTAAATGCCTTCATATATACTTTTGCTGCTTTGATTGTAATAAGAGCATTGATGTTTATGCATAGGAAATTCTCAATACCTGTTGATTTTCTTTGCATTATTTGCCAAAATGAAATCCTATTTTATGCACTTGAAATCCACTTATATTTGAGGAGACTTTAGAAAAATAGAGTTCTTATCTGCTTGAGGCACTTTAAGTTAGTAGAGATGAAAGTCTTCCAATTAGTTAAAAATTACCCAGAAAATGTCTTAAATATATGAAAAGTAAATAGACCTAGGATTTGTGATTCATAGAGATGATATTTCTAATGAAAATACAGACTTTTGCGTACTCTCAAGGTCATCCTTCTTTTGGTAAGAACCAGACCTAAACGCTGCATGACCATTGGTGTTTAGAGCCCAAAGCCGCGGGCTGTGAATTCTAAAATCTAAATCTAAATGTGACTTCCTTTAGGAGATGTTCCACAGAGAAAGAATATCAAAACATAAAAAGAAATGAATCACAGTCTATTTTTTCTAAGGATCCAACAATGTTATCAAAGACTTTTTTTTCTCAAATCTTACAAGCTCTACAGCACCTTTCCCCCCTGCTACTTTTGTATTATATAATTAGCATACAATTATGTGCTCTTTCACACTGGAAGGAGTATTCTTTCATTAATGACTCTTTGAAAAGTTATTTATCTTTGAAAGTGAGTTTGAAATCAAAGGGCTCTCATGACTTTTTCTTTCTTTTTAACTTTGGAGTTCTTAAAAGTAATAGGTGGTTACAGAGGTCATAGGCAGTCCTAAGTGTCCACCTTTAAGACAAGAAATAAGGTTCTGGAAACAAATGTCGCATACTCCTTTCCGTCCAGATTAAGTGTTCGGGGCACTGAAGAACATGATTGCAAACCATTGATATTCCAGCAAGGGTTGTATATTCTTTGCCTTTTCTCCCTTGTTGGGACAGATAGAAAATGGGTCAGAATAATAAGCTTCCTGAATCTAGCACAAAGAAGAGGGATATGATTCACATTTATAGTAGGAAGTACAATGTAAATTCCAAATTAGTCTTAAATGAGGACTTCACCCAGCCCATAATCTGTAGTCAGTTCTGGAAAGTACCACCACATCTCTGCTGAGGCTAAGCAAGTCTCATTGCTGTTTTGGGCTGACGGCTTTTTTTCTAACATTCGGCTTACTGGAGCACTCCAGATTGAATATGGGCAATTAAAAGGAAGGGTGTACATTATTGCAACTTTTAATCATTTCTTGAGCCATTTTGCTTTCAGTGATAATCCCACAAGACCAACATATCTTGCCTAAGAAACTCAGATGGCTTTCGGCTGCGAGCAGCTCTTCGGTTACTTTGTCACCTATTCCTGCTGGACTACTGGACTTCCCCCATTTGTGGCTGGAACCTGCCAAATCAGGGCTGCAGTGGCTGCTTGGCTCGCCATAGCTAACTTATTTAAGCCTGGCAAAGGAACAGTAATGCCAATGAATCAAATAACGATCAGAGTTCTTCTCGATGATTCTGTTGCAGGAGCTACCTCTATCCAACACTTCCACAGTGTGCAGACTAATACCTGGCCAGAGCTATTTCAAAAACTTGTATCTCCTATACTTTTTGTACTATTTCAGTGGAGAAAGCAAAACAGTAGTAACCTGATGACCTCGAAGACTGTTTTTTGAGGCCTCAGGGAAATTGCTTATCATTTGGCCTAGCCCTTTGGAATACCATGATGTCCCTTCAGTCGGAAATGTCTATATAGCTTCCTTCTCGTCAGTAATCGTTTTCTTATGAAGAAAAACAAAAGATAATAATTTACTTTGTACTCAAGAAACTCCGTCTTTGAGAATCACTGGACTTACTTATATATGATGATTTTTCCTTATCTTAAATGAGAAAGACTCCAAGTTGGAAGGAATCTTAAAAGTGATTTAATGCCTCCGGTTGCATGAGCCCTCTCTATGCGATCATCAATGAGGCCCTCTATTAACAGCTCTTCTTCAGGGCAAAAGAGAAGAAATACAAAGAGGAAGTACAATCCCCTCTATGTGGCCTAACACTTTATAACAAAAACAAACGGGGAACTACATAATGGTCTACCTCACTCACAAGTTCTCAGCCTCTCATCCATCTTGTTTAATTACATGATGAAAACCGCTTAAATGTGAAGGATTGCGGAGACTGAATTTTAAGTTTGGACCACTGAGAATATGGCACAACAGGGAGTGAAACAGCGGTTTTTACACAACTTACTGTGGGAATTTAGATCACATGGTCTTGACCTTTTCATTTCAATGATCCAGAAAGTTAAAGATAATTTTAAAGGTCTACCTAATATGAATAGAAGAATGATACAAAGCTTTCCTCACTATTACTTAAGACTAAGTTAAATTATCTAGTTTAAACTACAGGTTAAGACATTATGTTCTGGAATGAGACTGCTGGGTTTGAGCCCTGGCTTCCCTGTTCATTAGCTGTATGACCTTGGGAAGTCACTGAAGGTTTTGAAACTTTGGTTTACTCTTCTGTAAAAAAAGAGATAATAATATTATCTTCCTCACTGGGCTGTTAAGAGGATTAAATGAGCTCATTCACATGAAGTACTTTGTTCCGTTTATGGCATATGTTTTAAGTATCCAATAAATGTTAGCTTCCTCAGGTCCACTGAAGTAATAAAAAAACAGAGTTCAGTCATCGAGTGCAATTGTTGTTTTTTAATTTGCTTCAGAATCTCAAATCTTCAGTGAATTTCCATGAGTGCTATTTTGGACTAAGAATTTATGGTGTTAGGGAAGGAAATATATTCATGCTATAAATAACTTATAAGAAAATTTTATATTGCCAAGGATGTTTTTAACAAATCAATATGGTTTATACCATGTGCTAACTGAATAATACAATTATTCTAATTAGCTGATCATGCACTCTGGGTTTTGGAAAAGTATGTCAGCATTTAGCCAACAGAGAGAGCCATGAATAATTTGACAAAATATAAAGTTATTATTTCTGCCATTAGAAACTTACTTTTGTGTATGTTTGAGTAGCCAATGCACTAATAAACATGTTATTCAACAGACTGAATTATATATATGACAGGATTTAAAAATAATTCTCTTGAATATGTCCACAGAGGTTTAAAAAAAAAATGCCATTATTGAACAATATGGTACGTTAACCAGTCTCTGGTTTTATGTTACTTTTTATAAAATAAAATCTTATATCATTATTCGGTTATAGTCCCCAATTATACAATATTCTAGTCTGCTTTCCCCTAAAAGCAAATAGCAAAACAAGACAGAACTTTCATTTGCTGATGCTACAGAAAAATTTAAATTCTGCCAGTCCAGAATATCCATGGAGCTAATTAGGAAATCAAAGTTTAAGGCTAACCATTTTCCCCTTTTCTCCCATGTCCCAGAAGTCAATCATTGCAAGCTGAAATACCTCATGTCTGAAGAGTATTCTTTTCATCTTGATCCTGAGATTTAGAAACTCTTCTTCATAAGTCATTACAAAGTTAACCATTAGAAAACCATTTATTGACCCAGAAATCAAAATAATTACCTTCATAAAAATGAAAGACTCTTAGTTGGGAAATTGTATTGAGTCACGTATAAAATAATTTTTTTTCTCCCAGACTATATTCGAATTACTGTCCCTTAGAAGAATAAGGGGTTGAGGTCACCTTCTCAGCATTTAACATGCATCTTCAGGGGGTTTCCCATTACTGTCAGTATCTCATGAAAGAGCACACATTAATTTATTAAATAACATGACAGTTGAGGGCAATCTATAGAAGATGCTATTCTGAGTAAAATTAAAATGTGCTATGAAAAAGAATTAGGAAGAAAATGGGAGGGGGTAGTATGGAAGACTATACTCTTCATTGTACAACCATCACTGAACAATGAGACTGAAATTAAAATAAACATATTTGGGGAGAAAAATAAATAAACAGTGATGGCAAATTGGACAGATCTATGTAGAAGAATGAAACTTGACCATTCCCTTACACCATACACGAAGTCAAACTCAAAATGGATAAAAGACCTCAACGTGAGGCAGGAATCTATCAAAACCCTAGAGAAGAACATTAAAACAGTAACCTCTTCGACAACAGCCACAGCAACTTCTTTCAGTTCGTGTCTCCAAAGGCAACGGAAACAAAGTTTCTGCACAGCGAAGGAAACGGTCAACAAAACAACGAGGCAACCAACAGAATGGGAGACGGTATTCGCAAATGACACTAGAGACAAAGGTCTGATATCTAAGATCTATAAAGAACTCCTCAAACCCAACACTCAAAAAACAGATAATCACATCAAAAAACGGGCAGAAGACATGAACAGACACTTCTCCAACGAAGACGTACAAATGGATAACTTACACATGAAAAAATGTTCATCATCTTTAGCCATCAGAGAGATTCAAATCAGAACCACACTGAGATATCACCTTATACCAGTTAGAATGGCCAAAATCAACAAGACAGTAAACAACAAATGCTGGAGAGAATGTGGGAAAAGGGGAATCCTCTTCCACTGTTGGTGGGAATGCAAGTTGGTGCAGCCACTTGGAAAACAGTGTGGAGATTCCTCAAGAAAGTAAAAATAGTGCTACCCTATGACCCTGAAATTGCTCTACTGGTATTTACTCCAAAGAAGCAGATGCAGTACAAGAAGGGCCACATGTACCCCAATGTTCATAGCAGCAATAGCTACAATCGCCAAACTGTGGAAAGAACAAAAATGCCCTTCACAGGTTAATGGATAAAGATGATATGGTCCATATATACAATGGAAAATTATACCTCCATCAGAAGGATGACTACCCAACTTTTGTATCAACATGGACGTGACTGGAAGTGATTATGCAGAGTGAAATAAGTAAAGTGGAAAGACTCAATTATCATATGATCTCTCTTAAATGTGGAGCATAAGGAAAAACATGGAGGGCATTGTGAGAAGTAAGGGAAGAATGAATGGGGGTAAATTGGAGGGGGCGATGAACCATGAGAGACTGTGAACTCTGAGCAACAAACTGAGGGTTTTGGAGGGTGAGAGGTTGGGCGAGCCTGGTGGTGGGTATTGAGGAGGGGATGTATTTCATGGAACACTGGGTTTGATGCATGAACAATCTTGTAACACTGAAAAAATAAACATATTTTCGAAGAAAAAAAAACAACAATGAGACTGCACAGGTCCACACACTATAAATTCAGAGACATTTTTCCTTTCCCAAGCTGGCTGTCCACTTACCCTAGTTGTTTTCACTTTATTCCCAGAGGAACAGCTCCATCCTTTCCGATCTGGAAGAACTTTACATTCCTCTCCCTCAAGACATGGCTGCATATGGCACCACCATTTCTGTTCCACTATTGAAGCTACAGGAGATTTGAAAAAAAAAAAAATCAATTCAGTGTTTTCTATTTGGGCTAGTAAATTCTCTATACACATTTCAAGAGGAACAAAGGGCACCAATTCTTCCAGCACTGGTTAAGACTAGGTTTTGAGGCATGCTTCTCCTTTTGTCTAAAGGGGCTAAATCTTCCTAGGTTTTCTAAAAGAATTTTTATTTTCAATTTTTATTAGGGTAAGAATACCTAACATGAGCTCTACCCTTTTAACAAATAGTATTGTTACTTAGCGCATTGTGGAAGGGTTTTTTTTGTTTTTTTTTTTTCATGTGAATGTACAGGTTTCATGAAAACTAATATACTGGGAAAAAACTTGTGTAGACATGCATGCACTGATTTACCTAAACGTATAAGAAAATGAACCTACTACCAGTTTAGAGTCAATGTTTTAGAGTTAATGTAATACTTCCCACAAGCAAGCTAAAGTTAGGATATTAGAGTTAATGTAATTTTTTTTAACTGTGGGCAATAACCATCATCACAAGGAATGAGCCATGCTAATAGGAATACTTAAATTATTATTTATGGTAACAGTAATTAATAGACTCATACAAAGATGTATGTCCTATTGTAATTAGGTGAACCCTCCAATAAAGAAATTAATATTTTGATGGATCTCCATTAAAGTCAATATTTCATGTGAAGTCAAACTACAAATTCACTCATTTGTATGGTGCTAATATTTTCATTGTTGAGAACAATCCATGAGTTTACATCACCATACTGTTTAAGCCTGTATTTTCATCTCTCCCTTCCCAATTAATTTACACAGACCCTCCACTGGCAAATCAGTATTTCATAGTATGAAAGTAAGAAGCACATGGACTTGTTGGAACCTCACTAGAATGCCTTTTGTTACAAAACTGTATAAGGTCTTAGACCTCCTTCCAGAGGATGTTAGATTTCAGAATCGCCCCCCCCCCAAATAATCTCTCATCAACCACACGATTTATGATAGGATCCCTCAGGATTGACCACAGTCAACACCATTAGAATGGAGTTCTAACCAGTCCCCAGCTACATGACCACCATGAGCAATGGAAGAAGTCGTACCATCCACACAAGATGGAGCTGCACGTGTGGTGCCTGCCACCTGCCCAGGGAAGCAGGAGCACTTGACCGTCTGTGATCGCTCTTCTATCTTGTTCTTATTACAGCATCTGTGGAGTGCCACCACTTCGCAAGTGCCCGTCTTAACATGATGAGCTGCGCAAACAAAAACGATAAGACAACATTGAGGAAACTTTGGCTTCTCACCCCTCTTTTTAATTAGAAGTACATTAAATATAGCTCTATAACAGATCCCCCATGCATGAAACTAGAAATACAATGATGCTGACTCCATAATGCAGATTTGATTTCTTTTCTAAATGTGCAAGGACCATTTCTGTCAGTAAATGCTTGATGAAGCAGGAACAATTAGTGACCAGATTAGAATGAGCTGTTTGGAGAGTCTGAAATATAGAGACAATATGTGGTGCCATCAAAAACATACTTATTTGCATATGACTTTTTTGTCCAACATGTTAATCAAAGAAAGGCAAATCCTTTGACAAGGTGCCCTGCAATGGTGCAAAGAGCAGACCTATTCTCAAAGTGGTGGGTAGGGGGAGGGTTAAGGTTACATTGTTCTTCTAGGGGTGAACACAGAAGCCAGACAGGGAACCTCTTTGCAGGAAGCAAGGATGTAAAAAGGTGGAAACCATCTCCTCAGTATTCCTCTGCCCAGTTTCCCTGGGCATGAACTAGGCATTCTTGAAATTGCTGCCATTTTCCTGGAAGTCCCAAAAACCTTTTCTTCCCATTTTGCCACCAATAGCAACAACCATACCCAGAATGTGGATGGATTTATATCTAGCCTAGGAGTCCCATCCAATAAGCTGTGAGGCTCCCCCACCCAGCCCGTTAATCTGGCAGTAAGGCTCCTGAATGGTTTGGGTGCTTGAGATTTGCGGACCTCCCTTATCACATTAGGATAGGGTTCTAGTTTCCTGCCGCCTTTTTTTTGGTTGGGGGGGGCGGTCAGCATTTCTTCTTCAAAGTATTAACCCTACTTTGGAACAATAAAGCAGAAGTTTTATCTGCTAAAAATAAGTTTAAAATCAAATACACATTGAAACACTATACTTTCAGAAATATTTAAAAATGTGATGTAAAAACCAGATCTGAGGTTGTTTACTGTTACAAACATATTGAGGCCCATTTTGTAAGTGAGATCAGTATATCATGTATTTATATAAATCTTCCCCTTGGGCATGATGAGTATTACTGTGTAAACAGGTTAGACAGCTTGCTTAGATCTTCTGATAAGATAGAACAATTCATACATATTGTCCAACCCTCCATGCGAGACCAAGAAACTTGGGTGTGACATATGGCTTTGACATGGGAGCCTCAAAAGAACTTTCAAGAAAGAGATACCATTTCCAATGCCACAAAGATTTTCCTGTCACTGTAGATATGAATGGGGATTTCTCTGTGTTTGATTCAAACATAAGGCTATCTCTGTGAAAGTGAAAACCTTGAGAGCCAGACTTCTTTCCTCTTGGGCTCTAGAAAATGTTTTCTTAGCTAAGGATGATTCAGTTAGGTTTAATTTATTGAGTGTTTCACATTAGATTGTACAAGTCATTATGCTGACTTTTTGTACTGCACTTGATCGCATTTTAATTAAGTCAATACCACACCTCAGGTATGGTTCTGAGTACTGGGGATATAATGATGAAAAGGAGGGACACAGAGTCTGTCCTCAGAGAGCTCATATTCCTGTGTAGAAAACATAAATACCTGTTAAATGACTAAGACAATACTAGATTTTTAAGCTACTCCAAGGAACGGCAGTAGAGTAAGGAGAGAGTAAGCAAACAGGGAAGGAGAATGTATTTTTATGAGTGTCAGAGAGGACCTCTGCTTGGTAATCTGAGTGATGTCGTGAATGATCAGAGGGAAGCATCTGTTATAAGGACCTAAGAAAGGAAGAGTATTCCAAAGAGAAGGAGCAACAAATGACAGGGAACTGAAATGGGGAAATGTGTGGCACGTTCCCAGGAGAGCAAGACGACCAATGTGGTGACCATGTGGTTGAACAATTGGGAGGTCAAGGGAACTGTGTTCAGTTAATGTGGGAAGATGGAGTAGGGACTGGTATGCTATTATCAAGGAACTGGATTTTACTCATGTCATAAGTCACAATACTCTGGATGGATATGGTATCTCATTAAATGCTTTTGAAATTTGGCCAGACTGCTTTTAAAGAATGGATTGAAGAAGCAGGAGTGAGATGAGGAAGACCAGTCATGAAGAGGTTGCAAGAGCCTAGGGAATAAAGGATGATTTAGGCTATACTAATAGCAACAGAGTTGGGGAGAAGTGGCAGACAAGGAATAGTCCTCTGCAGAGCTGGTTTGACTTGCTGTTAGACTGAATGTGAGCTCTGTGGGAAGGAGGAATTAGGATTATTCCTAATTAGAAGTGGGTGGCTCTGCAAACTGGTGTTTGCCAGAGGGGAGATGGATGGGGGGGTGGATAAAATAGGTGGAAAACATATTGATCATGATGAGCACTGATTAATACGTAGAACTGTTGAATCATTATATTGTATACCTGAAACTAATATCACACGGTATGTTAATTATACATGTTCTCTGTGTGTGTGGTGGTGATTCTGGCAGATAGAGAAGGCCTGGGAACGGGGAGTTTGGCAAAAGCTGGGTTGGGTTAAAATACCTGTCGTTCTGTGTGCTCAGTGTTAATTTTGAGACTATTACAAGGCACCCAAGTAGTGATGTAAATCGGGCAGTGACATTTATGAAGTGGAGTTTAAGGAAGAGATTTGGGCTGCAGATAGATACACACTTAAGAAATCCAGGCTGATAGGTGATATTTAAAGCCACAGACTAAACCAAATTACCTTGGAAAGGTTGCCAATAGAGAAGAAGGGAAAGAATAGTCCAGAACCTCAGTCTGAAATGGGGGAGCCAGCAAGTAGAGACCAGCAAGGAGCAGCACATGAGGAAATACAAAGAGAACATGGGATGAAAGCATGGAAAACCAAAGAACAAAATGTTTCCAGAAGGAGGGGATTCATCAGCTGTGGGGAGTGCTGATGAAAGGTTCAATAAACAAAGAGAAATCACTGTCCATTAAAAACGTAAGACCATGTACTAATTAAGAGCATAGCCTTTAAGACCAGAGTAGCTGAGTTCAAATCTGAACTCCTCCTTGGGCACATTATTTAATATCTCTGAGTAGCATTTGTTTTTGTTTTTGTTTTTTTCCTTCCTAAAAGAGGGGTATAAATAGCACCATCTTTATAGGGTTGGTTTGAGGATGAAATGAGTTAATAGGCCTCAAGTATTTAGAGCACTGCCTGCCTTAAAGTAGGCCCTCTGTGTTAGCTATTGTTAGCATTTGATGGCAGTAAAAATCATTTCAGTGGCATGATGAAAATAAAAGCATGATTAAAGTAAGTTTATTGGAGAATGGGATGTAAAACTGTGCAATTACACAAATTTCTTCCAAGAAGCTTTTCTGTTAAGGGAAGAAGGAAGCGAGCAATAGCCAGGATGATGCATAGTGTCAAGGGAAACTTTTTAAATGAATGCCATAATGGCACACTTGCTTGCTAGAATGATCTGGTAGAGAAATGCACAATACAGAAAGAAAATAGGTAATTACAAAAGAATGTTCTTGAGAAGGAAAAAGGAATTGAGATTCAGGACACTTGGGGGGCTGACAATAAACTGATGTGGAAATAATCCTTTTAAACGAGTAAAGGCGGGATGTGTAGTACGGAGGCAGGTAGGTGTGAATGGATTAGATGGTGAGGAGATGAGGCAGTTTCTTATCTGACTTCACCTAATTTTGCTATGAAATATGAGAGGTGTCTAAAAAGAAAAAAGAGGATATAAAATAGGTCTTTAAGAAAGAGGCAAAGTACATTTCCTGGGAAGGAGTAATAGGATCGCTTGCAGGGAGTTGGCTGGTACACACTAAACTGCAGAGGAGGGAAAAAGGTGGGGGATTTCAGAGCAGAGTGGAGATGAACATCTCTTTGATGATTATTGGGAATACTTGAACTTCTGATAGTGATTTAGGGAAAGAATGCTGTAGGTCATGAGATCAGTCCTACAAATCTTTGGATGGAAACCAGGCTGGAGATGAGATTACTGGGACTTCTTCAGATACTGATGCTGTTCCGCTCAGCACTGAGCTGAGACAGCTCTGGGGACAGCCTGAGGTGGCAAGAGTTCTCTTCTCTTCCAGAGGGTTCTGTTTTCTTCCACAGTACGGCAGCAGCCAGGAGAACGCAGTGACATCCCACTGACCACTCCCCTGAGAGGAGAGGCACTATTTCAGCACCCACAAAGGCCATTTTACTATTTGTTATAAGGAGGTTTTATCATACATTAGAAAGAAATGGATAGGCAAAAGAACGAAACTGGACCATTTCCTTACACCACACACAAATATAGGCTCAAAATGGAGGAAAGACCTCAATGTGAGACAGAGATCCATCAAAATTCTGGAGAACACAGGCAGCAACCTCTTTGACCTCAGCCACAGCAACTTCTTCCTAGAAATATTGCCAAAAGCAAGGGAAGCAAGGACAAAATGAACTATTGGGACTTAATCAAGATCAAAAGCTTTTGCACAGCCAAAGAAACAATAAAACCAAAAGACAACTGACAGAATGAGAGAAGATATTTGCAAATGACTTATCAGATAAAGGGATAGTATCCAAAATCTGTAAAGAACTTATCAAACTCAACACCCACAAAACAAATAATCCTATCAGGAAATGGGCAGAAGACATGAACAGACATTTTTGTGAAGAAGACATCCACATGGCCAACAGACACATGAAAAAGTGCTCAACACACTCGGCATCAGGGAAATACAAATCAAAACCACAGTGAGATGCTACCTCACACCAGTCAGAATGGCTAAAATTAACCAGTCAGGAAATGACAGATGTTGGCAAGGATGCGGAGGAACCCTCCTACACTACTGGTGGGAATGCAAGCTGGTGCAGCCACTCTGGAAAACAGTATGGAGATTCCTCAAAATGTTGAAAATAGAGCTACCTTACGACCCAGCAATCGCACTACTGGGTATTTACCCCAAAAATATTAATGTAATGATTCAAAGGGGCACATGCTCTAATGTTTATAGCAGCAATATCCACAATAGCCAAACTGTAGAAAGAACCTAGATGTCCACCAACAGATGAATAGATAAGATGTGGTGTAGATATACAATGGAATCCTATGCAGCCATCAAAAATCCCCTGAAATCTTGCCATTTGCAACAACGTGGATCGAACTAGAGGGTATTATGCTAAGTGAAATAAGTCAATTAGAGAAAGACAATTATCATATGATCTCTCTGATATGAGAAATTTGAGAGGCAGGGCAGGGGGTTATGGGGGGTAGGGAAGGAAAAAGTGAAACAAGATGGGATTCCCTTTTCTCCGCATCCTCGCCAAGATGGGATTAGGAGGGATACAAACCATAAGAGACTTAATCTCACGAGACAAACTGAAGGTTGCTGGGGGGTAGAGGGTAGGGTTAGGGTAGCTGGGTTATGGACACTGGGGAGCGTATGTGCTATGGTGAGTGCTGCGAAATGTGTAAGCCAGATGATTCACAGAACTGTACCCCTAGGGCAAATAACACATTATATGTTAATTTTAAAAAAGTTGAAGTTGTAAAGCTTTTTTGTGGAGGAATGAGAGATAACCTTTTTAAAATAGAACAGATGATAGGTAAATAGATAGATGGGTAGTATTATCCTCAAAGAGTTTGAAGGCATGGGTAGGAAGAATATTGACTTCGGTATGTTTTAATATATGCCAAATGAAACAAGATACCTCAAAACAGAGAAGTGATTCTTCTAGCAGATTTTAGTTCACCTAAGCATGGCGTATGTATACATAAGTAGAGCATTCTTATTTGTCTGCATATCTTAACTTCTTAGCACAACCGGATTCTTGTAGACAAAGACTAATTTTTCATGTAAACTGTTCAGCATGTGATATGTGTTTAATAAATGGTAAACAAGCAATTTAAGAAGGTAAAACTAATTCCTGTGGTTTTCCTTTAAAAGGTTAATGAGACTGTAGGAAATTCCAGCAGTTACTACAATTCTCTATACAGATTCAGACAGAGCTCATGATAAACTAACCTAATAAAGTATTAGGGCTTTCCAAATTAACAGAATGGCTTCACAGACAGCATCATATTAAAATGATGCCAGACCCCCTGGTGAAGATTTAAATGAAAAAAAGAACAAACAATTTTCTTCATGTCACAATTCCCAAGTCATAAACAAACCAACAAAAGCCACCTTTCTTCTCTTCTATTTCGTCCTCCCTGGATGTGATGCACAAACACCAAGGGTTGCCTCCTACATTTTTGTGAAAGGATGTGAGAGACACAGAGCTTTAAATCTGATGAAAACAGGGATACCGAGTTTTACCCAGCTCTAACTGTGGCCTTCCAGGATTATTACCCTATGTCTCATTTCAACAACAGGATCATTTGCCCCCAGAAATGTGGCCTTAAGATACTGCCTCTTAAAAAAAAAAAAAAAGATACTGCCTCTTAAAACACGTCTCAAGATTTCTGAAAGTTTTCTAAAGCTATTGTGACTGGTATATTCTGCCTGTAAGGCATCTTAGCGAGAACGTTTGTTGTTTTCAACTACTTTTTTACCAACTGAAAGGAACTTCTCTAGAGGGAAAAGTCTGAATTAAATAAGATTTTGTCCATATCTTGCATAGATTTTTAAAAACTATATGCCCACATGCATAATTATAATTATATATATATACTTGTATATTTATACATGTGTTACTATGATCACATTTATCATCACCTATGAACTATAAATATATAGGTATGAAAAATTTGTATTTAGTAGAATAATATTTATGCAGATCATTTCCCCTTGAGTAGTGGTTGCTGGCCTTAGGTTAATAAGAGCACAAAACTATGCATTTCACATTCTGTACATATGAATCATTCATTCACTCTGGAAACAATGTATAAAATAATGACAGTTGCTACCATTTATTGAATATTCACTGTATGCCAAGCATATGAAACTGCTTTTAAATTGTATAGCATTACTTAAATATTAATTCTCTTTGTTTTTACTATTAATGTAATTAGTGAATACACAATGATGGAACATGTAAGTTACAAAGACATAGCTGCTAGGGAAAATTATCTACATTGTCTAAAAGTTCTGATTTCGTATTTCAAAAAAATCTATATACATACTTAATTGTGTTGACATGAGATGCATGTAAAAAAATATTTAATTTGACACTTAAACTACAGAAGAAAGTAAATTCAGCATTAAGTTGTAAATTTGTTCCTACTTGGTTTCCTTTCCATTAGATTTCAGTTCTTATTTGTATTCTGATTTGTCTCATTGATTCCAAAATTTTGTTTGTCTCCGTACACTCCTATTTAATAGTTTTACCCAGCTTGACTAGCTCCCCAGAGAGTCTGCATTACACCTTCTAAGCAGAAATAAAGCATCACCTACATGCACCAATAGACATCTGAAATGCAAGCTAGTTAGTGGATTTAGGTCGCTGTAAATCACTTGAATGGAAAAAATGTGCTGAAACAAAAACTTTTTGAGACAGCTAATTTCTCACTTTAATTCATTAGAATGAGAAAATAGGGCACATTTTTAGACTTTCATGCTGAAGTGATCTAATTAAAAGAAATGGTTATTTAAAGAGCTCAATGAAATTTCAAAAGTTCACATAATTTATGAAGTCAAAATGATCAGGGAGGAAATAGCCAAGTGCTGATGACATTTGTACAGAGCATATTTTCTAAAACTGCTCCTTTTTTATATGAAAAAAATAAAGTCATTGGGGAGAAAACAGATTGTCACTAAAAGATAATAACCCTAACAGAGAAATGGTACTGTCTCTATTAACAAAAGCAAGCTCTCGACGAGATGATGTCCCCCAATCTGTTTTGAGAGAAAGAGGCAGGACAGAAGATTCACTCATGAGAGAATTTTAGACTCATTGCCCCTCAGCTCAATCATGAACATCTTCTACATCCTCTTCTAAATGAGAATTGATGTTGAAGAAGGCAAGTCTCATAGAATAGTGGTCCCTTTATAAACTACCAGGGCTTCTGCTTGTAATTCCTGCTCTGAAAAATAGGAATTGGACAAATCTAATACATCTGTCTGGAAATTTGAACCAAAAGTTAACAGAACTGCCATGTAGAAATGAGTACATTGCATTAGAAGTCAAGTGACTCGTGGAGACATGGGTCTATATCTCATCATGATGGGACTCCAAGGAAGCAGATAGAAGGAACTAAGCACAAATACAAAGAGATGTCAGAGGTAAGACAGTAGGGAGTCCCATAAGCTGCCCTGGTGTTTTCCCTTCCTCAGGTCCTCCTGAAGTTTTCCAGAATTCCTGAAGTATTTTATACAATAGGTTTCAGTGAACCTCTTTTTTCCTGAGGTAATTCAATGAGGCCTCTGTGCTTTGGGCCAAAAAATGTGCTGGCTAGGGTTATTTCTCCTTTTTTAAATTAATTGTTAACAAAAGCTAATTATGAGGCAGAAATATTTCTGTCACCACTTTTCAGAGCAGGAGACAAATTTCTACCTTCAAAGTAGGATCCAGGAAATGCACGATCCAACAGTCACACTTTCTACATTTCCTTCAGTGTGAAAAGTGACATTTCGAGAGATGACCCTAAGGCCATCTGAGATTATTCAGACAGGAAAATGTCCATTGTGCTTTTTAAAATGTTTCTAATGTCAAAGGTTTAAAAGCAGATTTTCTGCTTAATCCCAAATTACATATACAGGAAAAATGTGAAGAATCCGAGCATTCCCCAGTTCCTATAAACTGTAAGAGTCATGCTGTTCTTTTATGATTAATCAGATTCCTGTAAGTGTCCCTTGGAGAAAGGGCAGTGCAGCCCAAGTGCTTTTTGAGGAAAATGACATGGTGACTGGAAAAAGCAGTAAAAAGAAAGATGGGCTATTTGGGCTCTCCTGCATAGTTCTCTGTCCCTAACGAGTGTACTGTGGAGTAGGTCATTAAGGTCTCTGGGTATCTTTCCTCTTCTGCAAAATGAAGAAATCAGACTAGTTTTTAGCATTAATTTAGAGTTGAAAGTTCCTTCCAATTCTAAAATTCTGTGATTTTCTAAAATGATTATGTTGCATTATAATGGGTACAATACATTAGACCGATCAGAAAACGAGAGTCAAAGTAAAAGATTTTTGAACTGCTTTCACGTAACATAAATTAACTTCATTAAGTCACTGAACTTAATGAGAAACAGAGAAGGGAGTTCCTAAAATTGTTATTTTGGATATATTTCCTATCAGTATGAAGTCACAAATCTTAACTACACAGAAATAATACGCACTATAAAGTTAACCTGCATCCTTATATTGCTTTGCGTACAAAACCATTTGATTAGTGCCAATTCCATGAGAGCGATCAAGTCCAAAAGGTACTAGAGCACAGTGGTTTGGGTGAGGATTCTTATGCCAGATGGTCGAGGCTCAAATCCCAACTCCCAAAGATAGTGCCTAACTATTCACCAAGCCTCCTCCTTCTTTTCTTCTGGGCATACAACTGGGCTACATTTTCTACTCGTTCTTATATGTGACACATGGAAGGTAGGCAGAAGTGAGTTATATTTCTTTAGGACCAGGCCTGTAAAAACCTCCTACCATGCCAGCCACTCTCCCTCTTCCTCTTTCAGACAGACATCAGTGCCAAAGGTGACCCAGAAGAGCCACCATCAGCCTGGATCGCTGAATGACAGTATCAGGGAGAGATTCAGCCTTTTGACACTAACTGGTTTCACATGCACAAGAAATAAGCTACGTTGAGTCGATGAGATTTAGAGAAATATCTGTTACAATAGCAAGTATTAATGAATATGCAATAATATTCCTATTAATGGACCTAGAAAGGAATCAGGTATAGTCCAAATGCTTCTTAAGGGAATTTATACAGTGAATAAAAAGAGCAGTGTTATGGTCTCAATGTGTATGTTCCCACAAAATTCAAATAAATGTTAAAAACCTCATGCCCAAGGAGATGGTAGTAAGAGGTAGCACTTCTGAAAGGTGGTTAAGTTTACTGCTGCTATGAAAGAGGTCCCTGAGAGCTTGCTCACCCCTTCTGCAATGTGAGGATACGTGAAGTGAGCCGCCTAAAGGAGGGTCCCCACTGTACCATGCTGCCACCCTGACCTTGGACTTCCAGCCTCTGGAACTGTGAGAAGTACATTTCTCTGGTTATAAGCCACCCAGTCTCTGGTATTTTGTTACAGCAGCCTGAATGGACTAATAGAGACAGAGAACAAAAAGATAGGCTCTGAAGAAATTATTTCAACTCTCTACACTTCAGCTCCCCACCTGTAAAATGATAATTATAATATCATCTACCATAAAGGGTTGCAATGAGGATCAACTGAATCAACATTCCCAGCGATGCTTATATCTGATGGAGAATAAATGTTAGGTATAATTGTTATGGAGGGTAAGACAACCTTACTTAGACCTTGAATCTATTTACGTAATGCAGGGATCTAAGAGAGAATCATCACTTTGTAGAGGCTTAAAAAATTATAAGAGATAAAATCCTACTTTGCCATTTTACATTACAAAAAGGAAATTGATGGTAAGAAAATATCTACAATTTCCACTAATCCAAGATCACAGAGCTAGAGAGTGGTAGATCCATAATTAGAACTCAGCTCTCTTAATTTCCAAGTTCAATGTCACTTCAATTATCTAACCCCCCACATCTTGTTCACCACATTCCTCTCATTCTACCTCCATATGCCTCTTCAATTTCCATGCCCTCCACAACTTCACTTCTACTGACTTAGCTTAAGCATCTTTAGCATCTTTTCCTTGCACAACCACGAGGGGCCTGGACTGGTATCCCTATTTGCTAGCATGTCCCTTACACACATATAAACATATGCATTCTACTCCAGATCTTTCTAGAATTAAGCCCAGAGTATAAACAAGTCCTGGCTCTTCCATTTTTTTGTAGGATAAATTCATACTCTTAGCAAACCACGGCATCCTTCCATTGGCCCATTTCTGACACTTCCAGCCTCAATTTCCTAGGCACTCTTGTTGTACACCCCAGTAGGATCCTATCTTTAGAAATCTTATTATATCTTTGCTTAGGCTACCTGTCACTCTTCAATCCAAGCCCACTTTTTACCTCCAGGAAACATCTACCTCATCTTTCAAATTCAGAACATCACAACACTTACTCTATGAATTTGTTAATCAACCCCTCAGGTAGACTGAACCACTCTGTCCTCTGATTAACATTTTCTTACTTATTCTGCAATACCTGTAACAGTTTTCTCTATTTATTTTTTATATCTGTTTCCTTCTACTAAATTGTGAGACCCAAATTCATGATTATTCATCTCTGAATCCCCAGCTTAAGGCACAGTTTGAGATCCATAATAGAAAAATCAATATGCTTGATGAATAAATGAATAAGTAAATAGTTTACTACACAGGTTCTCAAAAGAAAAAAAAAACAGTAAATTTAATCATCTTTCCAAGTCCAGGCTTAGATGAACTTATTGGAAATTGTAAAAACATTTGACCTTGCTATATTGTGGCTATGTGTGTTTATGTGCTTAATTTGTTACACTGGAGCGCCAACTAGGGTTTCAGGAGGAGAGATACACTCAGTGAACCCTGGATTAGAAGGTGGAAAGCCCTAGCTTCTATTTATAGTATACCATGAACTGACTATTTAATCTTTGGTAAATCGATTAATCTCCCTAAATCAAAATTTATCATCTACAAAGTAAGAAAGTTAGCCATATATGACAGAAGATGTAATATTATTCAGTAAAGAAAAAAGTGTGATGTCAGCTAAAAGTATCTCAGTCAGTAGCATTTGTACATAATAGAAGAAACTTCCAACATAGTCAATGAAAGCTTATTCATCTGAGTAGTAGGACATTATACTCTGCCCTCAGTAGACCTTGGTTTTAGTCCCAACTTGGTCAGGACAATTTCTTGAAAAACTATTTTACTTATTTGGACTTCAGTTTCCTCAACTACAGAATTCGAAGGATAGAGATCCTTCCAATCCAAGCATAGGATAGAGAGTGTTTTTTTCCTCTCTAAAAATGTATTCTCTGGTGTCTTATGTACAAATCTAGAGGGATAGAGGCACTAGAGTCATTTAATTTTAGGAGATGATTATCCCCTAAGATAGGATAACCTTTACTGTTTCCTATATCTAATTTTGCAGATTCATAATTCCATACCCTACTGTATCCTAAGAGGTTTTCTATATCTGGGGTATTCTTTGAAGCCAACAAGTCACTTATAAACAGAAAAAATCAGTATCATTCAAGAATGAACAAAATCTTTGCCTTCCAACAATATCTTTCTCACACATGGAAGATTTGCCTTGTTCCCAGTGATTGACATGAAAAGCAAATTTAGATTATCTTTCCTCTACACTTCAGCAATCTCAATATGGACCATCCAGGTTCTGAGTGTCACTCTAGATCAAAAGGATATAAATCTTAAGTGAAATTATTACGGAAGACTAGATGGGACTTTCTTTTAGTTTTTAGAAGATGCCAGTAACTCTTTGAGAAATTACATGCCATACTACCCATTTATTAGATAAGGATTTTATATTTATTGTCCTATCAATTAAGCTTTTTGTTGCTGTTGATAGCTTCTGAAAAAATGTCCTCTTAAAAAAAATGACTTTAGAATTCATTAATAATGTGAAATACAAATTAGAATAAAGAAGTCACAAAGTATAAGGAGAGGATCACTGGCCAGTGAGTTGGAAAATCTATACCTTCATTTGCGCTCCATTACTAACTAACCAAGAGAGCTCTGCCAACTCATTCACACACTGAAGCTTCATCCAGTGCTGACAGTGCCAGGCATTGTGCTGTCTCCTGAGAATATAAAACCAAAGGAAAAACCCTTCCTGCTTTCAGGGAGCTGAGAAGGCTGTAGAGGGAGGGCACCATGTACGCAAAAAGTAAATAAAGTGATAAGAGGCCATGATGCAAAGAGCCACAGAAGGTACTAAGATTTGTTTAAAAAGTCAGTTTCACCCAGTGAGGGGCAGGCAGGAAAAAGAAGATAGGAAATAATTTGAGAGAAGAGTAAGAAATAATTTGTAGAGAAGATGATGCTTAAATTGAATTTTGCACAATGCCTGAAAATTGACAAGTGAAGTCAGCAGTATTGGCCTCACTCAGTTTCCTAATCTAGACTACATGATCTCCAAGTTACGTGTGGTTTTAATTTTGTGTAATTTTATGTACATCCCTAATAACAGTACAGAAAGGTATATATTTGCGTTTTGTTTACATATTTCCATATTTGACCATGTACATATACTATCCAGAACCCTATATTGAAATATTTCTAATATAAAACATTCTAAAACACTTATCTTGCTTTTCTAAACCACATCTCCTAAATATCATTTAACTTTTCAGTATTAATCTTGGCCATGATTATAAGCATCGAGTCCTCAGGCCTGTTGAATTGTAGCTTTATACAGATTTGAGGGGGAAAAAGCCTCTAAGACATAGTGTGAAATGCAGCACTAAGTGATACTGACCAGGTGGCATGCCAGGAGTTTGTTTTCTTGAAAGGATCTCTGGTGTTCTTTTTGTTCTTTTGGTAATTTGGCCTTTTTCTCCTGAGGGTGAAGTGAGCATGTACAGTAACATGTCCTCCTGGGCAGCGTACAATGGCCACCCCTCCGGCAAAACTAATTAATGAACCAGAAACTAAAGCAGCCCTCTGTGGGAGGCAGTAGAGTGTCTGTTGGTTTCATGGGGAAAATCCGACAGATGCCAGCTTTTACACACCTGTGACTGGCTGTGTGACTGAGCAAATTAACATTCAAGCTTCAGTTTCCTCATCTGTAAACCAAGAAGAATAATCCTACTTCACATTATTGTTGGGAAGATCAAATCAGTAAGAGCAGCATGGGTCCAGCATGTAGACAGTGCTCAGTGATTACTGGCTATTCCTATTATCACTGTTATTATTTATCCAGAGACTCCTATTATCCTTGTGAGAACATTCATCAGGATGAGAGGTACAGTAGGTGGCAATGGTTTTTAATGTGGATAAGTTAAGGGTTTAGTCCTCAGCAAGGTGCTTTCTTGTAAGAGTCAGTAGGTAACAGATAGTTGCATAGTAGTTGAAAACACAAATTCTAGACTATTAGGATTCAAGTTCAGGCTCTGCCGTTTACTTCCTACAGAACCTTTGACAAGTTCTGTGATCTCATCTCAGTTTCCTCATCTATAAAATAAGGCAAAAATCATAGTGCCTGCCTCACAGCACTGTTTTAAGGATTTAATACATCTCAAGCATTTGCAACAGCATCTGGCCACAGTAAGTATTCTGTAAATCTTTGCTCCTGATAGAAATGACATTTTGCTTAACAATGTTTGGAGAAGTAGGAGTGAGGGGGGACACTGGCATTGGAGGTAACTTCTTACCTCACGGATTACATTTTTGTGAAGCTCCCCCTGAGGAAAAATACAACTGAGAGACCTCATTCTCTAGGGTCAGACAGACCCAAACTGGAAAACTGAGCTATTCTGCATGATTATACTCAAGTTATTTCTCTCCAAAGTCTCAGGTGATTCAGTCATAAAAAAGGAATAGCAGCACCTACCTCATGAAACTGTTGAGGATGAAATGGGATCCTGAATGTAAAATGGTTACCTCTCTGCTGGACTTGAGATAAAGGGCTCAACCTTGGGTTTATCTGAATTTGAAGTTCATACCTTCACCACTGCCCTGCACTGTCTCTAAGGGGGCAAGGAAACTATTCAGAAAAATTGTCAACTGTTCTACCACCAAACCTCCATTACTGAACATTATTACCTCATTATATCCATCCCCAGTGCTGAATGGGTTCTCACCCAGGGCTCTTAGTGAGTGTTCTCCTGATGCCTTGTGAACACACACTGCCACTTGTCACCATCCTTGACCTTGTCTTTCACATCCAACTCTGTGCCTCCCTCTGACTCCAGCTTTCATTCCTATTTCCTCTCCTTCTCATGTAGGACTTCAGTCATTCACATATTTATCAAATGCCTGTGGTATGCTAAACACAGGGAAGCCTAGGTCTCTGCCCTCCTGGAGAAAATAAACATCAAATAAGCCATGACAGTGAATGGTAGTATAGGGAGGGCACCGGTTCAGGACACAGGCTGTGGAATTAGATCAAGCTGGATTTGAGCCCCAGTCCTCTTGCTTCCTAGCTGTGTGTGGAACTAATTAGGTAATTGCTCTAAGCTTCTATTCCTACTTTTGGGAAATGTAAATACCAAAGTCCACTTACAACTAGAAGAATAACCCTCCTGTATCACCATCCATGCCCTATCTGCTCTGGGAATTTGCTGCTGACCAAGAAAGGAAAATAAATCATCTTACTGGTTACCCTTTGCTTACAGAGACTGATGGGACAGGATAACTGGCTTTAAAATGTGATCTGCTAAAAAAGAAAAAAAAAAAGAAAGAAAGAAAGTCATGTTTTCTAAGCTTTGGCCAATTTTTCCGTAATGAAAGGTCACCACCACATCTCTGTTTATGGAGAATACAATGCAGGGAGCCCCACTGGAGAATGGACTGTGCCTTGCATCTTAATGTAAAGCTCTGTGTTCACAGTGAGCAGGGACCTTTACATATCGTGTTGTATTTAAGATAACATTTTTCTTCTTAAATTATGCTTAAAAGGTAGTCAGTCTAACAAGCCCATTTTTCCCTTGGAGTAGTGGTGTGCACGTGTGGGGATATGTGTGTATGTGTGTGCAAGACAGACACACACAGAATGAGATAATTTAATCCAATAGCACATCTGGAAGCTAGACTGAATACACTACACACTGGCAGAGGACCCTCAGAAGAGATCAGTCCTCGG
The DNA here is from genome assembly GCA_028533885.1 of Nasua narica. Taxonomy (NCBI): domain Eukaryota; kingdom Metazoa; phylum Chordata; class Mammalia; order Carnivora; family Procyonidae; genus Nasua; species Nasua narica. The sequence goes on from CM052807.1 coordinate 72,092,828, forward strand.
AGTGACCAAGCGTAAGTGACCATATAATTTATTATCCAAATCCGGACCCTTTTGAAAGTAAATGGATTTGCTACTAATGATTATGTTGGAATAATAGGTGTTAACCGAAGCTGTCTGGATGCAAACTGGAACATACAATCTGGAACATAAAATCACTGCCGACATGCACCCTGAGCTGTTCTGCCGAAGCCTGCCCTTGTTAACTACGGTCTTATTCTAGGCTACATACCCAAGCTTCTGAAAACGCGCTGCTGTACACCTTTATGTCCTATGAACTCTCCCACTGGGGATAAGGGGGAGACAAAAATCCTAGGAGAGACTAAATTGGTATGGAACAGGTTTTCCTACATGGACACAGGGGTCTTGCACTTTGAAAAATCAACCACACGCTTTCTCTGAAAAGCCTAGATAGTATCTGCTGGGTTTGATGCTTCCCAGATATAACACAAGTGGTTTCCTCTTGCTCTGCATCTCCGAGGTCCCCTTCTCCTTTATTTTGTGACTATAGATATTAATCCCTAATATGATAACATCTCTATTAATGAAGGGAAAGCAGCCCTATATTATGTGGATTTAAGACAAAACCTTATAACAAGAGGTATAAACACCACTGAGCTCAGAGGTATGTATGAGGACATCAAATACAGAAAGTTACAATATGTCAAATCATTAAATGCAAATGAAAACAATGTCATATATCCCAGAACAGAATGTATGTGATTCCAAGCCAGAGGGCATATGGAACAGATGGCAGAGATCAGATTAAAATCAGGAGAGAAGACACACAAGGTTCTAAGGTAGGATAAATGCCAACGGGCATACCTCTGCTAGCGCAGGACATGTATCACAAAGGGAAGAAGCTAATACGCAGGGATATCAGGTCAAGTTCAGTCAAATTCAGTAAGAACGAGACACTCCACAATGTTCTTCAGTGGGCTGGAGATTTTGGAGGTGGGGTTGGAAAGGGGAAGAGTGTGGAAAGTGGATGACTGAGACAGACTTAAGGTTCTCCTCAGCTTGACTAAACAGGAGACAAGCTTTGCCCAGACTATATGCCTCTGACCTCCCTTTTCTTGTAGCACTTATTTTAGAAAACACACAATTGTAGATTCTTTCTCTGCTTCTTTGAGATAGAAATCTTCTCCCAGACTCTTGTCCATTTAACAACCCAAGAATATCTTCCTCAAGGACTCTGGAGTCATCCCCCCCCTTGAAATGTAATCATCAAGGAAGATAGAGGCTCTGTCTCCCAGTCTCTGTGAGAGGGTAAGAGCCTAACTTTGATATTCACCAATCGGCAAACACAGGTGACCACAGTTAATCACACTGACCAATTTCCCCACAATGTCCTCTAATACTTTTCCACTAATACACCCCAGTGTTTAAAAATCCTCCTGCCTTTTATTTCGGTATTCTTTCTACCCTTTTGCCATATTCTTGAATAAAGTCTTCCTTGCCATTTTTACCAAGTGTCCAGTGCAATTTTTCTTCTGCGGGGCTTGCTGTAGAGCATCTGCTTGGATGACTGAAAACATCACAAATTGTAAATTAAACCTGCTTGACTATGACAACAGTGATTTCAGGAGCTCCAAAGGGCCTCCTCCTACTTTAGTCTCCAAAACCAATCTCTTCACCAGTTTGCAAAGGAAAACAAAATTTTTCTAACAAGGAATCAGCCTCTCCTACAATCAGAGATAAAAGTCTGGTTGAGGTAGTGCTTTAATGTGAAGGCGTTTTAGTGGTGGTGTCATCATCCAATCAACAGGTATAAATGGGTCCTTATGAGAGTCTTTCCTGTTTGGATTGAGGAGCAGGAAGCCTGAGAAGAAGAAAGACACGGGGGCGGGGGAGGTGTGCAGAAGAGGCAAAAAGGCAGAAAAATGAGGGCAAAGACATTTCACAGGATTTACAGCCTTTCCTAGAGTCTGCCTCATCGACCTCCAACTGGGTTAGGATAAAAAGAAGTTGGGGGCTGAGGTATTTTTGTCGTGCAGCTGCAAACACAGGCAGCCACACTTGGCTTGATTAATGAAGATGTTCGGGGTTTGTTTTATTAAACACTTCTGACTTCTTGAAAAGTAGCTTAGATTTTAGAATATCACTGTACTTGAAATCTGACATTGTTTTTCTGCTTTTCCTTCTAGGGCATGCGTAAGATTAGTGTGTGTCTGTGCCTGTCTGTGTCTGTGTGCGCATGCACATGCACCCACACATCCCAACCCCGCCAAGGCAAGAATTACCTTTCCCCTGCATTCCATATATTGCTATTTTGAAAAAAAATTAAAAGCCCTCAGTGATACGAACGTTAGAAATAAACCACAAATGTGTATTTTCAAGCCATTAATAAAACTTTAAGGAAAAATATTGTAACAATTATATATTGATACCGAAAAAAAAAAAACCAATAGATTTTACTAAACAACCTACAACCAAAAATAATTGAATAATTATAATTAAAAAATCAAGAAGACTGGCGATTTTTACTTTTGCATAGGTATAGTTGCTAATAAAAGAAGTAAAAATGGAAATTTGAGATATCATGCCATTCACCAACCAGGAAAGCTCATAAAATTCTTCTGTGTGCTTGGATTTTTTTCTCATACCTCTTGAACTGAGTGGGATATTCCGTAGGATATAGGAAATTTGAGACCAAGAGAAATTGTGTGTTATACATAGTGGTGTAAATGATTGCTAAAAATGTCTATATTTCCATGAAAATATTTGAGCCTAAAGGTATAAGCTGAAATTCTAGGCCTAAAAAAATAATCTTGCAAAGATTCTCCAGCCTTTTTTATTTAATCAGGTTTCAAGGTCCTCTATAATTCAGAAACTCTTTAGAAGAGGTTTTAACTAAAGTTGCCATTGCATGTGATGCTGTATTTACGAGCTTAGGTGAAGTAAATGTATTTTTTTCCTATTTATTTAAGATATTTAGCAAAGGCTTGAAACCTCCTTCCCCTAGGAACATTCCAAAGAGTTCTTTATTTTCTCATAGCGAAGAGCACAGATGACATATAATTTTTTTCTAGGAAGTTTAAGGATTTAATCTTAATGCTTGAGGAAAACATTTCTTTTTGGAGAATTTATGTAAAATACTTTACATATTCAGTTTTCAATATACTTTTACATCAAAGGGTCAATAAGTTTTTTGAAAACTACTTACACGAAATACTGCGTACAGATCATTAACTGCCTGATGGACAGCCCCAGGCAAGGCAGTCTGAAGCACTTGGAACACACAAAAGATCAATCAGAAATGTGAAAGCCAGAAAGGGATATCGTAAGGAATAAAGAAATTAGTATTCACTTTCCAGAGAATTGTTGAATAATGCCTCCCTATTTTGATTAAGACAAGTTCATGTGAATACGCTTTGATTTCACATGTCTAATTATACATGACAGAATCAAGTTTATTTCTGGTAATAAAATTAAGAACTTGTGACAACTCCTCTTTTGTCCCACCCATGTGCCCAGGCAGATAGCAAACTGCATTGTAAGAACTTACTTCCTCTAAGACCAAGATTTCTTGAATTTGGCACAGAGTAGGTATTCAATAAACATCTACTGAACTAAAATTAATGAACACTAAAGCGTATGCCAGATAGGAAATCAACAATGTTGTTCTCCACTTCCTTATCCCAGACATGATATTACAGAATTCACTAACAGAAAATGACTTTAGAAAGGGGAAGTGGGGGCGCCTGGGTGGCTCAGTGGGTTGAAGCCTCTGCCTTCGGCTCAGGTCATGATTCCAGGATCCTGGGATTGAATCCCACATCAGGCTCTCTACTCAGCAGGGAGCCTGCTTCCTCCTCTACTTCTGCCTGCCTCTCTGCCTGTTTGTGATCTCTCTCTCTCTCTCTCTGTCAAATAAATAAATAAATAATCTTTAAAAAAAGGGGGGCGGGGGAAGTGCTCAGGAGGATCTGCTCTTTAAACTAGTAAAGCAACAGGTGGCTGGTATTTTAAATCCTTTTAAACCTAACTCACTGGGGCTTCAGTCCCGAGACAAAATGAACAAGGCCTCATTTTAAAACTGCAGAATGCAACACCCTATATTTATATTTTCCAGAGAAAATTCAGTGCCATTAAGGAGGGAAAGAAGCATGTCCTTTACATATTTATATAATGTTCCATTTCAAGACTTGTATTAACAGTTCATTTAGTCAGAGGAGATTAATATACTGGTATATTTACTAAAATGACCCAAGACAATCAACTTCAGATCACATAGAAGTGGAAAGCTAAATGAAAGTCAGAGGCATACAAATAGCATGGCTCCTTTATGAAACCAGTTTTGTTTGGGTGGTCATGCTTTCTCTGTGAGACAGTCTTTCCCTTAGAAAAGAGAGGGAAAGTAGGAGAAGGAAAGGATATAATCTAATTCTCTTAGATCGTTTGGAAACAAGCGCACCCAATAGAGAAAGATATGAAAGTGGAGAGGGAAAAGGATATTGAGTAAGAGACCCGGGAGGATGTCTTACTTTGGTCTCCTATAGCAGGAAGACAATAGACTGGCTGGCCTAAGCAACAAATACTTCTCACACTTCTAGAGACAGGTCTGGCATCTGGCGAGAGCTCATTTCCCTGTTTGTAGACAGCTGACTTCTTACTGTGTCCTCACAGGGCTGAGAGAGGTCCTTTATCTCATGTTTCTTATAATAGGAACACTGATCCCATTCATCAGGGCCCTGCATTCATGACCTAATACCTCCCAAAGGCCCTATCTCCTAATACCATTACACTGCGGACCAGGAGCTTCAATATATGAATTTGCAGGAGGAAGGGAAGGAGGAGGACACAAACATTCAAAGCTTAGCAGAAACTGCCTCCCGCTTGAAGTCATGAAGCTTAGGTGACTGGAGAAGGTCTCTGAAGCTCCTTTTCTGGCTAAAAGAGTGATCAACATAACAAAGAACTGCCAAGTATATTAAGAGCTAGAAAAGAAGCCTCTTCAGAAGGGGGTGAGGGCTGACTCATCTCTGGTCTTCAAGATATCTCAGATCAGAAGAAGAACCCTCTCTAGCTTCAGGTTTTAACTGCCCAAGTTTCACTGTCACGATGTTACCTTCATGGGAGTGGTTCCAAACCACAGTTTGGAAAGAGAATTTATGGAGAGAATTTCTCACAGTCTAGGACAGGGAGAGAGAATATGCTAGAGATGAAAGTTCCAAATGCTCAAGAATTTTGTGATATCAAAAGACAACAAAGTTATATGTCAGTGTATCACTAACTCTAACTAAACTAAGTGGGGGGTTCACTATGTCTTGCAATATCTCTTCCCATTTTTCAAAAAATTGTATTTCGAATGTATGTTACATAAAAGGGAAGCTTTACATATTTAGTCTTAAATTCCATCATTTTTAATTATTTATCTTTCCTTTTTAAATTTCATTTTCAGACTCTCAAGGAAAGCATCAAAAGAAATGAACGTTTTACTGTAGTGTAGTTTTTCTATGATAAAAAGCCCGGACTTTTTTTATTTGTTGGCATAAAAAAAAAAACCTGTAAATATAAAAGGTACATCTCTTATACCATTTTGGAGTCCATGAAGTACCAATCATGCCTTGAACTTTCTGTAAGAATTTGGAGCATAATATCTTTGCACTTTTAGTGTATGAGCAAATTTGCATTATATTGTTTACTGACTCAGATATAGGTGAAAAATGAATGCCTTATATATACACATGTGGTTTCTCTCAAAATCCTATGTAAGAAATACTGGAAATAGGATAATAACCATCAATTAAAAAGAGATTTGACATGTGAGAAAATTAAAAATTGAGTACAAAAGAGGAAATAGGTACTTTACCAAAATATATTGTTTATAAGAAGATTGAAGTCTTAAAGATACTTTTTCAAGTTACAAGAGATATAGGTCATATTATCAATATTTGCTGTTCCAGCACAGAGATAAAAAGCACATATAAGGGTAACTTTCATCTGTAAGTCTCTGCAACACTCATATGTAATTTGTAATGATTGAGTACTTTTTCATATTGTGATCTAAATAAGATCCTTTTTGTCAACTGATAACCTAAAAAACCCAAGTATTGACTTTACAAAGAGTCCAGAATACCAAAATACATTTGTTCTCTTATTTCTATTATCTCATATAAACTTCATAACTACATAAAGGCATAGACAAGGAAAGACTGGCACACTTTATACTTTTAGAAACTGAGGCTCAGAGAGGTTTAGCAACTTGTTCAAAGTCCAATCGTTTATAAGTCATAGAGAAAGGACTGAAACTCGGGTCTTCAGTTGCCAAATCCTAGTTTTACACAATTGAAAAGGATTCATTTACTGAACGGCCAGATATGTGTTATAAGCCCGATGCTAACAGTGGCATATTTAAAGTTACTTAAAAATTTTTAGGTGACCAAAGAACTAAAGTTTCATTCTTTCTTGAAAGGAAACTAATTCCCATCCTAAAAATAGTATGATCCCAATGAGAATCACGTTCAGAATGAAATATTAAATTTAAAAACAAAAAACAAAAACCCAAACTAAGGAGGAGAAACCCAGAAGGGACCTGGCCAGTGCCCCAAGTTGAGGAGATGGGGTTGTGAGAAAAAAGCAGCTAGCATTCACAGACCAGTTTAACAGGGAGCACAAGAAGTACGGGGAGAAAACTTGAGTACATCAGCAGAGTACTGATCACTACAAGCTTCTAAGGAAATTCTCTCAGGCAAGGGAAAGAAACACCCAAAAGGATTAAAGGGAATAGTAGCCAGAGATCACACAAGACTAGGAATAGTGTCTGGTTTCAATTGCCAGACTAGAAAACATTGTAATTCTTGAAGCACTGAATAGAATACAAGGTCTTGCCTCAGTAGTAGGGGCTAATTAGTTCTAGATTAAATAGTGTTCTGGTCCTGCCTTCCTAATCTTAAAAGCAAGACCCAGAAAGAACAAAACTATTTCCAAGCAATTTAACTGTGTCCCAAAATAATATTTATGATAATAATTTTAAAATACATTTCTAAAAAGAGGTAAAATTCACAAGACTTTCATCTAGTCAAAAATTACCAGATATTCCAAGAAACAGGAAAATATGATCTGAGATCTGGAACACGGCAAGGATGCCCACTCTCACCACTCCTGTTCAACCTAGTAATAGAAGTCCTAGCGACAGCAATTAGACAACAAAAAGAAATAAAAGGCATTCAAATTGGAAATGAAGAAGTCAAACTCTCTCTCTTTGCAGATGACATGATACTTTATATAGAAAACCCAAAAGACTCCACCCCCAAACTACTGGAACTCATACAGCAAT
>CM052807.1:72100206-72126867 GCA_028533885.1 Nasua narica
TCTATAATAAAAAAATTAACTGACACTGATCCAGAATTGACACAGATATTAGAATAAGTAGATACACCATAAAACAGCCATTATTACCTCTATTTAATATGTTCAAGAGGTTAGGGAAAAAAAATTGAAATGGTAAGTAGGGAAAAAGAAAATATAAAAGCAATCTAAATTAACTCTGAGATAAGAAAACTACAAAGTCTGAGATGAAACAATACATTGGATAGGATTAATGGTGATTTACACATTGTAGGAAAAAAATATCAGTAAATCATGAATAGTAACTGAAGATATCCGAAATAAAATAGAGAAAAAAGGACTAAAAAAAAAAAGGTCAGTGACTTGAGGGTGTAAAGTATGTGTAATTGGAGTATTTGAAAGAAGGGAGAGAGACGGGGAAAAAAATATTCTATTTATAATAGTAAGAGCTAATGGACAAAAATCCCCCAGAGTTGATAAAAATATATATAAACTCACAGATCCAAAAAAGTTCATCAAATTCCAAACACAAAAAATACGAAAAAAAAACTGCACTAAGGAATTTTACAAATATATTATTCTTATAAACAGAAAATCTTAAAAATTGCCAGAGAAAAAAGACTCATTAGGTACAATGGAACAAAGATGAGAATGATAGCCCACTACACACTGGAAACAATGCAAGTGAGAAGTAGTGGCATGACATCTTTTCAAGGCTAAAAGATAAAGACTGTAAACCATAATTCTATACATAGCAAAAATAGCTTTTAAAACTGAAGGCAAAGTAAAGACATCTTTAGACATAAAATTGTTGAAATAATTCATCACCAGTAGAGCTTTACCACAAGAAATCTTAAAGGAAGTACTTTAGACATAAGGAAAGTGATACCCAATGGAAATATGGATTTATACAAAGGAACAAGAATCCTGGATGTAGTCTCATGTGGAAAATATGTAAGGTTTTCTGATAATTAAATTCTCTTCAAAAGATAGGTGACCATCTTTTCTATCTAGTGAGGTTTGAGGTATATATAACAAATGAAGAGGTAAGATGTACAACGGCAATAGCACAGAGACCAAGAAGGAGAAATAGAAGTATGTTATTGTAAGATTTTAACCTGTACATAAAGCAGCATATTACTGAGAGATGGAGTGTTAGAGATGTGTACAGTATGCTCTAAAACAGTCACTAAAATAAGAGCAATGACAAGAAAGTTACACCTAACAAGCCAAATAAGATATGAGGGAATCATAAAAATTAATCCAAGAGAGGGCAGAAAACAAAAGGAATGAAAGACAGGTAGAACAAAGAAAACAAAGAGCAAGATCAGTGATTTAAACTTAACCATATAAATAATAACATTAAATAAAATAGTCTAAATGCTCTACTTGAAAGGCAGAGATGATGTGATTAGTTAAAACCACAAGACACAACTATTTTCTGTCTATAAGAAATCAACCATAGGGTGGGGCACCTGGGTGGCTCAGTGGGTTAAAGCCTCTGCCTTCAGCTCTGGTCATGGTCTCTGGGTCCTGGGATGGAGCCCCTCCTCAGGCTCTCTGCTCAGCGGGGAGCCTGCTTCCCTCTCTCTCTCTCTTCCTGCCTCTCTGCCTACTTTTGATCTCTCTCCACTCTGTCAAGTGAATAAATAAAATCTTTAAAAAAATAATAAAAAGAAAGAAATCCACCATAGGGGGCACCTGGGTGGCTCAGTCAGTTTGGCATCTGCCTTCAGCTCAGATCATGGCGGGGAGAGGGGGGAGCCCTGGGATAGAGCCCCGGATCCGGCTCCTGGCTCAGTGGGAAGCCTGCTTCTCCCTCTCCCACTCACCCTGCTTGTGTTCCCTCTCTCTCTTTGTCTCTCGCTGTCAAATAAATAAAATCTTTAAAAAAAAATTAACCATAAATATGAAGACACAAATAGGTCAAAATAAAAGGATGGAAAAAGATATACTGTGCAAACACTACACAAAAAGGCTGGTGTATCAGTTTTACACAAGGTTGACTTCAGTGCAAAGAATATTAACAGAGATTAAAAAAGAATACAGATGAGGATATAGAAGTCAACTCATCAACAGGATATGACAATCAAGTTAAGTACATTATTTGGCCACATGGAATTGAATTAGATGTCAATAGCAGAGCGATCTACAAATTGCCCAAATATTTGGAAATAAAGTAACACACTTTTAAATAACTCATGTGTCAAGGAAGATATCAAAAGGGAAAATGAAAATTGTTTTTAACTAAAAATATAACAAAATATGTCATTGTATATTTGTCCAAACTCGGAAAATGTACAAAACAAGGAGTGAACCCTACAGTAAACTATGGACTTCGGGTGATTATGATGTGTCAATGGAGGTTTAACCATGGTGGAAAAAATACTGTTCAGGGGAATGTTGATAATAGGAGAGGCTATGGAAGTGTGGGGGCAGTAAGTATATGGAAATTTCTGCATCTCCCTCTCAATTTGTTGTAAACATAAAACTCTGGAATAAACTGATTAAAAAAAATCTGTTCTCTGCATATATGTGCTTGGTTTTGTTTTTGTTTTTAGATTCCACATATGAATGGGATCATTTGGTTTTATCTTTCTCTGACGTAATGAAGTCACTTAGAATAATACCCTCGGGATGCCTGGGTGGCTCAGGAGGTTAAGCGTCTTCTGCTTTCAGGTAGGTCATGATCCCAGGGTCCTGGGATTAAGCCCCACATCAGGCTCCTTGCTCAGCAGGGAACCTGCGTTTCCCTTTGCCTGCTGCTCTTCCTGCTTGTGTATGCTCGCTCTCCCTTCCTCTCTCTCTCTCTGTGTCAACTAATTAAATAAAATCTTAAAAAAAAAAAAGAATACCTTGAAGATCCATCCACACCGTCACAAATGCCAACATTTCATTCCCTTTTTTATGACTAAATATTGCATTTTTCTATGTATATACCACATTCTATCTATTCACCCATTCATGAAAACTTGGGTTATTTCCAAATCTTGGCTATTGTAAATACTGCTATGATAAATATGGGCTACATACCTATTTTTGAGTTAGTGTTTTCATTTTCTTCATGTAAATACCCAGAAGTAGAATTGCTGGATATGATAGTTGTATATATTTTTTTAATATTTTATTTATTTATCTGATAGAGAGACACAGCAAGAGAGGGGATACAAGCAGGGGGAGTGGGAGAGGGAGAAGTGGGGCTCGATCCCAGGACCCCGGGATCATGAACTGAGCCAAAGGCAGATGCATAACAACTGAGCCACCCAGGCACACTGATATTTCTATTTTTTAAATTTTTTGAGGAACCTCCATACTGTTTTCCAGAGTGGCTATACCAGTTTACATTCCCACCAATAGTACACAGGGGTCCCCCCCCTTCTCTCTACATCCTCCCCAATATTTGTTATGTCTTATCTTTTTGACAATTGCCACTCTAACAGATGTGAGGTGATATCTCATCATAGTCTTGATGTGCTTTTCCCTGATGATTAGTGATGTTGAACATCTTTGTAGGTACCTGTTGGCCTTCTGTATGTGTTCTTTGAAAAAATGTCTATTTAGATCCTCTACTCACTTTTTAATCAGATTGTTTAACTATAGTTAGTAATACCGTATTGCATATCTGAAAGTACTAAGAAAGTAAATCTTAAACTTCTCATCCCCAAAAAACAACTGTAACTATATAGAGATGAAAGTTAACTGGACTCTTTGTAGTGATCACTGCACAACATATAAATATCAGATCATTATGTTGTATAAAGCAACTAATATGTTGTATGACAATTAAGTCACAGTAAAAAATTTTTTTTCAATTAGAAAAATCAAGTCATACAAAGCATATATTCTGGCCACAACTGAATTAAATTAGAAGTTAACATTAGAGAGCTATCTAGCTATTGCCCAAATATTTGGGGGGAAAAATACATTTCTAAATAACTCATGGGCCAAAGAAAATATAAAAAAAATAAAATAAAACTTGTTTTTAACTGAATTTTAAATTAAAATGAAACTATAATTACCAAAATTTATGGGATGCTGGGAAACTTTTAACACTCTAGCTACAGTATAGGACAGAAAGCTTCTGCTGTGTCATTTTTTGATGTATCCCCAATGTCATTAGTGTCTAATGCGCAGCAAGAAATGAATAAATATTTGTTGAATAAGAAAAACCACTAAGCACCAATATTATAAAAGAATAAGAATCTCAAATCAATGACCTAAGCTTCTATCCTAAGGAATTACAAAAAGAAAGGGAAATTAAGACCAAAGTAATCAGAAAAGAGGAAATAATAAAGATCAGAATTAAAATTAGTGAGCCAGAAACTATAAAAATAGAAAATATCAACAAAACCAAGAGCTAATTCTTTAAGCAGTTTAGTAGGACTTATAAACTTTTACCCTGGGTTAAAAGAAACAAATATGAGGGGGGAAATTACCCGAAAAAAAATGAGAAAAGTGATATCACTATTGTTTTTAAAGATATTAAAAAGGGGGAAAGATAATAACTCTATGCCAATAATTTCGACAATGTACATGAAATGGGAAAAAAATCCTTGAAAAATATAAACTGCTAAACCTTACTTGAGAAAAACTGGATACCCCAAATAGCCCATATCTATCAAAGAAATTGAATTTTTAGTGAATAACCTTCCCACAATGAGAACTCTAGGCCAAGATGATTTCACTTATTAATTCTACAAAACATTTAGGTTAGAAATAATACCAATAGTACCAAATCTCTTAGAAAACTGAAGAAGGGAGACTACTTCTCAACTCATTCTATGAGGCCCTGCCCTCATTATCCTAGTAACAAGGACCAGCAAACACATTATAAAAAAGAAAACTATAAAAACCAGTTCTTCATGAACATAGATTCAGGAATGCTAAACAAAAATTTACTAATACAAATCTAACAATATTTAAAAATGATAATACAGAATGACCAAGTGGGGTTTATTTTGGGAATTCAGGGTTTAGCATTTGAAAAATCAATGTAATCTGCTATATTAATAAACTGAAAAATGATTTCAATAAATAAAGAAAAAGCATCTAACCTATTCATGACAAAATCTTGCAGCAAATTAGTAATAGAAGACAACTTCCTAACCTTGATAAAGGATATTTATAGAAAACCTACAAAGACCATACATGAGAGACTAAATATTTTCTCCCTAAAATCAGTAGCAAGACAAAGATGTCCCATTTCACCACTTCTACTGAACATTTTACTAGAAGTTCTGGATAGTTCAATCAGACAAGATAAAGAAATAAAAGGCAACCAGAATGAAAGAAATAAGTAAAACTGTATTTGTTGACATGATCACCTATGTAAAAAACTCTATGGAATCTATAAAGAAGATTATATAATTGAGTGAGTTTAGCCAGGTTACAGAATTCAACATTAATATAAAAAAATAAACTGTGTTTCTATTTATAAGCAATAAACACTTAGACACTGAAAGTGTTTTAAACAGCACTTAAAATAGCATCAAATCATGAAATACCTTAGGGATAAAGTGGAGAAAAAAATTTGCAAGACCTATACCCTGAAAATTTTGCAAGACCTATACCCTGAAAATTTCCTCAAGAAGATCTAAATCAATGGAGAGATATATCTTGTTCAAGTGTCAAAATACTTAATATTGTTAAGATGTCAGTTTTCCCCACAGTGATCTTTAGATTCATTGCAATCCTAATACTAAAATCCTAGCAGAAGATTTTGTAGAAATTTACAAGCAGGTTCTAAAATTACTACAGAAATGAAAAGGGCCTAGAATATTCAAAACAACTTTGAAAAAGAAAAGCAAAGTTGGAGAACTAGTATTTCTTGATCTCAACGTTTCCTGTAAAGCTACATTAATCAAGACTGTAAAGAACTGTTAGGACAAATAGATGAGTGAAACAAATGAAGAGTTCACAAATAGATCCCCATATATATGATCAATGGATTTTTGACAAAAATGCAAAGGCATTTCAGTGGGAAAGGACAGTTTTTTAACAAATGGTGTTGGAAAATATGGCCATCCATCTTCAACATGGACACTTCGATAACAAAAAAAAATATATGATGAGTGGTGGCTATGCATATGAAAGGTTGTTCGACATCAGTAGTCATTGTGGAAATGCAAACTAAACCACAGTGAAATATCATTACCCACTATTAGAACTGCTAAAACGATTGCTTTAGACCAGGTATTGGTGATAACATGAACAAAATGGAAGGCACTGATGTCTCACACACCCCCAGTAGTAATGTTAAAAAAGAACAACCATTCTGAAAAGTAGTTCAATTACTTAGAACACTAAACATCCAATATGACCCAGTCATTCTACTCGGGAGTATTTTCCTGAAGTAAATAAAAGTGTGTGTCTTTATAAAGGCTTGTAAATAAAATGTCTACAGCAGATCCACACATACATTGATCACAAATGGCCATCAATAGGTGAATAAATAAATTGTGGTGTAAACATGTAGTATAAAACTATTGAGTAATGAGAAAGAAATAAACTATTAAGACAAACAACAATATGGATGCTTCTCAAATAATTATGCTGAAAAAAGAAGCTGGATTTATTTATTTATTTATTTATTTATTTTTTAAGAAGCTGGATTTAAAGAGTATATCTAATTCCATTTATAAAAAGTTACAGAAAAATGCCAACTAATTTATAATGACAGAAAGCAGATCACTGGTTCCTTGGAACTGGGAGCTATAGCAAGATGGGGAAGGGCAGTAAGGAGAGATTTTTAAAAAGAAAATAAAGAATTATAATTCTTATAATCTGAGAAAGGAATTTCTTAAATGGAAAAAAAAGAAAATTGAGAAATGAGATATGAAAGTTATTATTATTACAAGCGTGCTTTGACTTGAAGTCATGAGTGTTTAGTAGTTTAAGTCCAGCTATTTGTGTTCGTGATGAATAGATCAGAAAATGGTGGCTTCATTCATCTTGTCTTAACTTCAGTGAACAATTCTGTCAAACTACCTTCTTATTCCCAATTATGCCAAGTGGCAGGGAGTCTTTGCAAATCTGAAATTTACTGACTTCACAGTTTGACATAAATAAGAATGCAGAAACATATCTAACAACTAGCAAGAAATATAGGTAAAGAGGACATGCTTTGTCATACCTTTTCAATTAGCTGTTACGAAACTCTCGGAATCAGACTTCTAATTCCAGGGAGAGCAGTTATGAATTCAAAGAATTCTTGGTAAGTGTTTAGTATACAGATGTTAGGCCAGTTACATCAGAAGAGCTGATTCCACTGAGCAATTAACCTGTTTAGTCCAGTTGGGTGTAGAATGTTGAGCAGAATTCACACAGAATCACACACAAACACAATCTCTAGTAGCCTTTAAAAGCGAATCTAACAAATGGTTTGCCAGACCCACATTGCCAAGTCCTCTCCACTGCATGATGCCAAAGGAGAAAATTCTCATCCATCAGCTTGCCTGCCAGCCACCAGTAACAGCCATCTGTCATGGAAGACTTCCCCTCTTTGGAAAAAAATCAAGGAAAACTCAGATATAAGCAATTAGCTAAGGAGTTTACACACTAATGACCTATGAAATTAAGCCCCAAATAGTCCCAGGACCCAGCCCACAAGCTACAATGCAAGTGGGATGGATTTATAGCTGCTGAGTCAGGGAAAGGTTTATACAAATTACAATGGCAAACTGGCCTAAACTCAGCGGGGCACAAAAGTCTGTTTTAGAAAAACCCAAAAAACAAAAAACATAAAGCCACAGATGGAGTACTCCATGTAGAAATCCTAGCACCTGGCCAGTTTTCAGCCATCTGACTTCACTCTCCCGGCTTTACAAGGACTCGTTTTATTCAATTAGTCCTTCAGCACTGGGGAAAGCATATTTCTCTGCATAGATGATCTCATCTTCCATGAAATCAAGACCCCTCCATGGCCACAGGGACAGATTAAGCTTTATTGCCAATGCTGTAATTAGAGGTGCAGGCACAGGCTCACACAATTCCTGATACAAGCGTTTGCTGTCAATTAGACTTTCTCAGTCTGGAATTTTTGTTATTCAACTTTTGGACTCTCAACCACAATAAGGAAGATATTTTATATCATGATCCAGTACACACTACATAGAGAGGTGATTTCCAACTCTTTAATAATCAGGGTGTTATAGGGATCAATCTATCAGAGTAGGGCATTAACTAAAGAGACCAAAACATCAGCCCTACACAGCCTTTTATCATCGTACCAGTGTCGACGGGTAAATTGTCATGAAATGGAAGTTTGTGCAATACTTACTCTTACGATGAGCAATGCGTTTATAGGTTATTTGTTTCTTGTTTCCATTCTGACTCTTGTTCAAATGCTGATCATGACCTTCTAAATTGCTGTCAGGATTAACTAATCAGTCATGGCTCGCAATTCAAAAAATACTGCTATCAACAATGGGTTTTGTTTTTGTTTTTTTATCGTGGCAAAATACATGTAAAATTTACTGTTTTAATGTGTACAGTTCAGTGGCATTAAGTGTGCAACCAGCAACAAAACATCTCTGGAACTTAAACTTTGTCTTTTCAAACTAAAACTCTGTACCCATTAAATACTAAGTCCCCCCTCCTCTCTCTCCCCACCCCTAGCGAACACCATTCTATTTACTGTCCCTTTGAATTTGACCACTTCAGGTACCTGTGGCCCATTTTTAAGGCATAATGATTCTATGAAATTGGAAATTGGAATATATGTGCAGTGAAGAAAAGGTGAAAGTGGACAAGGAGTGAACATGTAATAGACCATGAAAATGCAAAGTTCTATCATAATTACATATTATATGGTTAAATGTCTTATAAAAAGATGTTAAAGATCAGTGATACAGAGATCTACTAGGATACATGAGAAGCTGTCTAAGATAACTGACTATATGACCTTTGAGGAGAAATGCCCAGCACCAAGTGTTTATTCTCCATTTTTCCTTATAGGGCCAAACACCAAGAGTTTGAACCCAACAAGCAGCAGTATATTCTAGGACAGCTTTCAGCCAAGAAACAAACAGACAGAAAACACAGCTCCCTTTATGTCAGTTCTGCTGGGTCTCTATACAACTGGCACCAAATTTGCACATTTGCTTTATTACCAAATGTGTAAGAACCACTTTTCACTTTTAAACTCATGTGACAGATAATAATATTTTGTGGATAGAGAATAGAATTATAGAGGTCATGTGTGATTCTAACAGCATGTGTTTGTTCCCCTTTTCTTGTAACAAATTAATATTTTGTTTCTAATTCACTGTTGAGCAGTGCCTGATTATTTTTACTTTTGGGAAAAAGTCACATGATGGGTGTTATCAAGCATTTAGACTTTGTCATCTTTGTCATTAAAGACAGTGGTCCTATCTTGGGATCATGTTTTGGTGTGATGAGAGGGGACTGCATGAGAACTAAGGGAAAGGATAGAGTCCTTTGCGGACCCAGAACCAAGGTTCTCTTGTGGTAGGACCCCTGTCTGAGGCACATCACACCTCTGTGAGGCCAACAGTCAAAAAATATTTTTCTGTCTTCAATTTAGTGGTGAAAAATTAAAAATCCAGTGGATAAAGTGATTCACCCAAGTGTTGGAATCTGAACAAATGCAAAGATTTGGGGTTCTAGTACAGTTCTCTTTCCCTCCAGAAAAAAATCTTTCGATTTCTTCTAGACTAGGATTGCATAAAACCAAGGAAATTCAATGCTCACAAATAAATACTATTATTTGGGATGGTAAGAAAGTAATGGATATTCTCATAAAATGATAACTGAGAAGGCACAGAATTAATTTAAATGGCATGTAAGAAGCAAAATGTACTTGGGGCACCTGGATGGCTCAGTCAGTTGGGCATCTGCCTTCAGCTCTGGTCATGATCCCAAGGTACGGGGATCAAGCCCCACATCAGGTTCCCTGCTCAGTGGGGAATGAGTCTGCTTCTCCCTCTGCCTCTTCCTTTGCCCCTCCCCTGCCTGTGCTCTCTCCCTCTCTCTCTCTCTCAAATAAATAAATAAAATCTTTTTAAAAAGAAACAAAATGCACTTGAATTAATAAAATTAGTGATCAGATGTAATTAACCATCATCATGAATAATACATTGGCTATTCTGTGTGCCAGATACAATGTTGATCACCTGTACCTCTGATGACTTTGTCCATCTTCACTACAACCCTATGAAGTTAGTAATATTCTTGGCCAGGTACTCTGTATTTCAGATTTAAAATTTGCTGAAGAAAGAAACTGCATAACTCAAGCCTTGCTCTCAGAAGATAAATTAGACAGATTCATGCAATTTATATTTATTAGGAGGGAGCTGCTGGTGAGAATCTTTGATTCAATAACTGAAATCAGAAAAACATGAGAAGACTTTATCTAAATATATAGAATTAGTGGTAACAGCAGATACTGGGGGAAAAAAATTCATCAAGCACTTCGAGGCGGGAGGTGGGGGTGCATGCAGCAAATATTCAGGAACTTGATTGGCCTAAGAAATGAGATGGGATGACATTTGTTATAAAGGTGATATCTATGACATTTTAAGAGTACAGAAGGCGTGAGCAATAATAAGGATACAGAAGGCAGAATTTCAGAAAGGGAGAAGGAACAGCAAAAGAGAAAGAATGTTTACAGATATAAAAGAAATAGGATAATTCCAGGTAGAGAAAAATGGAAGACAGAGTCAAAAAGAAGGTTGTGGGGACAGTGTGTCAAATGCTTCAGAAAGGCTAAGGGGGACCCTTATGGAAAAAAGAGTCCTCTGCTGATTCCCAAGAGAATACTTGGAAGTTAAAGGATCAGGACTAGACTCTATATAGAGCAAAAAGATAAAAGTTAATGAGATGCCATTTATCACCCTCTTACTGTAAGGTAGCAAGGGTCACTGTAGTACATGTCATTATGAAGTTATGAAGAATGCCTCACAAGTCCAGGGGGCTACATATTTTCAGTGACCATGTGTGTGTTATTCTATCCTACAAGCAATTATCACTTGAACCTTGGAACTTGAATCCCTTAACAGCAATTTCTGGACTTTAAAAAATATATATATATTCTATTTTTTAAGGATGTATAGCATATGAAATCTAAAATCAAAAACAAATGAATAAACAAAAAAAAAAACAAAAAGCCAAATCGGATATGTAAACGCAGAGAACAAACTGATGGTTGACATGACATGGGGAGGGGAACATGAGGATGGGCAAAATGGGTGAAGGAAAGGGGGAGGTACAGGCTTCCAGTTACAGAATGAATAATTACTCAATTTTCTAATGCGTAACTATCATTCACTGACTTATTCAAATTAATATTTTTATTAATTTTTAAAATATGAAGCAAAACTTCTTCCTTTATGGCTAGCTAAATGAGTTCTCAAGAGATTTGCTATTAGAAACTACAGATAAAACAAAGAGCACATACTCCAGAATAATGAGAAAAACAACAGCTAAGATTTACATATCACTCCCTAAATGCCAAGTGTAATATTATGCATCCTACATATATTAACTCTTTCAATACTTATCATAAGCCTACAAGAAAAGCATTATTATTAAACATTATTATTCACTCAGTAAACTTGAGGAAGAAAGAGTACCAAACTCAGTGCATTTGTTCAAAGTTTCCTACTCAAAATACTCAACATCTTCAAATGACAATGTGAAGACTTCTGAGACCTGGAGTCCCAGTCCAAAGTTTTTAATCCAAGTCAAGACTAGAATATAATAGCCTTGCAAAATTTAAATGTAAAAATGTGTAACTCATATTTCTCTTTCATGAGCCTTCAATAATTTAATAAGCAACAGACATAAATGCTCCATTCACTATTAATGTTGCTAACATATAAGATATTATGTCCATCTTCGAAAACATTTGTCACTAATTCCAAACATTTACAAGCACATCTGTCAAGAATTTGCTTTATAAACAAACATATGGTTTATGCTGCCCTTTTCACCACGTCAAATTCAGAGAGACTTGAATTAGCTCAGCAGGCACTCTCTCCTTGGTCTTAAGAGAGAAAGACAAGAATAATACTGCAACTACTTCCTACTTTTTTAAATTATTGAGGTAGAGTTGACATACAATGTTATATTAGTTTCAGGTGTGCAATACAGTGATTTGGCAATTCTATACATTCTTCAATGCTCACCATGACAAGTGTAGTTACCATCTTTCACAATACAAAGTTATCACAATATAATTAACTATATTTCCTAGGCTATGCTTTCTGTCTCCCTTTTCATTATTTTGTAACTGGAAGTTTGTACCTCTAAATCCCCTTCACCTGCTTTACATATTCCCCTAACCCTACCCTGAGGTACCACCAGTTTGTTCTCCGTACTTACGGGTCTTTTTCTGGTTTTTTATTTGTTCATTTTGTTTTTCTAGATTCTACATATAAGTGAAATTATATGGTATCTTTCTCTTTCTGACTTATTTCACATAGCCTAATACCCTCTAGGTTCACCATGTTGTTATGAATGGCAAGACTTCTTTTTTATGGCTAATATTCCTGTGTGTGTGTGTCTCACACCTTCCCTATCCAGTTGTCTATTGATGGATACTTAGGTTGCTTCCATATCTTCACTACTGTAAATAATGCTGCAGTAAACATAGGGGTACATTTATATTTTTGAATTAGTTTTTTCGTTTCTTTAGGTGAATACCCAGTAGTGGATTACTGGATAGTATGTTTTTTTTTATTTTTAATATTTTGAGGAACCTCCATACTGTTTTCCAAAGTGGCTTCACCAATTTACATTCCCACCTACAATGCATGAGGGCTCTCTTTTCTCCACATCCTTGCCAACACTTGTTATTTCTCATCTTCTTGATACTAGCCATTCTGACTGGAGTGAGGTGATATTTTATTGTGGTTTTGATTTGCATTTCCGTTATGGTAAGTGTTGATGAACATATGTTCATGTATTTGTTGGCCATCTAAATGTCTTCTTTGGGAAAAATGTCTAGTCACGTCCTTTACCCATTTTCTAATCAAAGTATTTACTTTTTGGCATTGCATTGTAGGAATTCTTTATGTATTTTGGATATTAGCCCCTTGTTGGATACATCACTTGCAAATCTCTTCACCCATTTGGTAAGTTGCTTTTTCATTTTATTGATGGTTTCCTTTACTGTGCAAAAGCTTTTTAGTTTGATGTAGTCCCATTAGTTTGGTTTTTGTTTCCCTTGCCTGATAAGACATACCCAGAAAAATGTTGCAAAGGCTGATGTCCTGTATTTTATTTTAGGAATTTTATAGTTTGGGGGTTCACATTTAGGCCTTTAATCAAATTTGAGTTTATTTTCGTATATAGTGAAAGAAAGTGGTCCAGTTTCATTCTTTTGCATGTAGCTTTACCAGTTTTCCAAACACTATTGAAGAGAATGTCTTCCCCATGGTATATTTTTTCCTCCTTTGTTGTAGATTATAATATTACAATAAAACATTATAATAATATAATAACCATTATAAGCATGGATTTCTGGGTGCTCTATTCTGTTTCATTGATCTGTGTGTTTATTTTTGTGCCAATACTACACTGTTTTGATTGCTATAGCTTTGTATTATCACTTGAAATCTAGATCATGCTACCTCCAGCTTTGTTCTTCCTCAAGACTTCTTTGGCTATTCAGGGTCTTTCATAGTTTCAAACAAATTTTAGGATTATTCTAGTTCTGTGAAAAAAAAAATACTGGTATTTTGATAAGGATGGTACTGAATTTGTAGATTGCTTTGGGAAGTATGAACATTTTAACAATGTTAGTTCCTTTAATCCACGAGCATATTAGATCTTTGCATCTGTTTGTATAAGTTTTCTTCAATTTCTTTCATCAATATCTTATAGTTTCAGACTACAAGTCTTTCAGTTCCTTTGTTAAATTTATTCCTAGGTATTCTATTCATTTTGATATAATTGTAAATAGGATCATTTTCTTAATTTCTCTGCTACTTCGTTATTACTGTATAGAAACAACAGATTTCTGTATATTATTAGTATTATATTCTGCAAATTTACTGAATACATTTCTTATTTCTCAAGATTTTGGTGGTATTTTTAGAGTTTTCTATATATATTACCATGCCGTCTTCAAATAGTTCCTGCTTGTAAACTTGTGCTAATGCCATCCAGGAAATGGATTAGGTCAAGTTTGGAGCAGAGAATCAAGTCAGGGACTGCATTTTATATTACAATGATTCTGAGTGCCGTTTATAGATTATATGTCGGCCAAAATTGTTTTGCCAAGTTAAGTTTTTGTGAAACAAGCTTCTACAATAAGTGCTCCATAGAGTCATTATTCCTGGAAGTCTTTTAAAAATTAATAAACTCTAATATCTTTGAATTACCTCCTAGGTCCTGTTCTTCTAAGTGTTTTATATGTATTATCTCATTTAAACCTATACTAACTTTTACATCTATACCTATTATTATTCCTTTTTTTAAAAAAAGGTTGTATTTGTTTGTTTGTTTGTTTGTTTAGAGAGTGTGCACGAGCAGGAGGAGGGGCAAAGGGAGAGAGAATCTCAAGTAGACTCAGCACTGAGCACAGAGCCTGATGTGGGGCTCAATCCCACAACCCTGAGCTCATGACCTAATCCAAAATCAAGAGTTGGACACTCAACCAACTGAGACACCCAGGTGCCCCATTATTCCCACTTTCCAAATGAGGAAATTGAGACACACGGAACTTAAGTAACTTACCTAAGATCATACAGTTCATATTTGGAAGAACCAAGACCCAAATTAACAAAATTTCAAAATTCCAATGGTATTTAGAAAGCTACTTATATCATTCTCATTTCTACAATTCTTATTTAACATTGTAAACCAGAAAGAACAAACTTGACTATGCACTTTCACCTATGACCAATTAAGCCTAAAAGCAAAATTAGCATATAGCATGAATGCTAAGATTTCTTGTACAAAATTAATAATTTTATTTTTATCTATCCATAAAAGGGTATATATCCTGAATTTATAGATGACAATGCATATTGTGACCAAAATTTTATTGTAGAGATGATTTAGTAATTTAAAATAGTATCTAAATAAAATGGATAGAATAAAGGCAACATTTTTTCTAATATATAAGATTTGACCACAGTATTTAGTCACTAAATAGTCATTTGTCAAAACACACCAGCAGTTGGCATTTCTTATGATCATTATCTCATAGTAACAGAGACCTATAGCACAATACCAGTTCTAGAAGAGATTCTATCCCTTCCCTCATTCATGATTGTATGTGGAAACATCTAATTTTAATTCAAAAGATCAAACTTCAATAAATATTAAGACTGCATATTGCAAGATTTAGAATAATATATTTAACATTTTTTTAAAATGCTCTACAGTGCATTTTTATTTTTGCCAATAGTTTTTAAAGTTTATTGCTTAAATGTTAAACAGTGTTTAACATTTTATATTGTGATAGAGATTATTATGGCAACTTCATGACCATGTTAAGTAATTCTTTTATTCGAGATATGTCCATCAAGATGCCCTAGGCAAAACTTTTTTTAATTTTCAGAATGAATTCATACCTGCAGAAATAAGAAACCATATTCACTAGAATGTGGAAATAGCAACTTCCTTAATTTTACTTCTTAAAAGTACAGAAATACTAATAAACAGAACTCATTAAAATGTTTTTAATAGAACAATAATCTACTTATAGACCCTAAAGCTGGGATGGGATTTTACCCCAAATTGCTGATGGTTTCATCTTGGTAGAGTTAACAAATTAATAGATTAAATTGTTTGCTATGATGTATTACAGTGCTAAAGCAAGATTCCTTAAGATACAGTCCCTATAATCAAGTCCCTATAATCAATTACAGTCCCTGTAATCTTCATGGAGAAGAAGAAAGAAGGGAATAACAAACTATTAACATTGGTTACTTGGGTGTGAAAGATGGAATGGGTGAAGAAGACAGCTGTTTTCTCCCACATTGTGTTGTATTTTTGCACTTCTTTGTATAAATATATACCAATCAGAAAATGCTCTACATTTTATACTTCTTTGTATAAATATATACCAATCAGAAAATAGTGTATAATTATATATAGGTGCATTGCCTATTACATAGGGAATAGCAACCTCATGGGAAAACCTTAAAAGATGATTAGGATTTGGATAAGCTGACGAGTAGAGCAATGTATGAAGACACAGATGTAGAAGAGAGAGGAAAGGACATGTCATTTAGCCCCTATTTAAGATTGGATCAATACTTTAAAATCCCATTAAATTTAAGCAGAATAGCTTGAATTTCTAGAATGAAAGCAACAGTGAAAGGCTGTTGATCTGGAAGGAGTAATGCTAGATGGGTTCTAGGAGGGAATGATTGGAACCAATGAATCAGTGGTTTTCTACAGTAGCCTCACATCCCTACAGCATGCCTACAGCACAATATGCAATCAGTAAATGTATACTGAATGAAGGCATAAATGAATGAACTATGATATCAAGATGGAAAGTCTGGTAAACACATCTAGAAACAGTGGTTATAGGAAATTGATGAATCACAGACGCTCAAGTTTGAAAGCATGTGTGCACAAGATCACACCTATAGAAAGGCAGGGAGCACAGGGTTCAGTGAGCAACTCCCAAGTCAGGCTTCCTGTTTATCATATTGAAGCCCTGATACATACATTTTAGCTAATATTGGGCAAGTTATTTAACCACTCTGAGCTTCAGTTTCCTCATATTTAAAATGCTGATAATGATAGTAACCTCCTTATCTTTAAAATGCATTAAAATAATATTTATAAGATCAATTGGGATAATAAAAGTATTTATCAAACTGTCTTACACATAGTAAGCATCAACATTAGTTACTATTCTTGATATTTTTTCATTTTTCAAAGAGCTATATTCATGTGAAGATTTTTCTTTCAGATGCACTTCAAGTATTGTTGATTGGGCCATAATAAAACTATGCTTTTGTCCTAATAAAACTATACTTTTTATTTCTTAAAAAAAGTAACACATGCACTGACATCCACACATTATTATCTAACCTATGAAACTAGCAAGAATCATGATAAGAACATTTTTCAATTTAAAAAAATTACTCTTATGAGATTTCAACCGATCGTATTACTGGATTTTCTTTCTACTTCTCCATCTTAGTTTTTTACATTGAGGGAAACCTAACTTTTACCTATGGTTGAGTGAGGAAAGCCTATTGAGGGTAAGTGTGTGAACCTACTTCACTCTGTCATGAGCACAAAGTACCAAGCTCTTCTCAGCCTTGTCAGCCACTCTGCCACAGAAAGGAAACTTGAAGAACTTCTTAGCACAGGTGACTTAAGTTTGATAAGTTCCAACATTTCCAGGTAGTAATTTCCATACAATTTCCCACTCCCCCGGGGTTCTCGCTACACGTAATGGGCCAACCCTCCCCACATCTGCAAGGGAGTCACAGGGAATGTTAGGGTCCTCCTGAGAGCAGCATTTCTTCAATCGTCTTTGCCATCTGATCAAAGATTTCCCTTCTTTAAAAAATTCGTATAGATTTCCTATTCCTATTCTTCTATCTTTTCAAGTTTTTGCAAATATTGGTAAATGCACATTTAATATTTTTCCTTAAAATGAGCCCTGCCCAACATTTTAAGAATTCTGCCTCTCATTTTCAGTGTATCAAACTTAAACTTGGCTTCCTAAAATAAGTTCTGCTTTAAAAGAGGCATCACCATTATTTTGAATTTCTCTTTTTTAAGACATATAACTTTAGATCATGACTGTGTTTTTAAAATGTAGATATCTCCTGTGTTTTTAAAATGTAGATATCTCCACTTAAGTATATTTAAGATTAAATGCAGCCTCAAATAAAATTATATGACTAGGAAGGTAGTGCTTGCGATCAAGAACAGATTAGAATTATTGTTTCACATAATACAATTCCTATTATTTTAAGGTGACCATTCTAATAAAATCTAAATATTAGTAAAGTTTAAATAATATGACAGAAATAGCTAGTTATCTCCCTTGTATTCCCTTCCTCATCCCAAGTGTCTTTGCTGGAAAGTTGAAAGTTGCTGCCTGACTAGATACTACATTGCCCAACTTCCCTTGTACCTTGGCAGGGTAGGGTGTTAGTGGAATCAGGGTAGAAATGAGGTTTGCTACTTCCAGTCCTGGGGCATTACAAGCTCCTGTACAAACTTCAATGACCTTTCTCTCTTCCACCATCAGCCAGATGTCTAAGGTGACCTTGTAAACCAGGTCTTATAAACCTTGTAAACTGCAAAAGGCAGAGTTTACTCAGCCTGGGTTTCTGAAAGGCTGGGTGAGAATTAAGACCAACCTACCACTATTCCTGCCACGGGGAGGAAAGGGGGTGGATAAACTTTTATTGTATTAACCTATGGAGATTTGGTAGTTAATTTTTTATAGCAGCTAGAGAAACCCTAACCAGACTGTGTATTCAAATAACTAAACAGTAAAAGAAAATTATATTAATGCTATATAAATAAAAATAAACATTTCTCTCAAAGGGAGATTTCAAAGTGGTAATGTCAACAGATTAACATACAATTACTATAAATAGCACATTATGGAAATCATAATTTGTCTAAGATGTATTGATTGCTTAAAATGTGCTGCTCAACATATATTACCACATTTAATTCTGAAAAACCCTACCACACAAAAACATAAAGCATAAAGAGGTTAAGTGACTTGCCAAAGATTATATTGGTATTACTTGGTAAGAGAGGGGATTTAAAACACCCATCAAGTGGAAAATAATCATGTGGCTCATGAACGAAGAGAATATTAGAAACCCAAACCAAAAGAATAAAGCGAATTTGTAAGCTCATTGTTCATTCAATTAGAAAGTTTTTATGTACAGGGCACGATGGTATTCAAGGACTGTGGGAAATAAGAATATGTAAAGGACATGAACCATGACATGAAGCATATTAAAAACTAGTTGGGGACATAAACCATGTACAAAAATAATGGCAATAAAATATAGTATATAGTAAATGTCATAATAATACTGCAGAGTATTATGAGAGTTGCGATGAGAAAGGTCATTTTTAGCAAAGAGTCAGATCACACTGTAGAAGATAGCACTTAATCTGGCCCTTCATGAATAGGTAGAATTCATAAGTAGAGATAGGAAAAAAAACTTTCAAGTGAATATATGGCATGATGGACAAGAGGAAATGAATGGGCAAAAAGCTAGAAAGACAAGTGGGGATCAGTTCATAGTGGACTTTGAATATCAAGCTAAGATTTTATTTTATTAAGGCACATAACAGAAACTATTAATAAAGTTCTATAGTAACTAAATAAATCGAATGATCAAGGATGGATTGAACTAGAGGATTAGACTCTGAAGAGCCTCATCCCTCATCTTTTTCTCCCTATGTTAGTGTAAGGGCTATTTTGTCTTACGTTTTACCTTTGTTTTTCATAGATATGTACTGAAGACAGTTCAGAAAATTCAGATGAATAAAAACCAGAAACAGTCTCCTAACATGTTTGCCAAATCTCCTTCCCTAATTTTCCCTTAAAAATATACAGAAAAAAAAGATTTACAAAAATAGCATCAAACAACGCATACTGCTACGTAACCTTCTTTTAAAACTTCATCATCATTATTGTATAGCATCCCATCAATTGACTAAATCATAATGTTTTAAACACCCAACTAATAAAAATTAGTATTTACTCATTAACTATCATTGATAACTGTGATAAACAGCAGAGTAATTCCTCTTCTCCACAAATATGTCCACATCCTAATCTGCAGGACCTGTGAGTATGTTACCTTACATGGCAAAGGGGACTTTGAGATGAGACTATTATCCTGGATTATCTAGGTTGACCCAATGTAATCACAAGGGTCCTGTGAAGAGGGAGATAAGGAGTCAGCATCAGAAAAGGCAATATGATCATGGATAAACAGGAAAAGAGACTAGAAGATGCTATACTGCTGGGCTTTAAAGATACAGAATGAGACGACCAGCCAAGGAATGTGGATGGCTTCTAGAAGCTAGGAAATGCAAGGAAATGTACTTCCCTGTAGATCCTCCTGAAGGAACAAAGCCCTGCCAACACCTTGACTTTAGCCCAGCGAGACCCATTTTAGACTTCTGACCTTTGGAATTATAAGATTATCAATTTGTGTTGTTGCAAGTCACTAAATGTGTAGTTATTTGTTAGAGCAACAATAAGAAAAATAATACCTAAGACTTTTGCATTAAGTAATTATTGTGGGAGATGACAATGTCCTGGAGTACAGTGGCAGTGGCAGTAATAGTGAAGAAGTATATAAGCCTGATATTTTTTTTTCTAGGCAGATCTGATAGAATAGGCATTGAATTAGATCTATGAGATTTGAGTCATACAAGTAGCTAGATAATGAAGACATGTGTTAAGTTGGGAAAGTTGTAGAAGAAACAGGTTGAGCAAAGGAGAAAGGGAAAATGCTGTTTCACTTTGCAAGTGTTAAGTTTCTGATGCCTATTAGATAATCAAGAAAGGATAAGTAGGCAATTGGGTATATTCATTTGGGGCTCAGGGCAGAGGCAGGGGGTGGAGATTGAAATTTTACTTAGGGGGCACCTGGGTGACTCAGTCAGTTAAGCCTTTGACTCTTGATTTTAGCTCAGGTCTTGATCTCAGGGATGTGAGTTCAAGTGCTGTGTTGGGCTCCATGTGGGGCATGAAGCATACTTGAAAAATAAAAATAAATAAAAATAAATTTTACTTAGAATTTGGAATTCATCACTATTTAGGTCGTATTTAAAGCTATGAAGCTAGCTAAAATTACTCCTTCAAGCACTAAATATTTATTAAGCAACTGCTTGTCTAAGATCAGGACATACAGTAGTGAGCAAAACTGTCCCTACTCTCATGAAGATTTTATTCCAGTAAAATGAGCCATATAATAAATAAACCACTTGGATAAATAAATACATAATGAGGAATAAGTGTTATAATGAAAATAAAGCAAGATGGTGGAGAGGTCTTGAGACCGTTTTAAATAAAGCAGTTGGAAAAGGTCATTCTCAGGAATTGGCAAAATATATTAGCATGTGAAAGAGCAGAGCATCCTTAGAAGACCAGAGACTTCTTTACTGAGAAAGCATTTAAACTGAGACTTGAATGACAGTAAGCAGCCATACTTATTGTCTTCTCCCATGTGACTGAGCACTTGGAGAACAAACATATCACCTTTTCTTTCTTTTTCTTTCTTTTTTTTTTGTATGCAGTCTGGCACCAAAGTAGCTATTATTATAATAAAATTATGTATGGCTTTGAAAAACTATAAGCAAATAATAAGTATTTACTGTCTACAAGGTCTGAGAGACCAAAAGAAAGAAAAAGACTTTGTTGCCATTTCCAATAGCTCACAATCTATTTGAAGACACTATACGTAAACATAGTGATCCAAATGGCAAGACATCAACCAGCACGATGTGCACCTGCTACAGTGTGTGCTACATGAAGACCTCCTGAGAAAGTGAATGAAAAGTGGACTTGTATTAAGAAGACAAGATTCTCAAACCTAACCTTGCACATTAGAGGACTGGGGACCTTGCCAAGTAACTTAACTTCTGACGCTTAAGTTTCTAGTCTGTAAATAGCAGGAAACCTGTCTTCCTGCCCCACCTGCTTATGACAGGGCCAAGTCAGTCACCAAGTGAAAATAGTTATTATTATCATAGTAAAAATAATTCCTATTAGGATAATCATTAGGAAAACACCAGTAAGAACCCAAAGTGCCAAAAAATGCCATATCATAGAGACTATATGATGAAGAATTTATATTATATGGTTTTGATTTACTAGAAATCTTAAACATACACAATCAATTCCTAGACACCATTTTTTTTTCCCCCAAGAGAGAGCTTTTTATTTTTTCCTACTCAAAAGGTCATCTTAAAGTTAGTGCTTTAAAAATGGCTTTTTTGTGTGTTAAGTGGCAAGGAGGTATGCCCTGGGTCTTTAAAGACCGATTCCTTGGCTCTTTCCAGTTCTGATGCAGATTAGTGCAGCACAGAGCAGCCATAAAAAGGCCACAATGAGTGAATTTTAGCAGAAAGCAATAACAGTGATATATAAAAATGGCTAAAATAAACATAAATCAGCTACCTCAAAATGACATATTGACACAATTCTGTGGTCTACTGAACCAACCTCTACCTTCCTCTAGGCATTTTTTCCTCCCAGTGCTCTAAACTTCATTCTCAGAAACTTTAAATCACAATGATGGCTCTGGGGAGCCTCTGCTATTCAGTTACCTTCACTTCTGGCTTCCATCATTCTTCAGCAACACCCAAGGCTGCCAAGTAGCCAAACCAGACTCTCCAGAGTGTCCAACATCAGCTCTGTCATTCCTCCTAAGTCAGCAGCAGGATGTCTGCCATCCTCACCACAACAATGGAATCCACATCTTCATCCCCTGAGACTTTTAGCCAATTGACTCTGATCATTTTTTTCTCAAGTGCCAACTCCCTCTGTCCTTCTTACCTGTCATTAAATTGTCAACTCATTCTCTCTGTTCTGTCTTGCCACATCTCTCTTTTTCTTTATCAAACAGAATCTGCCAAAGCCCATTCCATGTACATAAAAATTGTATATTTCAGTGCTCATGTTCTTTTCTTGTGTTTAATAGGTCATGTGCCAACACAGTTATTCAATTTGGATAATGATATAACATCCCTGGGTCCCTCTCATCAGTAAAATTGAGGTGGAGTGGACTAAAATTACTGGATCTCTCACTTATATTAAATAGTGAGATTCTTTCTTTAAATGCTATTGTATACCTATGTATATAAAATATGTATATAAAATCGCTCAAATACAGCACCACTTGATACAGGTTGGAATGGGATTCCAGAGCCTGTCCCTTTGGTGTATCATCCCCCTGTGTTATGGTGGCCCCTGAGATACTTCCAGCCCATAAGACTCTAAGGAGCACATGGTCATCTTTGAACTCAGGGATCAATAAGTTGCTTTCTAGCTCTACTATCCAAAGATGCTATTCAACATAGTTATATAGAAAGAAAAATTGAGTAGGAAAGAAACCATAATGTTTTTGAGCACTAACTTCTGCTTTATCAAAATGCTCCATAAGCAGTATCTCATTTAACTCCCCCCAATAATGGTATCGTACTCATTTTAACCATTGAAAGGACAGATTAAGAGATTGTAACTTGCTTAAGTTTATGTGTTTTTTAACATGGCTGGGATGGGATTCAAACCTTTGCTTCTTCCCCTATGGTACATTACCTCTCAACCCAATCACCTCTTCCTAACCTAGTCCGCATCCAACAATTACACTAACTACATTCTCTTACATACTGTGTTGTGAAGGTGTTCAGCATACCTGATCCATGGTGAGTGTTTATATTTACTCATCCTAGTAAAAATTAGAACAGCAGCAAGGAGCAGTTTTGCAGAGATCACTAAGGAACTATAGTTTTGAATGAAAGAGAGAAATGGGGAGGAGAGTATTGACAAATTTATAGTTAAACGTTCTCAAACATAACATTGCTTTTCCCCCCCAAAACTAAGGCTTTTTAAAAAAATATTTTATTTATTTATTTGACAGAAAGAGACACAGTGAGAGACGGAACACAAGCAGGGGGAGTGGGAGAGGAAGAAGCAGGCCCCTGCCAAGGAAGGAGCCCGATGCAGGGCTCAATCCCAGAACTCTGGAATCAGGAGCTAAAGGCAGATGCTTAATGACTGAGCCACCCAGGCGCCCCCAAAACTAAGGCTTTTAAATGTACTAGAAAAATTGTGATTATCTGAGCATATTACTTCAAAGAATATATTTTTAATTCATATTAACCCATCCAGTACCAAGGTGTCCATACCACACACTGAATTACTAACACTTGTAAAATTTTTCCAGGAATAAAATGTAAAAATAATCAGATTTCTTCTCATAATCAGCTGAATTCTATGCCCTTAGAAGACCTCTTCTGCAAATCCAAATACCTCTGGATAATTACGAAAATAGCATAGTTGTGAAAAATATACTAGGGATCTGAACTCAAAACTTGTTAGGTACTGCATTATCATTCCCTGAATATCAGCTTGTATCTTTCCTCAAATTCTATGTTATCTTTGCTCTTTTTCCTCTGGCAGATGTTCAAGGGTGAATTATGCAATTTAGAATCCAAAATGCCACTCCATCCAGATGCCTAATTTGCTAACTATTCACTTGTCAAAAACACATGTTTACTGTCTATTACATAATGACGAAAGCTCAGAACAGCTTCTGGTTTCCATTTCATGAATCGATACAGAAAATCTGACAAATGTCCCAGAAGGCATTTTTCACTGCTCATTTCCATGAAACTTTATTAAATTTCATAAATGCACCAACATCTGGGATAGAAAAACTTTCTCCTGAAAGTGTTAAGTTTCAAAATCATTGTACATTTTTCTTTTCAAAAATCCATGGACAAATTTGTGGAATAATGATAAAATTTCACTGGGTCTCCAAGTTTTATTAAAAGTTTAGCTGATCTTGAAAAGAGCCACTCTACCCTACTCTGAAAACATGGAAAAAAAAAAGTTTGCATAAGTCTTATTGTTCATTGTTGAATTTTTAAAGAACAGTGCATTTGTATTAGTTTTTCCTACTCCAATAGTTGCTAACACCCTTCACAGTGTCAAGGACAACATTACTCTGTGGATCAGTGATGACATAGTGATAGAGCATCTGTGTCATTTACTTTAATATGAAAAATTTATAACACAGTTGTGTGGGGATGGATAGTTTAAATAGCTGGACACCAACAGGTAATACTACATTGTGTTCTCACCTTAAATATGTTTCAATATATCTAAATAATATGGGAAACAAGCTTTTGTTGACTATAATATATACATTTATTCCCTCATTGATTTTCACCAAACTCTAATAAGCACTACTCTAAATAAGCACCAATATAAGTAATGTAAGAATAATAATATTGTTTCTATCTATCTACCTGCCAATCTACCTACCTACACCTGGCTTTCTTGAACTCTACCTAACTGTGAGTTTTAGGAACTCCCAATACCCAGATTAATGTCAGTTAGAGTAATACAAAAAGAGGAAGAGACGTTGGAAGGAGGGAGACAAAGAAGGAGAGACATCGAGCTTTATTATACAACTTTTTCTGTCCTACTAAATAAGATACTCATTGATTATTTGATGACCCTGGAATAAATGAACACAGAACAGTGAAAAGAATTCTTCTTGGGAAAGGAGATGGATTTAATCCAAAGTTTTTGCTCTAGCAAGAATAGAAACTCATTGGCCTCTCTGGATCTCATACACAACATGAAGGACTGAGACTACGTGACTTGTAATCTAACATTAACATTCTATGAGGGTGTATATATATGAAGATACATGCATATATAGAAACTCTTGTTCTTTGTTTAGAAATATTATGCAATCACTGGGTATATCTATATACTAAACCTTGGGAAGATGTCTATATCTTTGCTAATTTGTTAGTGGGAGAGACAGCTTTTCTTATTGCCTGCACACATTGGACATTCATTCAATGATCAGTTAGTTCCTTTTGTTTCCTTAAGAATTACTACCTATTTGATAGAGCTTTACACACACACATACACACCCATGACACAATCAAATGAGCTCACTAAAACATCTCATTGCAATTTGAACTAATTGCTATATGTAAGATGAAAATATCTCCTACCTTATTTTCTTTAGCTAAAGGGTACAATGTTGACATAGTCATATTGATTATTACATATTTATAACACAAGTGAATGGGTTGAAGATTCTCAAATTTTTATTAGGTGGAATCTTTTATTAGTTCTTTTTAATATCCAATTTAGGAAGTAGTTAGGAAATAAAAAGAAAATCAAAATACATCTACAGTTAAATAAGAGTACCCTTTCAGAACTGAAATTGGAGTTTTCACTTGGAGATAGCCTACTGAGGGTTATCTTTTAATAAAGTGTATTGCAAGAAAGGGAAGAAGGAAAAAAAAGAAGGAAGACAGGAAGGGAGTAGAGACAGGGAAAGAGAGACCCTTAGAAACAAGTGTTATTTCAGAGCTGTTCTAGGAAACTGTGTGTCATTTGGACTGTGACTCATATTAACATAAATTTGCAAGTAAGAACTCTAATAAGAACATATTTATCCTCCATCCTTAAAATTCCACCAGCACCTCTCCAAGAGAATGTTAATTATAACAATGTATAACTGACTTTATGGGATTTAAATGCAGAGAAATTTTTTTAAATTTAACTCATTTTCTGCCATGCTTCAAAACTTGGTTCTTAAAACTTAAGAAATGGGGGTGCCTGGGTAGCTCAATGGTAAAAGCCTCTGCCTTCGGCTCAGGTCATGATCTCAGGGTCCTGGTATCGAGCCCCACGTTGGGCTCTCTGCTCAGCAGGGAGCCTGCTTCCCCCTCTCTCTCTGCCTGCCTCTCTGCCTGCTGTGATCTCTCTGTCAAATAAATAAATAAAATCTTTAAAAAAAATTAAATCTATAAAGAACTTCTCAAACTCAACACTCAAAGAACAAATAATCCAATCAAGAAATGGGCAGAAGATATGAACAGACATTTCAGTAAAGAGGACATCCAAATGGCCAACAGACACATGAAAAAATGCTCAACATCACTCGGCATCAGAGAAATACAAATCAAAACCACAGTGAGATACCACCTCACACCAGTCAG